>CM056492.1:39450791-39923021 GCA_029783415.1 Anisodus acutangulus
TCTATGAGCGTCTGGTGAGAATAGGCTGGACTTTCTTTGCTCCAGATCCTTGCAAGGAGAATGAGACCTAGGTGAGCAATTTCTATGCTAACATCAAACGGATGGGGTTGACTGAACCTGATCCTGAGATTATGATACGGAGTACTATAGTGAAGATTGAGGCTGAGGTGATCAATGCCCATTATAATTTTTCTAACCATTTCGTGGAGGCTATGGTGGCGAGAGATGTGTGTGGAAATGGTTGCTGGTTGGTCTCAAAGATGGTAGCAGAGAATAGGAGGGACAAGATTACTTGGGCCAATAAGAAAACTAGAACAAAGAACACCTACTTCATAGCGGAGGTGAAGAGGTGGCAATAAATCATCTCTCATAGGATACGTCTTTTGGGTAACACCACTAATTGCGCGTTGTTCGCACTTTGATGATTGCTTGCATTTTGGAGGATGTTCCAATGAATGTTGGCTATCACATTATTCAGGAGCTGAGGTATTATTTACACTGGGTAGGCCGATTCTAATATTTGGGGTGACATACCATCCCACCAATGACTGAATTCATCCTGATAGGGTCTTTCATCCCTTGAAGGTATAGAGAGAGGGTAACGTAGTTCAGAGTAAGAAGAGGAAGGTAGAGGTGACTGTTGATGATAATGATGAGGATGATTCTTCAAAATTAGAGCCTCAGATGCCCTTTGCTTCTATGGATTATCAGCTGCAAAATATTTGAGATCTAATTGCTGAACTTCCTAGGCCTTAAGGTACCTCTGCTATCTACTTCACTTGGGAGGAGATGCTGCATTACTTGGAGGCGCAAAAAGGCGTCAAGACTTCCATTGGTACCATAGAGACTTCTTATACTGACATGGCTAAGGCCCATGGTAAGCTTCACCAGGACTTCGACACAGAGAAGAAGAAGAGCAGGTCGAGGGGAAAGTTGCTGGTGACAGTGTGAAGAGGAATAAAAGGCCTCTTCAAATTGATGAACGACAAGGGGCCACTTCCGATCGGGGATAAGGATAATAAGGAGACGTACTCCTTCCTGATGGATGCTGAGGTGGATCTGGTGGAGATAGAAATAGCACTAATGTAGATGATGAGGTCTCGAGCTCGATGCAGAAGTATTGAGTCTCTTTAGCACTTTGTTTTAGCCCTTATCGGGCCTTATTTCAAACATTTCTAGTTCTTGGTTTTGTTGAACAATTTAGATGTTTTATTTTGGATTCTTGTTTTTCATTTCTGTTTTGCTTTTGACTATTGGATATTTGGGATACTTGGATATCATAAATTGTTTTTCTCTATTTTGAAATGTTGTAGCACGAATTATATTGCACAGTTGAAGAAAGAAACAGGGCAGAACTACACTGGTTTCTGCCTAGTGATTTTGCTGGCACGGGAGAAATCTCCGTTGATGGGGATACGCTTATACGAATAGCTTTTTGCACAGGAGGACTCGTACACTCTAGAAATGGACTGCTTATGCATGCTTCATCTCGCATCGATGAGTTTTATCCAAGGTATGAGTATCCGCTATAACAAAAATATTAATCGTAGACGCGATCTTGCTAAGGCGAACCATGATCGTCGAGGCGGTCTTGGAATAATGACTAGGATCATGCTTCTACGGCCCACCTATCGCTGGTGTGGCTCCATAGACGCGAGAAAAAGTCTGTAGGGGCGAAATGCCTGAACCAGAACAGAAATTTCAAATTCAAGAAACACTTTGACTTCACTCGATACCCTCTGGCCATGACTTCAACAAACGGTCCACTCTAATAGAGTGCAAAGACTAGACACCAATTGGAATCGACTAGATACCAATTTGACTCAACTAGATACCAAATTTGACTGAGGTAGCACGATAGGAGTTAAAGAATAGAAGATTTCTTAAATATCTTATAGCCTCTCGAGGATGGGTATGGACTTCTACGTACCTATTCGGCAGACTCTACAAAACATTGTCCTTGTAATCACGAGACCAGTGAACCTATAGCTCTGATACCAATTCGTCAAGACCCAAAATCTCATTTGTGTTGTGAGAGCACCTACTCTAACCCGTTGGCAAACCATTAATTTTAAATCACAGAAATACATGAATATAAGTGTGAAAGAAGAGAAAAGATACATAATATAACAATACTCCTTTAACGTCTACATTGTTTAACCAGTTACAATGTTTACTACCATGAGTCTGACTCGTACAAGGACTCTAATATACAAAGTGAGGAAATAATTAACAACTACGCCCTGAATGAATAGGGATGACCTGACTGTACGAAGACCAAAACTACCGAGAATGAATAGTTTACCTTAATCTTCCTTTGCTCCAAGGTGCAACCTGAATAGACTGAATAACTATATCCATGTAAAAATGCATCAAGCATAGCATGAGTACACAACGTACCCCCATAGGCATCATAGGATGATAACAACTGAAGATACATAACAAATATAAACATCAAGTTGACTCTTCAAGTAGGTCCTATTCTAAGTAGTTCAAATAGCCACAAAGGTCACCTTGTTTATATAAGAGTTCATGAATCATACAAATCACTTAGTTCATATAAGGGTAAATCACAGTCAAGCACACTTCGATTCATATAATACACATGGATTTTACAATCAATACCCACCAATCTGACCCTCTGTCTAAGTCATATTCATAATTAACCCCACTTACCCAATTTGACACATTCAATAATCAAGTAGACACTTAGTACACAACATCATCCTAAGAATGCTTTACAACCCAGTATTATAATTAGACTAACCAAGACCACATTGTCCTTTTTGTTAACCTTAGTCTTTAAACTTAGTTACGACTCTATGCGTTTACAAGCATGATACATATTAATTCATAAAAAATCCTAATAATATTCTAAAATAGAAGTCTACACCTTACATCCTTGCGATTAAGGAGAAAAATCTACACGCACATAGTATATGTGTGACAACCCCAACAATGACACCTCACAAGTTCTTTCCTAGACACTCTATTAAATAACACTATCAATCACCAAGCAAACACACGTAGTTCCCCTACTCTAAAGGATAATATTTACAAATAAGCATTACCGACCACAATAACAGATAATACCGCATGCTTGAACTCATAAGTTGTAAACCACAACACCCAACTCACTGAGAACGAGCCAAACATGGCAACCAATCCAATAATCCATGTTCATTTACTCATGAAAGTCATCCAAAGTCCAATAATCAATCTGAATCACCTACAACCCTTTTATCCTCTAATAAGAGTTAAATGAACATTGAGTCAACCATTATTTATCACCGAGTACACACATCATCAAATACACGCCAATAAGTATGAATGAAATGTAATGTGAGAGATATGTGTGTATGCAATGGCCATATGTACCTGGTATACACATGTTCCTACAATAGGTATCACGTGACCCATGGGAGACTCATCAGGTCCATATACCCATCCAGAATATCACATTGGATCCCAGCTCTATGGTTGTAGTGACATCATCAATCATCACTCTCGTACCATGTACCATATCCAGTAATAGGCTTTCAAGCCCCTTTTATCAATATCTCAACAGTTCAAATGCCAATAATAATATGTATGAATGATATGGATATGTGTACACCATGAAATAGCATAATCAATACAATTAGTACAAAATGTAGAGTGATGAATGCATGACAGGTTAAATCATAATAAGCTATCAACTGACTATGAGCCCAAATAATATGTAACTTCATGTACATTAGGTTATCATATTAATGTAATGTGATGAATACATGTAGCAATATCAACAATAGCAATAATCCCACATAATGGTGACAATCTCAAACAACAGCAGTTGAAATCAGCTTAAGGTAGATTTCCCTAAACATCGATCATCACAATTCAATATTGGTATTCACCCAAGCATTCATCACAACTGCTAAGGTGGGACACCCAAACATTCTTAGTAACCCTTAACATTTAACTAGTATGTACTTCTATCGAAGTCTACAAAGAGAACCATAGCCTACCTCATTTCCAAGCGGGTGCCACGAACTCCTAATCCATGAAGTCCTTCCGAACGAGTATCGGATAGTTGTAATCCAAATGAATACATATATATCCTAGATTATCATACATATGATCAACACATAAGGGTATTTCTAAAGAAATAACCATTATCCGATCCGAAAAGGAACGATTAAGGAAAAGGGGGAGGAAATCTGAGCTAAAAGGGCAATATCAGAATTTTACTTAAAAAATGGTTCACCCAACTTCCATGAATTCCAACATGTCCACTAAATACTAAATCTAATGTAAATTTTAACAATATATCAAAAATCCCAACTTTATAAGAAAACCCCTTTTTGATTCCATTTAGGAACTAGTTTTAAAACTCAATATTCAATTTAGTAGTCGTTTTCCTCACTAACACATGATTAAAATAATAAAATCATCTCAAACCCCAAGTTTTTAAGTTATTAAATCAAGTTCCCAATATTCAAGGTTTTTACATCAAAACTCATCTTCCCCACCCAAGTTTCCACCATTATAACATGACTTATTAGCATAAGAATTATAAAAGAGGTTAATAAGTCTTACCCCAAATAATTTATTGTAAAATCCTTTAAAACTCCTTCTGTACCGAGCCTCCAAGCTTCTGAACTAGTTTTGGGAAAGTGAGGCTCAAAGTTGGATGTTTTAGGAATTAAAAGAATCTAGGTCTGCACAGCGATTTCCGCTTCAGCAGAATATTGATCACCTGTGTGGTACCGCTTCTGGGGAAGGCCCTCCATTTATGTGAACTTACAAAAATCTCAGAAGTTTCGCTGGAGCAGACAAAAACACCACTGGCACAGGATCGCTGAAGCGACACGATCCTCACCGAAGCGAAGATAGAATTTTTGGCAATTCTCAAGTCGATTTGTCTTCTCTCTAAATCGGCTAAAAGGTACTCTTACCCATAAATTCCCTGCGTAACAATTATCGGTAAGTACTTGGGTGAGGGATATGTTAGGAAAATAGAAGAAGGTTCATAATAACTGAAAGGGTCGTTACATCACTTCTCCTTCCTTTGTGAAAGTATGCATCTGTCTCTATGAAAGAACAAGTTCATGGACCTGATTCATTTACTTTGTTGCAGCCTTTACTTTCAATAGAACATGTATTTGGACATATTATATTTAACATGGGTGTTCTTGCTCTTCAATATTTATCTTAGTTCACTTATTATATAGATATGCTTGGTTTATGTATCTTGCATATTTACGTTGTCAATCATCAAAACTACTTGGCATAATTCATATGTATTAATGCCAACACTAACCAAGACAAAACTAGACTTTTAACTCTAAAGTACAACTGACGTGACGTGACCACGATGCCAACTAGGGATGTATAAAGAAAATTGACAAATCGCACCAAACAGATAATCCGAGTCAAACCGAGAAAAAACCATGACTAGTGGTTTGGTTTGACTTCGTTTGGTATTGGAAAAATGACCATAAGTGGTTTGGTTTTAACTAGAAAAAGTCAAACCGAACCAAACCAAATAGAAAGTACATGTATACAATATTTAAAATATTTTATACATAAAAATATTTATTTATAATGTAATTTATAAATATTTGTTTAGTTTTTTCATAGTTTTTGTCTTTTAACATATTATTTCAAGCTTGAACTTAGAATTTTTAATGGTACCATAAGTTTTATAACCCATTGATGTTAGTAACTCAAATAAAGCTCAATTCAATACTAATGCTAACCAAATAAATTCAAATCTAATACTAGGAATAACAATAATATTGGATATCTATTACTACGTACTATTAGTTTTGCATTGGTTAGTCAGTGAAAAAACGTAACTTAATTGAGTTTTTCTTTAATATATAATCATGTAATTAATAATTAGTTGTACTTTTTTTCTTCTAGTACTTTTAGATTATAATCATTATTGCTTAGCGATTTCATTATCGTTTTTTATTGAATATTTTAGTACAATATCATCACTTATCTCACATTTTGTGTCATTTTCTTAGGAAACACCTTAACTACATAGTTGTATCTTACTAGGACTAAATAAATATTTGAAGCATAGGTTATATGTTTTGTATGAAGACTTTACCAAGAAAAACCCGAACAACCCGAGAAAACCACAAAACTCGAGAAAACCCAACTTTTGTTGGTTTGGTTTATATATTTAAAAACCTGACATAATTGGTTTTGTTTGGTATTTGAGAAACTCGAAACCAACCCGGTCCATGTACACCCCTAGTGCCAACATTCCCTAATGCTGCGGCATACCCCCTGAAACTGACAGACGTGACGTTGGTTGGTGGGAATGGAAGCTAGTTGTGGCTAGCTTCTGAATTCTATTGTGATCACTTGAACAACTGACCCTGGAGCCTTGATTCCTTTTTGTGTACCTAGAAAGAAATCCCCGAGCCTATTTTTTCAACCATCCACATATATTGGCATATTTTCCTAATACAAATAGTCCTACACTTTCTGGGACCTTTGTTTCTCAAGCCCGGGAAGTGTATGATATTTCACAACACGCACAGGAATGTAGTTGACCCGTTGTCGTTGTTTCCTTGATACGATGTGCTGTTAGAATGGCATTAAATGACATTTCCTGCTCATTTGGCAGCATCTATTCAACCATGTCGATTGGCATTTAATGATAGGGCGTGACCTTTATCTTATCTATTGTAATAATTAGCCATCCCCATATATAAACCATAGATCGGTTTAGGCTGATGCCCATTCGTAGCTCATTTCTTTCAGCTTTCGAGTTAAGCTTTCACAATTCGCCATATATTCTCTATTTTTCCTATCCCTTTTCTTGTAAAAATCCCCATAACAATGTCATCGTCATCTTCTTCAACTTCCTCGAGACCTTTTTCAACTTATCCCTCTAAAGAACATATCGACAGGACATTCAACATGCCTCATCGTCCATGGTTACTCAAAAAGTGGATTTTGGTTCTCTTGCCTTTGAGATTCTTCCTCTAAGATTTCAAAATGAGAGACATTTTTGAGTCGACAGCACTAGGAATCCGTGGACAGGATTAACTACCAAATTACAGAGGATCATCTTCCACATGTACATGAAGATTATGATTGGGGGCCCGAGGTCAAGATCTCTGCAGTAAGGGATGACACTTGCATCACCCAACATGTCGAGGGCTTCTCTATGATTTACACCTATCATTTCACTATTGGTTTCCATCTTTCACTTCATGAGTTTATCGATCCTTTCTATCATCGCTAGCGAGGGAAGTTGGCTCCCTATACATGAAGATTAAGGCATTGTATCCAACACTTGATTGATGGCGATTGCGTTGCTTTTACTCTTGACCACTTGATTCACCTCTACTCCTCATAATTTCATCGGGGAGGAATGATCCACTTTTACCGCGAGGCATGAGGGGTTTCATTACTAGTACAGAGGACAACTTTGATCATGGATGGTCCGACAAATTCATGATGATTAACACAAATGTATTGTGCCCCCTCTCTTCGAGTCTTTCATTGAAGTATGTAGTGCCACCTGTAAGTCTCCCCTAGCTTCATTAATTTTCTTATTTTGCTTATTTCTCCTAACTATATATATGTGTTTCACAGTCATCGTCGTCGAGCCAGAAGTTGTAAAGGGGGTCTTTGGTTGTGTGATGGATCTCCTTCGGGCTTCTCCGAACACTATCTAAACCTGGAGGAGATATCCTCTGACTGATGGAGAGGTAGAAACCATGGTAAGTAATTTCCTTTCTTGCTTTCCAAGAATTCTCTTGTATTCTCATGTCTTTTATCATTACCTAGGCATTCCCATGAGGAGATCCGTGTCCCAGAGGGTCTCTACGTGTGAGGATGCATTATCGAACATCATGTAGGCCGCAGTCAAAGCTACAAGAAGTCGCAAGCGAATGACATAAGATTCCGATAGAATGTCCTCGGAGGGAATTGTCACTCGCCTAAAAAATTGTTGTCGTCTTACCAAATCTTGATGGGATGTTGCCTAAGGGGTAGTTCATATAAAGGATGAGGATCAACGAAAGCTGATCTTGGAGGCTATTGGAGCCGTATTTGTTGAATAATATTAGGGGGATCGGAGATGTACCAGTTGATGTTAAGACCGATCTAAGGGTGCTCGAGACACCAGTCCTAATATCCCTAAGGAATGACATACCCGAATATGCAAGTATTGGGGCTGGTCCTTCGGCCTCATCTTCTCAGCCTAATCCTTTTGTTGTTGGCCTGGAAGCATATCTTTACCATTTGGTCGCTTTACTTCCTTAGGTACATCATACTATTTTTCATTCTTCGTATCCCACTTCATGACCTCGAGGCATAACCTTATTAACTTTGTATTTCTTAACATACACGCCCACACTATTGATGTTTTACCATAGAGGTAGTCAAATCATTGTCCCCTTCGGCCTCCCAAGAAGCAAAGCATCTGAGCTCTGATAATAAACACCTTTGGGCTAAGATGAAATCTCTTTGGGCCAAAAACTCTGAGCGCTAATCCTTCATGGTCTCCTTGAGGCTTCAGTGAGAGGTACTGTGCAAGCCCTGGAAAAGCAGAAAGAGTCTGTGGAATCTCAATATGACCCATTGGCAGCTGTAGAAAAAGGCGGCCCGAATGGAAATCGAACTAGGGTCCTCTCAAGAGCGCTTGCACCAGCTGGAAACCTCTCAAAGTCAGTTTAGAGCCAAGTGGAAAAGGCTACAACTTTATCGGTTGGTTGATCAAAATACAGCCAACCTATCCTGGGATCTCGCCATTTTGCAGACGCGCTTCAGCACTTTTAAAAATGTTCAAGAATGCCAGATTGATCTGCTTGTGGCTTTGATAGATGTGGAAATTGAACTGGGAGCTACCAATATGGCCTTAGAGGATATTTTCGAGACCAAGAAGAATGTTTTGGAGAGTGAGGATTCTACCGATCAGCCCGTAGCTGAAGATGTTCCCCTCTTGTTTATCTTTTTCTAGCCCTACTTGTTCAAACATTAGTGTCTTTTATGATTTTGGATTTGTAATGGTTTTTGTTTGATGTTTAGACCAGAACTGTTTATCCTATTTTGTTGTGTTAACTTGATAGTGCCTGATGTCATACCGATATTTGATTTTTGTTTAGCTCTCAATATTTGTTATTATTTCATCAAGTGTACTGTTTATTTATTATCTCTCTTTCTTATAATATTACTTAAGTTTTAATGTTATATCCCGCGCTTTGACATGAGCTTCCCATGAAGGGGGTTGAAGAATCATGTCGCCAATAACATATCACTTTTTGTTTAACACTTACCCGTCACGGTGCAACCGCCATAACCTACTTCCTGAACTATGTTCATATTCAAGTGATTGTATTTGAGCTTGATGGTATGGATAATGGTCACATTCTTGCACTGTGTTCTTTTTGTTAGACCAAACCCTTTGTCCAACCCGAGTATATCACATCCGAAAACACCTTTTATGGCTAAGAATTTTTTTAAAACATTTAGCTCACAATGAAGGAGGTCCCTTTGAATTCAGTGCTGATGAGAAGGATGTCATGACCTCATTTAAAGGCACAAGATTCATAGAACATGTACGCTTTTAGGCCCTAGGGCTAAGTCCTGTGATCTAATTGATGGTATGGATCCTTGTGGGCTCTGAGTTTGGTCTGGTACTGAACGTTTGAGTACGGAGACTACTTTGCTAACAATTTGAGAAAAAAATGGGGTTCTTATTTCATTCTCAAAAAGCAGGGTGAATCACCTTATTAATACATGAGCCCTCTCGGGCCTTATCACAAAATTTAAAAGAAAGACTTTCAGTAGACAAAACAAGCAACCAACCGTTGGTTGGAAGTCCTAGTGTTCTGTTAATGAATGCTATGAGACAAGCCTTTCATCCCTCGCCTATTTGTATATGTTTCATGCCTCCCCCCCCCCTTAGTGCTTGAATGCGAGAGTTTAATGGTTCAAGCATTGGATCTGCTACACCCTAGGGATTGTCTTCCTGAAATCTCGATGTCTTTTACCAGTAATACGCTTTTCAGTCATTGCCTCGTTAAAAACCTTACTAAGAAAACCTGATTATGACAATACCTCGGTCAAGAAAAAAAGTGAAATACATACTTTCAGTCTTTGTTCCTTAGTCGGTTGAGACTTCCTAAGGGGTAGTCTCGGTCATGAAAATATCATGTTAGTTAAAAATTAATATTTGACCCAGACTGTACCTGGTCTTTCTAAGAGGTAATATCGCTTTAAGTGAATAACGTTCCAACTATTATTCAATTCCTCTTCATTCTCGTCCTTCATTCTTTATGCTCTTTTTCTTGTAATCCCGACGATCTCGTACGGTCCTTCCAAATTTGTCCCCAATATTTACCTCTTTTGTTGCCGACATTGTATTTCGGATGATGTAGTCCCCCACTTTGAAGTATCTTAAATTGGTTTTCATTTTAAAATACCTTTCTATAAGTTCTATAGAGTGGTGGTTAGACCACCGTTGTTGTATGGGGCAGAATGTTGGCCAGTCAAGAACGTCTATGTTCATAATTTGAAGGTAGTGGAGATAAGGATTCTTAGATGGATGTGTGGTCATACTAGAAGAGACATGATTAAATATGAAGTTATACGTAACAAGGTTAGAATGGCCTCCGTGGGGAACAAAATGAGAGTAGAGAGACTAAGATGGTTCAGACATGTGAAGAAGAGGTGTGAGGTTACGCCAGTTAGGAGGTGTGAGAGACTAGCGATAGCAGGACTTAGGAGAGGTAGAGGTAGGCCGAAAAAGAACTGAGGTGAGGTGATTAGACAAGACATGACATAACACTAGCTGATTGAGGACATGACCATAGATAGAAAGATTTGGAGGTCTAGTATTAGGATAGAAGGTTAGTAGGTAGTTGAGTTTTGTCACACTGTGCATAACAGGGGTAGAGGGCTAGCCTTTCCTCCTCTTGTCCCTTTCTTTGTAGTATTATTTAGGTTTCGCGTATATCCATACTTTTATAAGAGTATTGTTGTGTGTTTCTTATTTGTTTTCTCTTGTTATCTTGCTGTCATTTTCCTTGAATTTCTGTATTGCCTATGTTCTTTTAAGCTGAGGCCCTTTCACAAACAGTCTCTCTACCCCCACAAAGGTAGAGGTAAGGTCTACGTACATCTTACCCTCCCCAGACCCCACTGTGTGGGATTACACTAAGTATGTTGTTATTGTTGTTAAAATACCTTTCTACCCTTTGCTTTTGGGTTAACATCCGTACGAAAGCCATTTCTCACCCGCTCTTCTAGAAAATCTAGCTCAACGTCATACCTTAATCATTGGACTCTTCGGTTTCCAGGGAGAAACTTAGACTGGATTCGCCAATTTTGACCAGTATCGAGGCCTCTGCTCTGTAGACGAGGGAGAATGAAATATCCCCGGTGCTTTTTTTAGATTGTTTGATAGGCCTACAATACCCTGGGCAACTCTTTGGGCCACCTTTCTTTATCCTGCTCCAACTTCTTGATATTTAGTATCAAAGTCTTATTAGTCGATTTCTCATGTCGTTCGCACATGGATGATATAAGAAGGAAGTTATCTGCTTAATCTTCAGCCTTTCTAGAAACTTTGTGATTGTTGCTCTAATGAATTGAGGGCCATTGTCACAAGTTATTTACCTCGCGACCCCAAATTGGCATATAATATGGTCCCATATTAATAAATTACTTCATTTTATCTGATCTCCTTTTAAGCACACTTCTTCCACCCATTTTAAAAAATAATCAGTCAAAACTAATAGGAATTTTACCTTTCTAGGCGCTTCAGGCAACGGGCCCACGATGTCCATTCCCCACTTCATAAAAGGCCATAGTGCTACAACTGAGTGGACATATTTTAAGGGCTTATTCACCATCGGGGAATGACTTTGGCTCTTGTCACATCTCTGCACAAAAGATTTTGCATCCTCGTCCATCCAGGACAAATAGTAGTCGGCGCTCACCATCTTGCACACCAGTGATTCATGACTGGAATGGTTTCCACAGCTGCATTCATGCAATTCCCTCATTACGTTGTCTATCTCTGTTGGTCCCAAACATTTTTTCAAAGGGCCGACATATGACTATTTGTATAGCTCCCCCTCCCACAGGCAGTATTGTGATGTGTTACACCCCATAGGTTTACATCAATCATGTTATTGATTAACATGAGTAGTACGGAAAGTTATGAGAGCTTCTGAAGGGCTAATGATGGTTTAAAACCAATTTATAGAACTGTCGGGAAGTATAGGAGTTAAACGAATCAAAAATGATATACTTCATCAAAATTTGACAAAGTTTCATTTTGTACGATGGGAGGTATGGTCCGTACATATGTTTTACGGACTGTATAATATGTCTGAGAGGCCATATAAATATTAAGATAACTTGCAGAACTTTTGGGCCAATTACTGTCAGATGTACATACCGAATGTCCAACCGTACACTGAGGCAATGGGATTTTTCCAGCTTTTATATTTTGTTTTGCCTCGACTTAAGACTTCATTTTCTCATTGTTTCAGACCCCAAACATCCCTAAAATACTCTCTAAAGGTTGTTCCATCATCTAGAAAGAGTTCCAAAGATTTCCAAGTGATCTCAATCCTAAGAGTTCATGAAGATCATGTAAATTTCTACCTCTCTCATATTTCCGAATTAGGAGACTCTTGGGGTAGAAGGAACGCTTGTTTGGAGAGGTGTTCTTGCTGATTGAGGTAAGGTTTTGCGAATTTTGTATATTCTCTAACTTATCTTGGTCTAACTAGTTAAAGTAGTAAAGGAAACTTGCAAGGCTTAAGCTAAATTCCATAGTTATGGTATTGTGATTTATGGACTATTTTGAGTAGCTTCTTGAGGTGTTTGATGGCTGAAAATTGTAAGGTATGGGTGGTTGGGATGTTTGTTGTGTTGTGGTTAAAGGAGAGGAGTTGGTAATATGTAATAACCATGAAAAGATGACATGAAGTTCATGTGCACTAGGTCTTTGACAAAAAGTCTTAATGAGACGATTTATAGTTTGTTGATCCAATTTTGATTCAAATCATTCATATAATGTAGATTGCAGACGAGGACTCTTGAGATCTGTTTAGATAAGGCAATAAAGTATGTGATGCTTACCCTTTCTTTCATTTTGGCATGATCCTAAGAATAACAACATGTATCGAAATATCCATAAAAAAGACTCTATTCTTGATCGTTGACAACATATTTGTTCATTACTCGTGAAAGTGATTTCATGATATTTGTTGTCCCTTTTTGGGAGTGCTTTCCGCACTTTATAGTATCCCTCCTATTTTTATGTAGTATGGTTCCTTACTGGTTTCCCAAAAGCTAGAAATGGTATGTTTTATTTCTTCTTATTGATTCATATGGAAAAGTAAAATTATGTGTTATCTTCATAAGGATAGACGTAGGTTTAATGACCTTACGTCACTTCTCTCAAAGAATATCTATGTTCTTCAGATTGAATCTCATGTATATGTACGTAATATAGTACATATGATATTGCCCACAGAGGCCTATGGTGTTATATACGTAGCTTATATATATGTATCACAGAGGTATACATATGATATTGCCCACGGAGGCCTATGGCGTTATATACACAACTTATATATATATATATATCATAAAGGTATACATATGACATTTCCCACAGAGGCCTACGACGTTATATAGGCGATTATATTTTATTTATGCATATCATGGTCCTCAGTGGCATTCAGATTTACAGGTTATCTCTTCCTTATTCTCATTTACATTATTGTATCTATTTACACTTTCCTACCTTACATATTCAGTACATTGTTTGTACTGAAGCTCCCTGTCTATGCACTATGTTTCATACCCGCATGTTCAGATAAACTGAGTGATGCCCACTCTTAGTAAGAACTCAGCTCAGCGATGGTGTCATAGATCTCCACTCATTTCGGAGGTGCTAGTCTGAGTCGGTATAGTTATATATATATGTGTGTGTGTGTGTATATGCGTGTATGTTTATGGGTATGGCGGGGCCCTATCTCGACCTGATAATGTTTACATACTCTTAGAGGCTTGTAAACAGTCCAATTGATGTGTATTGTGGCCTTGTCAGCCTTTTTTGTGTATATATATAGACTTTTCTGCTTCTACATGTGACAGTGTCTTGATTATTTTATGAGGATCATTCTGAGGCTTTGTTGGCCCAAGTACATGTGTATCCAGAGTACAGATCAGATGTGGTATGCTCGGGCCCTTAGAGAACCGGGTGCCGGCCACATCCCCGGAGGTTGGGGTGTGACAAACTTGGTATCATAGTAGGTCTATCCTAGGGATGTCTACAAGTCATGTCTAGTAGAGCCTTATTTATAGGTGTGTAGTGCGCCACACTTATAAATAGGAGGCTATAGGACATTTAGGCTAGTTATTCTCCTTTCATGATCTAGATCGTACGATAGAGTTGAGTCATAGTGAATCGATTCTAACGTAAGCGCGGATATAGGTATTATAGGGACATCTATGCCCAGAATAGATACAACTAGCTGGGATGTCAAGGAAGGACTGAGAAAGGATATGGGATGTATGCCCTCCTTCGAGGTAGATTCGTCCGAGGTCTAAAGTAAGGAAGTCATGGGATGTACACCCTCTATTGATATTGGTCCATCTGAGGCTCAGAGTGAGTCATTCCCTCTGATAGCCTGGTTTTACTAGCATTAAAGGAGCTAAGGGAAGCTTCTGTATCAGGAGCCCTATCAGTTTCACTCCTAGTTTCATCTGACCGAGATATGAGGTAAGCGGTATAGGTAATAGTGTAGTTGGTTGCCTTGCAGGCATGGCGTCACTGAAGGCCTTGTATAGTGATAGAGCTCACGAAAGATTAGGGAGTTCACAGCTCAAGGAATCCAAAAGCGGGAGTTGTTTATGTTTTCAGGAGATGATTTCAACGGGAATTATGGGGCGAACAAAGAAGACTAGGACAGTTGATGATTTTAGAAGAGAAAAGAGAGATGATATTTTGTTATAAGTATCAAGACTAAGGCAATAGATACTGGTGGTAATAAGAGACTGATGCAAAGACAAATGGGACACCTAAGTAAATATGAAGAGTGGCAGAGAGTTGTAAGGTAAAGTATTGTAATGCGACAAGTTCATAGCCGAGTAAAACAAAAAGTAACGGAAAGTAAATGTTAAGTTGAGAAGAAAAATGCATTATGAGACCAGGTGTCTGTTATGAAATTTGAATTGTCAAAGGTCAACAAAATGAATCGATCGGAAGATTTAACTTCCTGAGTAAGGAAGTATCGATGATGGGGAGTGCCTTAAGCCAAATGGAATATGAGTCAGAGTCGAGAGATTGGTATAATAAAAGATATTATGAAGGTGCAAGGTAAGTAATCAGACAGGTAAGAGAATAAATTGCAACAGAGTGACCTTTAGGGGTTGTCTAAAAAGAAGCTCCCCTAAGACTAACGTCTTGGTTAGAGGATGAGAAGTTTATCAAGGTTGAGCGTATCAGTTATGAATACATGGAATTTTTCCCGCGCAAATGGTTCAGTAATTCCTAGAAGAAGGGATTGTTTTGGGGTAAATTATAAGTTGTTAAGAGATCGTACAATCTCAGAAAATATGGAGACAACAATATGACTTTTCAGAAAGGAGATCCCTGAGAACAAAAAAGTGGCCCTCCTCCCATAGGGGAGATAGTACGATCGAAAATCGAAATATAATTGACATGATAGTTGAGTAATTAATTAAGTAAGATGGATTACAATAAAGTGTTTCAAGACGAATAAGATTGGGTTATTCAAATGTTGCAGGTATGTTAAGATTATGAGATATTATGAAAGTATAAATTCTATAAGGGTAACAAGGAACCTTCTGGCTGAACTACCAAACGATAGTAAGAGCACCCAGATGTACGAGGTTCAGAAAAGAAAATCAGGGTGTATAAGCGAAGACAGAAGTACATAGGTCCAAAAAGGGGGTATTCAAAATTAATAAACGAAAGTATAAGTCAAGTTACGATGAAATATGATGTATGTAAAACCTAGAAGTCTAGTCAAGAGACCGAACGAATTGTTTGATGACACAAAAATATTCATTAAAATGGTCCTAGGGTCTAAAGATTCCATTATGCAAGTGGTGATCACAACTCTCAGAAAGTATTTCAAATAGAAGGTAACGATAAAAAGGGTAAATCAAAGATAAGGGGGACATGAAGCCTGGAAAATGAATGCTAACGATTAAAGGTTTTACTCAAAATTGGTACCATTAGAATGAAAGAGAAAGTGGAAGTAAGGGGGATGATCACGGAAGTTAAAAGTGCCCAAAATTCTATATAGATAAATGATGATAAGATTGCAGTTTAAAAATGAATGAGAAGTTTCATTCTGAAGAATATATATTGCTAGAAGATGGTAACTAAGAGACATGAAAAGAGGGTTTACTTCAAATGTAGTGGTTTAAATATGGATTACAACAAGGTTGATTAATCATGTAAATCCCTTCAATATATGGGTGTGTATCTAATAAGGAAATACGTCAACAACTTATGGCTAGTTATGCTGGTTGGATAAAGAAGCAAAATCAAAACTCAGAGTGATACTTAAGGCCCGACATATAAGAAACTTCAGGATGATGGAGATTGTGATACATTAACGCATTGGTAATGCACATATTTTGAAAAAATAAAGAAAAGAGATCATGTACTCTTAAGAGTGGTATGAGAAGACAAGAAGTATTACGGGCCCATGATTCATGGTCGGATATAGTGAGCACGCAGTTAAAAACTAGAAAGATACCTTTTATGACTTTAAAGGTCTTCAAGATACCTTCAGGAAGCAGTAACTAAATACAAAATGAGCTTTTCCTATTTATGATAAAGGTGTACTCTAGGACGAGGCGCAATAGTATAGAGACATGTGAGTCCTCTCGAAGCAAGAAGCGATCCTTGGAAGTATGAAATAAGTGAAGATGAGCCAAGATGATATAGTTAAGTATAATCTCCTTGAGAGGGAAGTGCCTTGAAAAGATATACTACGACTGAAGAGTATTTCACAAAGTGGTAAAGAGGCATTAGAAGGAGACTATAACAGAGCCACTATTTAAAGACCAATAGTATCATCCTAAGTGGTAAAATCAAAGGAATAACGGCATTCCGATTATGTTTTAATGCAACCTGAAGAAATTTAGTAGAATGCAGGGTCAGCCTTTGGGGCAACATTAGTTAAGATCTATGGGTGAATGCAGAACAGAGAGTTAATTAGCCAAAGAAAATTCATTAGTTAGCGAGTTTAAGTTCAATTTCAGAGCTCCAATAAAAGTAGATTCGGGTGGGATGTAACAGCATCACCCCTGTGGCAGTAATAAGGAAATAACAACAATACGAGGATGTAATCGCAAGCGGCTTGACTAGTGTGAAAGTTAAGGAAAGGAATTAGTCTAAGTAACATATCAGTTAATCCAGGTGAATCCCAAAGAACTAATCCAAAACATGATGCTTTTAAGATTCAGGACTAAATAGAGTCATCCCTTGTATGGAGGAATAACGAACATGTGGATAAATAGCTCATTTTGGAATACTTTGGTAAGGTAATTAACAAAGAAGAACAGCAACCCTTAAGCTTAATGGGAGAGAAACCCTCGGGTAACATAGTTGTTTGTGTGTTCTTAATATAGCAAGACTACGAGGCAAGATTTTGACAGAGGTCCATCATCTGCAATAGTCCTAATATGTACCAGGATTATAATGACCTAATGAATGAAACAATATGAGAAGGAACCTTACACAGATTGTAGCCAGGATATAAGTTGTCAACATATAAAGATTTAAGCACCAGAAGCCGGTGGGTAGGCTTGAAACATTAAATACCCAATGGAGATAGGAAATGATTAATAAGTATTTCACTAAGGGTTTATCTCTCTATTGTCATAAGCTGATTTTTTGTCTTGGTGATTGTTAATAGATCGACTAGCCGACTCACTTCTTGTCAATCAGAACTATCTTTACGGTTGAGAATTATGCAAAATTGTACGATTAAGAAGATGGTTCACCTTCAAGATGTCTCAGGTTTTATGACATTTGACAAGAGTAGTTAGTTTATAACTAAGCTCAGAAGATCATCTCAAAAAGGGTTATGTGCATTCCGGTTAGCCATGTCCTTATAAAGATATGAAAATTGAGCATATGACTTAGACACTTGAGGATAGGTTACGAGTTTGCATACTAGATTCTAAAGGAAGTTGAGATGACCACCTATATCTTAGTAAGTTGCGTGCAATGGCGGCTATCATGTTAAGCATCAGAATGATACTATATGAAGCCTTAAATAAGCATAAATGTAGAACTTCAATCGGATAATTAAAAGCAAGTAACACGAGTTGATAAGATCAAATTTAAGGTATTAAGTCATAAAGCAAATAAAGTCACCCGAAAAAAGATGTAAACTACTCAGAATCTTCAGTAAGTCATATTCAGATAAATAACAACAGAACTTAAAATTCCAAGTTGGTGGTTCTTGAATGTATCACCGATGAAGGACATGAGGAAGGTAAAAAAAAAGAACAAGATTAACCTTAGGTACACTGGATCGTATAATGTTATTCAAATAATTGGTTAGGTGGCATATGAGCCAGAGTTATCCCCATAAATTTGACTGTTCATCTAGTGTTTCATATGTCAATGCCATAAGAAATCCCTCTCATATTATCCTGTAGAGGATTCAGATTACGAAAAACTTATCGTACAAAGGGATCCCAGTTGCCTTATTAGATTGTCAGTTACGGACCAAAGAAATAGCCTATGTTAAAGTGTTGTGGATAAACAATAATGTGAAAGGCTAAAGAGGACACGAACCTCAAATAACCTCACTCATTTTATATCACTGTACTAACACTCGTGCAATACAATTTTCCTATTTTCATATTATATATGAAGCTTATCTTGTATGCCTTTTATAGACAATGTTGTAGGCACAAATGTGACGGATGTAGCCCATGTTTTGACACTTGATAGTTGAGGTGAGTTATTTTTAACCTTTTTTATTTCTAAATAGATAGACGGTCCTGTGAGGCCAATATTGTTGTATGGGGCTATTATTTGGCCACATGTGGCATTGGATATGTTTTCTGGCTGCTTAATAGGTTTTGGATAGTCTTATATACAGAGGGAACTCTGCCAAAAATTTTAAGGATTTTAAGTTGTGCTACCTCTACATTCCAGGACGAATGTTCTTAAGGGGGGAAGGATGTTACACCCCTTGGTATTACGTAAATTGTGTCGTTGATTAACTTGAGTATTATGGGCTGTTATGAGAGCTTGTGAATGGCTAATGATAGTATAAAACTTGTTTATAGAAATGTCGAAAAGTATAGGAGTGAGTTAAACGAATCAAATAGGATATGCTTCAACAAAATTTGACAAAGTTGCATTTTGTACGCTGGGAGGTACGGTCCGTACTTATGTTATATGGACCATATAATATGTTTGAGAGGCCGTATAAATATTCAGAGAACTTGCAGAATTTTTGGGCCAATATACGGTCAAATGTATGTACCGTACAATAATTGTACGGATCATATTTCCATCCGTACATTGAAGAGAGGTATTCTAGGTCATTGAGGTAAGGTTTTGCTAATATTGTATATTCTCTAACGTATCTTGGATTAGCTAGTTGAAGCAGTAAATGAAACTTGCAAGGCTTAAGCTAAATTTCATAGTTATAGTGCTTCACTGGGTATGTTATTGTTGTATGGTGTTGTGATTTGTGGACTGTTTTGAGTAGCTTGATGAGGTGTTTGATGGCTGAAAATGGTAAGGCATGGGTGGTTGGGATGTTGGTTGTGTTGTGGTCAAACAAGAGGAGTTGGTAGTATGTAATCACTATGAAAAGATGCATGAAGTTCATGTACACTAGGTGTTCCACAAAAAGTCTTAATGAGACAATTAATAGTTTGTTGATCTGATTCTAATTCAAATCATTCATAAAATGTAGATTATCATTCATAGAGCGGATGAGGACTCGTGAGATCCATTTAGTTAAGGCGATAAGGTATGTAAAGTTTACAATTTCTTTCATTTTGGCATGATCCTAAGAATAAGAACATGTATTGAAACGTCCATAAAAGTAAACTCTATTCTTGATCGTTGACAACATGTTTGTTCATTACTCTTGAAAGTGATTTCATGATATTTTTTGTCCCTTGTTGGGAGTACTTTCCGCACTTTATAGTATCCCTCCTATATTGACGTAGTTTGGTTCCTTGTTGGTTTACCGAAAACTAGAAATGGTATGTTTTATCTCTTCTTATTGATTCATATGGAAAATTAAAATAGTAAATTATATTCATAAGGATAGTCGGAGGTATAACGACCTTATGTGACTCTGACGGGCTTAAAGAATATTATATGTTCTTCGGATTGAGTTTTGTGTGTATGTATGTATTGTGGTATAGATGATATTTCACACAGAAGCCTATGATGTTATATACACATATTATATATATGTATTACAAAGGTATATATATAATATTTCCCACAGAGGCTATGGCGTTATTTACACAGTTTATATATATATCACAGAGGTCTATAGAAGATGTTGCCCACAGAGGCCTACGGAATTATATACGCAATTATATTTTATTTATGCATATCATGATCCTCAGTGGCATTCAGAGTTACAGGATGTCTCTTCCTTATTCTCATTTACATTACTATATCTATTTACACCTTCCTGCCTTACATATTCAGTACATTATTTATATTAACGTCCTCTATCAGGGTGCTGCATTTCATGCCCACAAGTTCAGATTAACCGCATGATGCCCACTTTCAGTAGGATCTCAACTCATTGATGATGTCAGAGCTCTCTATTTGTTCCAGAGGTGCTAGTCTGAGTCGGTATGGTTATATATATATATGGGTATGACGGGGCCCTGTCCCGACCTGATGATGTTTATTTACTCTTAGAGGCTTGTAGACAGTCGTCATGTATGTCAAAGTCATGTATGGCCTTATTGGCCTCTCTATTACCCAGTTGATATGTACTATGGCCTTGTTGGCCTTCTTTGTGTATATATATAAATATATATATATATATATATATATATATATACATGTTGGGCTTTTTTGGTTCTACAGGTGACAGTGTCTTGATTATCTTATGAGGGTCATTATGAGGCCTTGTTGGCCCAAGTACAAGTGTACCCAGAGTATGGATGAGATGTGGTATGCCCGGGCTGTTAGGCACTGGGTGTCGGCTACGCCCCCTAAGGTTGGGGTGTGACATTATGCCTTGACCCTCAGAGCTCGTACAGGTTTGCTATCTTCAGGAAGAGTTTCATTCTGCAAGTAGTTTATGATATCACTGCGCCAGACCCAGGTTAGTCTTGTGGAGTTCACCTCGTTTATACTAGAATCCAAGAAGTTACATTGGTCGATGTACCCAGGTTGCCCCTGTCAGTCTCGATGTTCACCTTCCGTGGTATTTGTGTCACTTTCTACCCTTTAAACCGAGACAGTGAGGTCATTATTTTATTAATATATCTTAACATGCATTTATCTTTAGAATCATAGAGACTGAGGATATGGTTGATGACTATTTGGGAGTCACTCTTCAACTCCATGACCTTGAATTTGAGTCCTCGAGCCAACTGTAAACCTACAATTGTGGCCTCATACTCTGCCTCATTGTTAGTCAAAAGTAAACATGTTATAGGTTGTCTAATCATTTCCCCTGATGAAGTGATCAAGACGATCCCAAGCCCAGTACCCTTCACATTTGAAGCCTTGGCTGAATACAGAACCCATTCTCCTGAGGAAGTCCCAAAAGCCAGGACCACATCTTTTCCACATCAGGTATCATGCCCAAACTGTAATCAGCCATGAAGTGTGCCAAGGCTTGTAACTTGATAATAGTCCAAGGTCGATAAGTTATATTTCATTCACATATTTCAATCAGCCAACCTCCCCTAGAGATTCGACTTGTGCAGGATTCTCCTTAAGGGGAAAGTATACAAAATACATATTGGGTGGCACTGAAAATATGATCTAGGCATAGGGGCTGTAATAAACAGCGTCAAAGCCAGCTTTTCCAAATAGGGATACCGCACTTCGGCCTTCAACAGAGCCTTGTTGGTATAATAAACAGGGGATTGCGTACCTTTTTTCTTCCAAACTAGGACCGCACTTACCTCCACCTCTAACACTGCAAGGTGGATGAGCAATTGTTCTCTATATTTCGACCTAACTAGGATTGGGTAATTTGACAGATACTCCTTCAAATCTCTTAAGGCATGTTGGCATTATGGTGTCCGCTTAAAGTTAGTTTTCTTTTGTTAATACACTAAAATATTTGTGGCACTGCTCGGATGACCTTGAAATGAACCTTCCTAAAGAAATTAACATCCCTATCAACTTTGGACATCCTTGGCATTCTCAAGAATGTCTAGTATCTTTTCGATCGCCCAGATTTTGTCCAAGTTAACCTCGAATCCTCTATGGGATATGAGGAAATTAAGGAATTTTCCAAAGCCAACCCCGAGGCACACTTCTCAAAGTTTAATTTCAAGTTATGCTTCCGTAAGATGTCGAATATCTCCTACAAACGTTTCAAGTGTCCCTATAATTCCAAGGACTTTACAATTATATGATCAATATAAACCTCCATGGATTGCCCTATTAGATGTCAGAATATCTGACTAGTCAATCTATGGAAGGTGGCGCTAGCATTTTTCAGCCCTACAGGCATGACGTTATAACAATAAGTCCTATACTCTGTTATGAATGAAGTTTTTTCCTGGTCTATTGTGTCCAATATAATTATATCGGACCCTGAATAAGCATCCAAAAACTAAGCAAACCGTGCTAGCCATGGCATCCATGATTTGCTCGATGTGGGGCATTGGGAAGGGGTTTTCCGATATGCTTTGTTTAAATCTTTGAGATCTAAGCACATCCAAAATTTATCAGGCTTATAGGGATTACAACTACATTAGACAGACAATCCGGATACTATAACTCTCGAATCGAGCCTCTTTCCATTAGTTGAGATACCTCTTCTTTGGCGAACCTGCTTCGGTCAGCGGATATCGGTTGCCTTTTCTATTTTGTCCGTGGATGGCTCAGATCGATGTCGAGCTTAAGCATGGCCAACTCTAGAGGAGCTCTTGTGATATCTAAGTAGGACCAGACAAATCAATTGGAGTTATATTTTAAGAATGCAACTAGTTTTCCCCTGAACTCAGGGCTAAGGCCCGAGCCCATGTATACCTTTCTCTATGAGAAATTGATGAAGAACACAGCGAGTTTGAGATATTCTGTCATGGATTTAGTCATTTCTGCATCTTTGAGCGCCACAAATCCTCTAGGCACTCTATCAAGCTCATCTTCCGAACCCCTGGCCTTACTTGCCACCGAGCCCTTTACCTTTTGTGAAAATTCGACTGACAATTTCTATTGAGGGATCGGTCTCTATAATTACTGTTAGGGGTTCTCCTTTTTTCCTCCAATGTAATGTCTAAATCAACATCCTCTTTGGTGGTTGGTTGATCTCTATGGACGTCTTTTACCCCCCCCCCCAAGGGATGGCAAACTTCATGACTTGATGTAACGTCAAAGGGACCGCCTGTATGGCTATACCGATTACAATTTTATGCAGCATCACCCCATCTAAGACATCAAATAAGACTTTTTGGTTGACCCCCCGACCTGTGTAGTCAACTCTATGAGTCTTCTTGTGGTCTCGTTGGTCAGGTTCAATCTAGTTAGTAGTTTCGTAACTAGGGCTATCTGCATTATGAATTGCGTTTTCTCGAGGATTCGGAACTGGACTATGTTGGTAGAGCTACATGTGTCAATGAGAACACACTTAGTATTAAACTTAAGGATGCAAAGAGAAATACCAATGTATTTGTGTGATGAATCGATGCCCCCCGCCACCCTAGTTATTGAATGTAACAATATCTTATCATGTAAAGCATTTGTCCCTCTTTCTGGAGGGGGAAAGTTCCCCCATTCATTGCCCCAAGGATACTTCTCCGATTGACACTCCTTCAAATATCATGTTGACTGTCTATTTTGGATGCGGTATGTCACACCCCAACCTTGAGGAGTGTGGCTGACACTTAGCACCCTAAGGCCCGAGTGTACCAATCCTGATACCTGAGATATATACCACAACTCATGGGCCGACAAGGCCTCAAACACATAATTGACTAAATACGAACATAGCTACCTACACTCAAAAAAGGCTCAAACCATGCATACATATAACAAGGTTGACAAGGCCCACATGTACATAATAAATCTTCTGAAGAGGTCGATAAGGCCACACACGACTATCACACATACACAACTTTCTACAAGCCTCTGAGTATACTGACAATAACTTATTGGGACATGGCCCCACCATACCCAACTATATACATATATATATCTGTCATACCTATTAGCTTACTATACAACTCCAAATGAATGGAGCGTGACGACCTCCAGTTGAGTCAAGTCCTACTATGAGGAAACCATTTACTGCCCTATCTGTACATGCGGGCATGAAATGCAGTGTCCCCAGAAAGGGACATTAGTACGAAAGATGTACTGAACATGTAAGGTAGATAACCAACATAGACATAAAATACATCATAGGAGATAAGGGTACAGAAGTCAACCTGAAACTCATAACAATCCTCTAAGGGCCTAATTGACACAATCATAAAAATGTATGCATGTCTATAACAATCAAGTCACTCAGTGGAGTCATCTAAAGAAATATCCAGCCTCTCTGTGGGGAAAATCATGTCATAATACATGTATATCATACCCGATCTCAATGAGAACTCAGTCGTACCCCTCCCAAATATGGGACTTGGTAATATCAAAACCAATTGCATCTGCGTGCACATCTACGTGTCGTACCGGCCGACTATAGCATGGCTTAATAAGAAAATATATATATATATATATATATATATATATATGTGCAATGCAAGACAGACTCTGAGGGCCTTATAGAACCAATCGGAGTGACATAAGGTCGTTATTCTTCGATATCGTTATGTAACTATGTCTGTATCATTAACTGAGAGTCATCAATGATCCGGAGAAACATAAGATTCCAGAGATTATCAAATTGGGAATATGCTTCCGAAATAGAACAACAAGAGTTATGGATTGTAAAAATATGGTACGAAAGTAATCATATGCTTTAAATTTAAGAGTAGAGTTCCTTTTGGAGGGACGTCGTTATGGTTATACTTGTTCATCGATCATGCCAAAATAATAAAAGAGTATTCCTTAACATACCTGGTCCTTGTTGCTACAATCATTCTATATGTCCTCGCTCCTCTTACAGGTGGTCATCTACATTATATAACGAGTCGACATCAATATAAAATTAAAATTCCATAGAAACTTCACTTAAGTATCTTATCGACATCCTTAAATACTTTGGGTTCTTAGACTCCTTTACAAGGGATACTTACGTAATTGAATTCTGCGGTTTAATCTAGATATAATTTCTGTAAAATCTTTGTTAGGTGTCCTTCGAGAATTCTTAGGCATAAGTAAATCTTTAAACTTTTCTTATATGGAAAACTTCATGTGAATTAGTCTCATAACCTTTTAAACCTTACGTTCCTTAATCCGTAACATTTACCATAATCCAATTCAACTCATAATTAGAGTAAAATAGCCCAACAATCCATATTATGAAATTTTACAATTTTTTATCATGCTACTTTTCATAACTTTCTTCAAATCAACAATTAATCCAAACCATAAGTAAAGGAGGATGAAACTTACCTTAACACATCATAATCCTCAAAAAACAGTAGGGCACTTTATTCCAAAGGTTTCTGAAATTAGTTCCTCAAGAAGGCGGCAATTCCTATGATGATCATTTGGTTTCTCACGCAATTCTTATGGATTTAGCTTTGATTTAGACTTGGGATGTTGGTGGTATGATGGAGAGAGACAAGGATAGGTATTGGGACTAATTTGAGTGAAAATGAGGGTTTTACATCAGAAAATCCAATTTAAACCCGTAAATTTTCTGCACCGACGTAGAACGACGGCCCATAGATTTTCAAATGTTCTTTGGTCTGTCAACCATCCCATCAAACTGCCAGGAAAATAGATAGTAACCTTGTGCAATTTGACGGTCCGTCAAACTGCCCAATTTCTTATTTTCGTCGAAACGTACTTTCTTCGATCCGTTTAACTCTAAAACACTCTGGTACTTCCATAACCAAGTTGTAAACCTTCACTATTCTTCCGAAGTTCATACCCCTCCCCGGGGATTTGGTATCCCTTGACGACACAACAAAACACAAAAATTACGGGGTGTAACATCCTTCTCCCCTTAGGAACATTCGTCCGCGAATGTTGGAAATATTATAACTCCCAAGATTTCTAGAAATTTCGGTTGAGTTTCCTATGTAAATAGACTATCCAAAATCTGTCAAACATCCCAAACATGTTTCCAATACCACACAGGCAACACAATATCAAAATAACATCAACCGACCTCACACGATAACTTATACTTGCAGAAATTATGAAGGGTTCATGCATAACTCACCTTAGCATCTTCGTGTTGACATCCAAGCTGCACTCATTACGTTTGCTTCAAAATATTAGTTACAGAGGGTACATGGTCCAAATCGATAAATTCAATAGAATAGAAGAATTATATCACACGAATTCTAATATAAGGCTAAAATCTGAATCAGAGTAGAGAAAGTTTTAGGTTCTGTGACCATTCTGATAAAGTTTTTGCGGACTAAATACTGTCTTGTCGTGTCGTTCGATCCAATTACACTGACATACATTGCTGGTGTGTTCTTACTTTTTTCACATAGATGTACTTCTCTTTTACACAATTGCCTTATTGTTGTACCTTATTTGGGCCGTTGTATTATGACCTTTGGGATATATCCTTCTTTTCTGTGTTGTAATGTTTATCTTATGATGGAGTTTAGATATTCGTATTCATTGGCATGAAGCGTAAGATGATGGTAAAAGATTGTGGCACAATTATCGCCAAAGCCAAGGATGTGGAAGTAGTGGAGTTATTCGAATCCATTTATTTCCTCTGTTTTTTATTTTCTCTCTTTCCCGATAGTGTCCTTATATGGTACATAATGTAACATCCCGTAATTTCGGGTGATGGTTTGACCATCTATATATCTATACGCAAATCAAGAGCTTGGTTTATAAAAGGATGTGGTCCCGAAATAATTTAGGACTTAATAAGTGTGACGATGGGGATTAATAATAATAGTTGCATATCCCCAAAGAAGTTATGGACTAGTGTCATATCACAAAATCCTGACATTGAGTGTATGAAGGTCGTATAAGTTATTATTGTTTAAGTGAATTGGGATCAAGAAATTAATTACATGTGTAACTGCTTAAATAGGGAATTATAGTGGATAAACAGAATTAATCCAATTAATGGGTAGAATTAAACTTGGTCCACGTGGAACCTTGTTAGTAAGGCAGTTAAGGTTTAATTGTAATGTCTATGAATGATCAAAGTGAGGGTAGCATTAATTTAAGACATGTGTTAAGAGTGGATTAAGAAAAGGGCACGTAGGTATGATGGTGTGTCCTATCCTAAGAATGCATGGCTGATTATGTCTCTTAATGATATATATATGGGCAGCAACCTTCTCGAGAATCATAAGCAACTAGCAATTACATAAGCAAATATGTGTATAATGCAATTAGTTCAAAAAAAGGGGGGCAACGTGAGTTTGTTGGCAGCAACAACGTTAAACTTTCTATTTTGCACAAACAAGTAATCAATTGATACCTTTAACATATTAAGCACACAACGTCCCTTCATTCCAGAAAACATAATCCTTCTCAAGAAGTAACGTAGCTTATTTACACTCTATTTTGATTTCATCTTTCATCATGAGTAATGTATAGCGGGGTTGACTCCGACACCGTTAGTGGAGGTTCGACAATAAAGGTATGTTAAAGAAAATTATTTCCTTCTTTTGGCATGTTCCATGTAACGTAACGTAACCGTGATATTATTCCATAAATTATTCTACTCTTAGTAGTTAAGAATGATCATGTTATTGATTCATATGTTCAAAGCATGTCTAAATATGTTCTTAAATCCTTATTAAGGTATATGGGAAAAATGTTAACATTTCCAATGTTAGCTGAAGGTGCAAGGATATTATGTCAATCAGAATGTTTTATTATCATTCATGCATTTTTCATTTGCATTATATTCATGTATTACCCAGGACCAACATAAGTTATATACACTACTATACGGTATCAATATATATATGTAGGGGTGGAAAAAATGGAAAGGCATTATATACGCGTCACCGCCTACAGCTAGTACAGATACCACGAAAAGGAAGATGCCCAATGAGGCCAATATGATTATGCATCCCACAGAGGCCGATATGAAATGATGCCCACAAAGGCTGTTATGAAAAGGAAAATGCCTTTGTGTGGACAATATTTATATGTATACCGCATTTGCATTGTGCATGACATTTCCTCAGAGCCAATTTACTACTGGTCGGCTATTTCTGCCGGTTGTTACTGTCGGTTGTTTCTGTTTTAATTTATTATTACATTCCTGTTATCCTATTATTCATGTCTGACATACTCAGTACATCAGTCATACTTACGTCCCTTTTATCGGGGGACGCTGCGTTTCATGCCCACAGGTTCATGTAGGCAAGGAGACGATCCACGTTAGTAGGTTGCTGACTCAGCGGATTTTGGAGCACTCCCCTTATTTCGGAGTGTCAGTCTAATCTTTGTACGATATATTTTTTCATGTATATATGGGTATCGCTGGTCCCTGTCCCGACCTTTTTGATGTTATGTACTCTTTTAGAGTCTTATAGACGAGTGACCTATGTATAGTAGTCTGGTATCGCCTTGTCGGCCTTGATATGTACATATATATATATGTTGGGATTTTCTAGTTAGGATTCTATATAGTCCTTATTCGATATAGTCCGTATTTAATTATGATTAAATTTTGACTGTGTGAATGGTGGTACTCGGCAGATGGGGTCCGGGTGCCTGTCGGGGTCCTACGGTTTGGGTCGTGAAAAACTTGGTATTAGAGCATGTATGTCCTAGGGAGTCTACAAGTCGTGTCTAGTAAGGTCTT
Source organism: Anisodus acutangulus (assembly GCA_029783415.1). NCBI lineage: Eukaryota > Viridiplantae > Streptophyta > Magnoliopsida > Solanales > Solanaceae > Anisodus > Anisodus acutangulus. The sequence goes on from CM056492.1 coordinate 39,479,912, forward strand.
ATTTATGGATATGTTGTGCACCACACTTATAAGCAGGAGGCTACCTGACATTTAGGGATGGTTTCCATTCTTTCATCTTATAAATTGTGCAGTAACGCTGAGTTATAAGCATTTCATTCCTAATCCATCTCGTGTTTATGATTCTAGCAATGCCTACAGCAAAGAAGAAGTCCAAGAGTATGAGGGCGTTAAATATGGCTACAGGCGAATGTACCAGCAGATTGCCATCCGCTAGTGAGGGCCAGAGTGAGACCTATAGTGTGACTCTTTCTTATGATTTACTCAATTCACCATCATCGGAGGAGATTAGTGGAGTTGTAGTACCCCAAGTTCCTCCACTTGATACTCCAGATGTGGATCTTGATATGCGAAGTGCGGTACAGTTATTGACACGATTGGTGGTCATTCAGGCTTAACGTCAGATTCCCAGTCCTTCTGATAGAGCTGCTAATGAGAGAGCTTAGGATTTCATTAACTTAGACCCTCCGGTATTCACTGGATCAGACCTGAACACGGACCCGCAGAATTTTCTGGATCAGATACAGCGTACCTTGCGGGTAATGGATGCTACCGATACTAAGTCAGTAAAGTTTTCTTCTTATAGACTGCGGGATGTCGCGGTGACTTGGTATGAGACATGGGAGCAATCTAGAGGACCTCGTGCTCTACCAGCAGGATGGAGAGAGTTTTCAGAGGCCTTCCTACAACATTTTCTGCCAATCGAGCTTCGATGGGCCAAGTAGGACAGGTTCCTACATCTTGAACATGCCAGCATGAGTGTTCAAGAATAGAGCTTGCAGTTTAATTCATTAGTCAGATATGCTCCTACGATTATAGAAGAGATGAGTGATCGAGTACATAGGTTTGTTACTGGCTTGGGGCCGCACTTAGTCAATGAGTGTACTATGGCTTCTCTGAATCCTCATATGGATATTGCTTGCATTCAGGCTTATGCACAGAATCTGGAGGATCGTAAGAGGCAACAGCGGATAGATCGAGGGTGTGATAAGGGCCAGCATAAGAGGGCTCGATCCGTAGGTGATATAAGAGAGTTTAGAGGTGGACCCAAACCACAACTTTATAGACGCCCATCTTATCCAGCAACTAGTGGATTATTACCATTTTGAGGTCGAGGATTGATCGGTTTATTCAATCGGAACTAGGTCAGAGTTCATGAGCGTTAAGGTCTTATTATAGAGGGAATTCTATTCAGATGAGTCTTCAATTGGCTCGATATGAGCAGTGTGGTAAGACCCATACAAGGTCTTCCCAACAGGGAGCAAATATGTGTTATTCTTGTGGTAAACCTGGTCATATTAGGCAAGAATGCCTGACAGGGGGCATAGGTGTTAGGGCCCAGCTATTCAGATCTGCAGCAGCTTTATCACAGTCAGTACGCCCGTCAGGGCAGAGTTAGCAGACATTATCAGGTCGAGGCAGAGGTAGGGCCCAGAACCGCATTTATGCACTGATGGGACGACAGGATCAGGAGTCCTCACCTGATGTTATTACATGTATATTATCGATCTTTTCATATAATGTGTATGTGTTATTAGATCCAGGCTCCAATCTATCATATATCACTCCTTTCATTGCATGTAAATTTGGTATAAAGCCTGAGTTGATAAGAGATCCATTTGTGGTATCTACACCAATTGGTGAGTCGGTAGTTGCTAGACAAGTCTATTGGAATTGTGCAGTATTAATTTGTAGCGTCAGACCTTAGCTGATTTGGTAGAACTATAGCTGGTTGATTTTGATGTTATTATAGACATGGATTGGCTAGCATAATGCTACGCTAATGTTGATTGCCGAACAAAGATTGTTAGATTTCAGTTCCCAGGCGAGCCAGTCTTTGAATTGAAGGGTAATACGGTGACGCCAAAAGGTAGGGTTAGAGATGTTGATGCCGAACCACCTACTTCTTAATCAATTCCGGTGGTTAACGAGTTTCTTGATGTATTTCCAGATGAACTTCCAGGTCTTCCTCCCAAAAGGGAAATTGAGTTCGGTATAAATGTGTTGTCAGACACTCAGCCAATATCTATTCCTCCTTACAGAATGGCTCCAACTAAATTGAAGGAATTAAAGGAGAAATTAAAGGATCTGCTTGAGAAAGGCTTTATTAGGCCCAGCATATCTCCTTGGGGTACGTCGATATCGTTTGTACGAAAGAAAGATGGCTCGCTGTGGATGTTTATCGACTATCGGCAGCTGAATAAAGTCACTATCAAGAACAAGTACCCTCTTCCCCGAATTGATGATTTGTTTGACTAATAAAAAGGTGCAAGATGGTTTTGAAAGATCGACCTAAGGTCAGGGTACCATCAGCTAAGGGTTAAGGAGATGGACATTCTGAAGACGTCTTTCAAAACAAGGTATGGGCACTTCGAGTTCTTAGTGATGTCATTTGGGCTTACAAACTCACCGGCAACATTTATGGATCTAATGAACAGCGTGTTTCGCCCATTCCTGGATGTATTTGTGATAGTATTTATAGATAATATTCTGTTTTACTCTCACTCGGAAGCAGATCATGTGGATCATTTGCAGATAGTACTACAGACGCTCTGAGATCATAAGTTGTATGCTAAGCTCTCCAAGTGCGAGTTTTGGTTGAATTCAGTGGCTTTCCTTGGTCATATAGTGTCAGATGATGGTATAAGAGTTGACACTCAAAAGATTGAAGTGGTAAAGAATGGGCCGAGGCCTACGACTCCATCAGAGGTTCGCAGCTTTCTGGGCTTAGCCGGCTATTATAGGAGGTTTGTAGAAGGGTTTTCTACTATATCATCACCATTAACAAAGTTGACACAAAAGGCCATAAAATTTCAGTGGTCTGATGCCTGTAAGCAGAGTTTCCAAGAGTTAAAAGATAGACTAACATCATCACCAGTCCTTACTCTTCCAGAGGGTCCATAAGGCTACGTTGTGTATAATGATGCCTCGGGAGAAGGTCTAGGATGCGTCCTAATGAAACATGGTAAAGTGATTGCCTATGCTTCAAGGCAATTGAGGAAACATGAGATAAACTATCCGACACACGATTTGGAGTTGGCCGTAATGGTCTATGCACTTAAGATTTTGCGGCATTACTTGTATGGTGTTCATGTAGACATTTTCACGGATCATAAAAGTCTGCTATACATATTTAAACAGAAGGAGTTGAACTTGAGGCAAAGAATGTGGCTTGAATTATTGAAGGATTATTATGTGGACATCTTATACCATCCAGGTAAAGCTAATGTTGTAGCAGACGCGCTCAGTGATAAGTCGATGGTCAGCTCGATTCCGGTGCAGGTCGAGAGGAAGGAGTTAGTAGGAGAGCTCCATCAGTTATCTAGTTTAGGAGTCCAACTAATGGATGCGGAGGATGGTAGTTTTGTGATTCAGAATGTAGCAGAATTTTCCCTTATATTGGAAGTTAAGAAACGTCAGTGAAAAGACCCCAGTTTGAGAAAAATCAGAGAAGGCATTCAACAGAAGAAGATCCCAACCTTTGAGATTGATGAACATGGAATTCTCAGGCACCAGGGCCATTTATGTGTTCCAAATGAAGTGGGATTACGAGATAAAATTATGAAGGAGATCTATTTCTCATGATATTCCATTCATCCTGGATCTACTAAAATGTATCATGATATCAAGGGTATCTATTGGTGGAACGACATGAAGAAGAGCTTTGCGGAATTTGTAGCTCGGTATCCTAATTGTCAGCAAGTAAAAATAGAGCACCAAAAGCCCGGTGGCTTGACTCAGAATATTGAGATTTCGATGTGGAAATAGGAAATGATTAATATGGATTTCGTTATGGGTTTACCTTGCTCTTATCATAAGTTTGATTCTATTTGGGTAATTGTCAACAGATTGACCAAATGAACTCATTTGTTGCCGGTCAAAACTACCTACACAGCCGAAGACTACGTGAAGTTGTACGTTAAGGAGATTGTTCGCCTTCATGATGTGCCTATTTCTATTATATTTGACCGAGGTGCACATTTTACAGCTAACTTCTGGAAATCATTTCATAAAGGTTTAGGCACCCAAGTGAATCTTAGCATAACTTTCCACCCTCAGGCGGGCAGGCCGAGTGTACGATTCAGACGCTCGAGGATATGCTACGAGCTTGTGTATTGGACTTTAAGGGAAATTGGGATGATCATTTATCCCATATTGAGTTTGCGTACAATAATAGTTATTATGCTAGCATTAAAATGGTTCCATACGAGGCTTTGTATGGACGGAAATATAGATCTCCTATCAGATGGTTCGAGGTAGGCGAGTTAGAATTATTTGGGCCTGACTTAGTACACCAAGCCATAGAGAAGGTGAAGCTTATCCAAGAACGGCTATTAACGGCTCAGAGTCGTCAAAAGTCATACGCAGATGTGCGACGGCGAGACTTAGAGTTTCAGGTAGACGATTGGTTATTTTTGAAGATTTCACCTATGAAGGGTGTAATGAGATTTGAAAAGAAGGGAAAGCTCAGTCCAAGATATATTGGGCCATATCGCATAATTCGACGAATCGGTCAAGTAGCTTACAAATTGGACTTGCCTTCAGAATTGGAGTTTGTTCATCCGGATTTCCATGTTTCCATGTTGAGAGCATGTATTGGAGATCCTTCCCAAATTGTACCAATTGACGACGTGAAAATTACAGAGAATCTATCATATGAAGAGGTTCCTATTGCTATCCTAGATCGACAAGTCCGCAAGCTGAGGACTAAAGAGGTAGCCTCCGTGAGAGTTCTTTGCTGGAATAAGAACGTAGAAGAAATGACATGGGAGGCAGAAGAGGAGATGAAACACAAATATCCGTACATATTCCAGACCGATGCCGAGGTTCCAAGAGAAGCATAAGGTGAGTTCCAATTCTTCATATTATAATTAATGCTTGCATACCATGTGAGGTCATATATAATGATGTGTGTGATATTATATGACCCGTGGGAAAAAATATATATATATATAGTTGTATTTTCAGGCTACGTAACGGGGATTAGATATGTCACCTCAAAATTCGAGGAAGAATGCTTCTAAGGGGAAGGATGTAACATCCCGTAATTTCGGGCGATGGTTTGAGCATCTATATATATACGCAAATCAAGAGCTTGGTATATAAAAGGATGCGGTCCCAAAATAATTTAGGACTTAATAAGTGTGACGATGGGGATTAATAATAATAGTTGCATATCCCCAAAGAAGTTATGGACTAGTGTCATATCACAAAATTATGACATTGAGTGTATGAAAGTCTTATAAGTTATTATTGTTTAAGTGAATTGGGATCAAAAATTAATTACATGTGTAACTGCTTAAATAGGGAATTATAGTGGATAAACAGAATTAATCTAATTAATGGGTAGAATTAAACTTGGTCCACGTGGGACCTTGTTAGTAAGGCAGCTAAGGTTTAATTGTAATGTCTACAAATGATCGAAGTGAGGGTAGCATTAATTTAAGACATGTGTTAAGAGTGGATTAAGAAAAGGGCACGTAGGTATAATGGTAAGAATGCATGGCTGATTATGTCTGTTAATGATATATAAATGGGCTTGCAACTTTCTCGAGAATCATAAGCAACTAGCAATTACATAAGAAAATATGTGTATAATGCAATTAGTTCAAAAAAAGAGGGGGCAACGTGAGTTTGTTGGCAGCAACAACGTTAAACTTTCTGTTTTGCACAAACCCGTAATCAATTGATTTCTTTAACATATTAAGCACACAGCGTCCCTTCATTCCAGAAAACATAATCCTTCTCAAGAAGTAACGTAGCCTATTTACACTCTATTTTGATTTCATCTTTCATCATGAGTAAGGTATAGAGGGGTTGACTCCGACACCGTTAGTGGAGGTTCGACAATAAAAGTATGTTAAAGCAAATTATTTCCTTCTTTTGGCATGTTTCATATAACGTAACGTAACTGTGATATTATTCCATAAATTATTCTACTCTTAGTAGTTAAGAATGATCATGTTATTGATTCATATGTTCAAAGCATGTCTAAATATGTTCTTAAATCCTTATTGAGGTATATGGGAAAAATATTAATATTTCCAATGTTAGCCGAAGGTGCAAGGATATTATGTCAATCAGAATGTTCTATTATCATTCATGCATTTTTCATTTGCATTATATTCATGTATTACCCTGGACCAAACTTTGATAAGTTTAGGAAGATACTTGTGGAGGAGAATTTGGATACTTTTTTCAGGTCCAGTTGTTTTCGGCAGTATCTAGACTTGTCTGATGAAATTGTTGTAACTGTGGTGCAGTCTTCTTAAACGTATGATTCTTTATAGCAAATGAGATGAGGTTTAGATAAATTTCTGTGACATGTCGATTTGTTTTGTCATGAAGGAGGTTGACACAGTGACTGGATTGAGATTGTATTCTCATTCTCATCATCTTCATGTCGCTACAGTAAAAAACATAGCTAGGACAGCTAGGACAACCAAGAAAGGAAAAGGTAAGGTTGATGATGGTTTGGTGGATTTTGTATGAAAGATCTATAAGGAGAAGAGTTTTCTTAATGATCTGAAGTCTAAAAAAGTCTCATGAGACTACAAGAAGTCACTATGCGTAGTTTGATTTGTGAACAATGTTCTTTGTGCAAGAGACGCAAACAAGAATGTAGAACTTAATTTGGTTAAACTCTCAGAGGACCATGAGGATTCAACAACTATCCATAGGGTCGAGAAAGCTTCAAGTTGACAATTGATTATCTCGAGAGAGTTGAAGCCAAATGTAAAAACTGTCAACCTCTATAGCTTCCCACGGGCTTTCATAATAAATTTTATTCAATATTTTTTCTTTTTATTATTTTTTAGTTCAATCATTTTTCTGATTTTTTTCTGGTATCATTCTTTCTAGACTTGGGCATTTGAAGTCATTCCTCACCTTCGGTATCAAGTTAAGGAGTTCTCAGAAGAAGTGTATTATCCATGGATCGTTAGATGGCTGGCTGTGAAGAATAACATAAATGTTGATGTTGATCTGTTTAGCCCCCCGAGGACACAGTAAATCTCATAACACATTTATATCAAATAACTTGACTTCTATAGCTCTGAATATTTGCAAAGTATTTTTTTGTTGAAACAAAATACTCATTTGTTGGATATTGTCCAAGTATGACACTTATTGCAACATATAAAGTTATTTGTTGGAATTTACCCAACAAGTGTTGCAATTGTTGCAACAAATCCTTATGTTGGAATCTATTGTGACAAATTAGCTATTGTGAATCTGCTGCCACAACCTCTGAATCTGCTACAACAATTGTCATACAAATAGATTAATAAGCTATTACAATAGATTTTGTATGTGTTGCAGTAACTTCTGAATCTGTTGCAACAACTACTCTAATCAGTTGTTGCTCTTCATGATTTAACACTATTTGAAGATATCTATTTTTTTGTATCTTGTGCACCCGTGAATTATTCCGACAAAATGAGAGTTGGAGATGTCATGCCTTATTAGTTTTGATCCCTTGGAATTTTTTTCGAACATATTGATTGACAATTTAAAAGAAGAATTGGTTGGAGAGGCAACCATAATCAACCGGGGCTGTTGACAGTGGTGCTAGAAGGTTTGATGGTGATGGTGTTGATGTTGAGGTTGGAACAATTAACCAAGTTGTGGCAGATCTTGCCGCTGATGCAAGAAGAGATGACGATGATGATCATTAAAGTTATGGTGGAGATACTTCATTCGATGGATGTACTACAGATACCTCATACAACCTGGGTAGATGTTTATCTATTGGTGTCGGTACCTCTAAGTGCCTTCTTGTGCTTGCCAATACATCACTTGCAAAAAGAATTTGGAAGAGTTGATTACGAAGGTTGAGGCTTTGACGCAGGCACAAAAACACAGAGCTAACTGTCAACGATTTGATATCTAAGAGGAGTATCAATCTTTTCAAAAAGCTATTAGAGCCTTATACTCCTATTGAGATAAAAAAGAAGAGTAGATAAATTGAGAAGGAACTGGGTAATATTAGAACAAGGCCATCTAATACTCCACAATAGATGAATGTTGGGCCAACTAAGCGAAAAAGGGTAAATATTTACAAGCTCGTGAATGCCTAAAGAAGAGAAAGCTTGAAAATTTCATCAACTCCAAAAGACCCGTGAAAATGTTGTACTCAATATACAAACTTGTAGCCAAGGACTTCATGGACATGACAAACATGGAAGAGTGGTAGCTAGGCAATGTAAGTTTCAACATTACTTTGTTATATCTGATTGACTAAGTTGTTGCTACGGATCCTATTTTTTCTGGAATTTGTTGCAGCAAGTTAATGACTTGTTGCAAATAACTGACTGTTTTTTTGTTTTTCTACAGTATGTAGATGAAATTCTACTTGTAATACATGTAAGGCAGATCAAATTCCCTTATCATTATGATGCCACATATATAATCTTGGACCTCAACTTCAACAACAACTTCAAGAGGAGATACACCACAATGATCGATGAGAGTACAATGCTGGGTGTGATGTCGTTGCAGCAAATGCATGCTGATTTTGTGTGTGATGATGATATTCTCAACTATTGTAGAGGTTGTATGCCCTACCCCGCTGATCGCCCGTGGGTTGTTGCAAAAAGGGTCATAACTATGATGACCATTGAAGTCACACATTTTGTCACTGTGATAAATGTTTATGATGGTTGTTGACACCCAATTTTGGCCTTCCAAATTTTTAAATTAACTAATCAATCTTCTTGAATTTCAACAGAGTTAAATAACTATTTCATATGATAAAAAATATTTTAAAGTTATTTTGGTGGTATTTTGTCATTTCATTTGACAAAATATCCTAATGTATATTTTATTACTCCATCCCTCTAATTTTAAGTGTCATAGTTTGACTTGACACGAATTTTAAGAAATAAAAGAAGACTTTTGAATTTTATGGTGTTAAATTAAAGATGTGTGTAGTCCTTTAAATCTTATGATCTTAAACTTGTCATGTAAAATGTTGGAATTGGTATACTTACTAAATATAGAAAGTGACTTTTTTTTGGAAGACCAAAGAGAAAAGTAATACACTTAAATTGAGACGGAGGGAACATCTATTTTACATAAGTATTAATTATATTCAAAATAAGCATTTAATTTAGTATCTATTTCAAATTGTCAAATTAAAGTTATTTAGACTTTTTAATTTAGTACCTATTGTCAAAACAAGCGTTTAACAGACCCAGCGAACCAAAAAAATCCAAAGAAAACTCCCAACGTTGGCAGTGAAATCACAGATAAATGTGGCAAAATTTCAAACGCGTCTCAGCTTTGCAGACCTTGCATCGCCATTTGGAGCAAGACCTTAATGTAAGCTTGTCTTCTTCTACCATTGACAGCCCACGACAGCCTCTTTTCCTCTTTTTTCAATTTATTATTTTCGGACTTCCTTTATCATCAGTACAGAGATTCGGATTTCAAACCAAAAACTTAATAAATTTTGGTTTCAAATCCGGAATTCACATCGTCCAAAATGCTCAAACTTTATAGTAGGAAACAATATGTTCTGTGGTCTTGAATATGAAGTAGATCATGAAATTCTGAATAATAACTTGAGGCTAACTGTTTTTGTTGAGTTTTGTATAAGTTCATTCAGAAGTTCCTTTCTTCCTTAACAAATTAAAGAAGCTATCTGTCTGTCCTATATTAACACGAGTTTAAGTTATTACACTCGGTAGTTACATTTCTCAGGCATAACTAACAGTTAGGACCTAACAGCCTGAAGATGGAACACTATTAATATAAGTGGAAAAAAATCTAAATAGTAGTATTTTCACTCGAAAGAATTATGAAATTTCCCACTGTTTCAATGCGAACACGTTTTCCACCATGCGTTTTTCCAGTGAGCTGATTCTGTGGGAATGAGGTGGAAAAATTATATTTTATAGCACAAATTTCCACTGAATGTCGGTGGGAAAAACCTTTGTTTGTAGTAGTGGAAGAAATCTATACCTATATTTGATTATCCTTTATGACCTGGAAATTCCCTATAAGAGAATGCTAACCGTAATCTTCTCGTCATTTCCGCATTTTATTCTCTTTTAAATTCTGTACATGATGATTTTATATTAGTTTGAATTTGACTGATATTAGGAGATTAAAATTAGTTCGTTAGCTTAGTAGTCTTCTTCCTTCTTAGTGCTTTGTTTTTGCTTTAGTTCTGTCAATTTAAATTCTATGAATGAACTAGTTCAAATTCAATTATGTGTTTCCAGTTTTACATTTTGTTAAATAATATTAGTCCAGCATGGGTTCACTGTAGATAATCATTTGATTTTGTTAGCATTTTTTGACCTTTGTTTGGAAAACAAAACGTGTATGGGATTGCTGTTTTCCTTACTTGTTGTAACTTGAGAGTCTAGTAAGTTCGTGAGTGAAGCTTTAGTTTTCTGTCGTAATCGAAGTCTTTGCGAGCCTTTCATAATATGTGTGTTGAATGTGTTGTTGAGTGTTTAGCTATCTAAAAATTCCTGCTTGATTAAACCTCAACCTTATAGTTGGTAGTAAAATCCTTATGTGATTGTCGATAAGTTTACGTTCTAGAAATTAACTTATGTTCAGCCTTAGAAGTAGCATACATAAGCATGATTGTTAAGTATGTGAATGTTTGCCATTTTTCATTTCTATTTTTCTCTAAAATGATCTCAAGAGTTGTTTCCCTGTTCGTTTAAAGCTTGGGTTGAATGAAGTTGTTTAGAACCAGTAGGTATTGATTAAGTATGGAAATTGATTCAAATATTTCTGATAAAGTATAGTTTGCGGAACCATTTGGTTGTTTTTCATATAAGACTGTACTTTCAATTTCCTTGTTAAAAGAATACATGCATCATGTTTATGTGTTGACAAAGGAGTAAAGTAATTGAGCAATAGAAACATAAGTGTTACAAATTATCCACAAAGTTTGTGAAAGTATATGTATGTCCTAGAGACAATCTATATTAGGACAAATGTATTTTATACACGTTTGTATTATTATTAATAGAGATTAATATTTTGACATTTGCAATTATTGAATTATTAGTTGATAGTTTGTAATAATCTATAATATGCATCCCTAGAGGTTACATTGTTATTAATAGTGTGAGATATTAATATTATAACGTAACTTTTAAAATAGCCTCGACTAATGATCATCGAGAATGGGATATCGATGATATGTGATAAGTCGACATGTGGTCTGCATCACATCCTTAGAGGATGTAGCATGTCTCACCTGCTACGAGTAATGACTATTCGTGATGGACACATGGATACTTTGGAAGTATTGGTATACCCTGCTGATATACTATTTGTTATACATGTCTAAAGTATGATCAACGCGTGGGAGATAGAAGTCCTTAGACTTGAGGTCAATACACATCTTGTCTACAGAGTAGTATACTTTGATCTTGTCCAAAGCTCAAATACCTTATAGGTTGAGATACAGCTTGTATTGGGTACATTACAATGTAGATTAAAGGTGGTAGTTGAGCCAAGATTAGGATTCATTCCTCGAGTGTATATTCTAGAGAACACTCAGCTTCTCAGTGATATTGGGTTGACTAAGTCGTTGGCCAACGCAATAGACATATCTAGAATATGGTCTTTGTTCTCAACCAATATAGATGAGATATAATGATCAAGTCATTTGGATAGACACTTGGCAAATCCAAGCTTGATCGAGTGCGTCGAGAATGAAAGGATTTTATCTTCCCACATAGAGGTTCAGTTTACTGGATTCGTGTAAATATACTTCACATATTTAGTTCGTCTTACGGCGCCGTCTAGGAGTTCCGTGTAGACCCTAATATGATTAGTGTCTATATGCGAAGACCTGTAGGGTAACACTATGTTAATTATTTCTTTGATCTAAGGATGTATTGAGAAAGTGTTAAATATTCAATTTGGAATCGAGATATTTAAATTAATAATAACTATGAGATAATTTATATTTGATGGAAATTATTTAATTAAGTCAAAATTGGATTTTGGATTTAATTAAAATGTGCTGAAAATATTTTGTGAAAAGGGCGAGGCGCCGCGACGATAATTGGGCAGCAGGCCAAGTCAGATTGGCCTACTGCAATTCGTTTTGGGCCAGGCTTTGAGCCCAACCCAAAATCTGAATTTTGCTCTAATTTCACCTATATATAGAGCACTTCCTCATTCATTATTAGACATATTATTCATATATTATTCTAAGTCTTAGAGACATAGAATAAATCTCTCTCTTGAACCTCTGTCGAATTTTCTAGTTGTTTGAATGAGGTATAGATCGGAGTTCTTGGAACTTGCCGTCGAGGATCAATTGCGTGCGCACTCTCGAAAATTACTAAAAGACTCCAGAGTTTCCAAACCGTATGTATTCTATCAAAGTATTACGGTTATATACATGTTATGTATTGATATGTTTTATATTAATACATAATCATCCTACAGTTCGTCGCTTGTTGGGTTTGAAATACTAAATTTTCAAATTTCGCTGCGTACACGAACCCAACGAAAACCCTACAGTGGCATCAGAGTCAAGGTTGTTTTGTGTGATTATGTAGTAATCATTTATAATAATATGGGTTACAATTTGTTTAAATCTGAAATTTTATGTCGTTTAAAGCTTGGAAACCTAATAGCTTAAAGGCACATCATACTTGTCTCCCAAACTATTAAACAATGATGTAATCGGGAAAGTCATTCCGATCTAACTCTTCTAAGTCGATGTGCGTAACCGGTTCATTGTGAACATGGTGCACTGAAGCGAAGAACGAGAAGGAATTGGATGATGGTCGATGAACGTGTTGTTTGATAGTGAAGGGTAACGAAGATGAATCTACAAATCTGACCCTCAACCAATTTTAGGGTTTCGGAAATGTCCGGCGCCGCGACTCCATGATGTAGCACCGCGACGCCATCTACGGTTTGACAAGACGTCGTGGCTCCATAGTGGAGCGTCGTGGCACTGTTCATCCCAACGAAAAAAAATCTTCTTTTTGAATCAGAAACTGAACTTTTAAAAGCTTCAGATTTTGATTAAGAGTTTCAGAATCTGAAATTAAAACCTTTTCAAATAAGCAGATTTGGTCCTTTGGACAAATCTGTAATTAATTTAAATTCTGGAAATTACAGACAGGTCCCTGAAATCTGAAAATATTTTCTGAATATTAAAATTGCATTTTCTGAATTTAAAGGGGTTCAATATTAAAAATTTAAATTTTTGAGGGACTGTAAATTCTAAAAATCTAGAATTTACAAAAATAACCTGAAAATCAGTTTTTAAAATCAGAAAATGTTTAAGGAACTGTTTGGATTAGACTTAAATTTTAGAGTTTAAACAAGTTAACCCATGATTATTATTAATTGTATATTATTGAATAATATTTGAACTATATGCTAAGTGTTTAATGAGTACATTTAATTATTAGCATAATGTCCACTATAACTGTGTGGGTAGGCAGCGCCAAGTAACTGATCAAACCATCTTATATCATGTCTATTGGGTTGATAGTTCTCAACTAAATGTGTTTTTAGAAATTACATGATTAAATGTCGTATTGGATATGACACAAATTGTTGATCTTGGTTAAAATCCCTGAAACTAAAATGTTCCCCAAATTTTAAACACAAGTCTAAATTAAAACGCTCGTCCATTATAATTGTTAGAGTGAAAAATCCTTTTCGACGATACGAGTATTTATGCCAAAGCATTTGCTCTAAGTCTACAAGGACCCAGACTCTTTCATAGATGTGTTTTGAATGTAAAGGTAGATGATAAATTTTTATGAGTATTTACACCAAAGTGTTTTCTTACAAAGGCCAAATTTACTTAGATACATAAACACAGTCGTGTAATGGGGTTGACTTGCTTAGACAAATCTTGGCGCCAAAATGTCGGACCAATCTAAGGACGCGAGATTAAATATAATATTTGATCAACCAAGAGTTGCAAATAAATTTTGCAATTGATTTAGAACCTACCAAGATATGTTACTGAAGTTATCAGCCAAAGCAAACGCGGAGATAGCATAGGGTTGGATCTTGGCCCATTATGACCTTAAATTAATATTGGTTCGTATTCTACCATGGGGTTGTAGAAGTATGTTAAAATAGTGAGAACTAATTAAACAAAAGTCCATGTTGATTAGCCTAAACAAATGTTTATAATAGGAAATAAATTTGAGTTTAATTTCCTGTCTATCTAACTCTTCAGATTATCAAAATGTCGAGTTTATTATTGAAATTATTGATGGAAATGAACAAACTTACTGGACCCAACTATCTAGACTGGCTAAGGAATCTGAGAATTGTTCTAAGGCAAGAAAATATAGAATATGTATTGGACAAAGTATTCCCCACAGTCCCTGCCGAGGATTCGGCAGAATATGCCACATTCGATAAAGTAGCCTACCAGAAGAACCTAGACGACGCCACTTCAGCACAGTGCGTAATGTTGTCTTCCATGTCAGTGGAACTTCAGAGACAACACAAAAACATGGGCCCTAACGAAATGCTCGAACATTTGAAAAGTCTCTACGACTCTCAGTCCCAAATTATGAAATATGAGTTGTTGATAGAACTCTTCAAGTGTAAGATAAATGAAGGGGCCAAGTGTCTCAGCATGTGTTGATGATGATAGGGCTTATAGAAAGGCTGACCTCAATTGGTATAAAGCTGCAGAAAAATGTCGCTTTCACCCTCATCCTGAACTCTCTCCCTCGTTCGTTCGAGAATTTTATTGTAAACTACAATATGAAAGGAACGAAGGCGAGTCTGCTGGAGCTGCATAACATGCTCAAGACCTTTGAATCTTCAACTACCAAAGGTAAAGATGTGCTTATGGTGAGCTCTACTAGCCGACCCAAGCCGAAAGGTAAGGAATGGCAGAAGAAGAAGGGCAAAGCATTCGCTGCGCCCTCACTTACGAAGCCTAAAGGAGGTGTGAAGAAGAAGAAGGTGAATTCGTCTAAGGATGTATGCCTCAACTGTAACAAGAATGAGCATTGGAAGAAGGACTGCACTGCACCAGGAGGAGGAAAAGCACCAGGTGCTTCTACCTCTAGTAGACAAGGTATGTACGTCATTGAAATAAATATGTCTATAAATAACTCTCATTGCTGGGTATTGGATACCGCTTGTGGCTCACACATTTGTACTAATGTGCAGGGGCTAACTGGCAGTAGGAAGGTTAGACCAAGAGAGGTGGACCTACGTATTGGAAATGGAGCACGAGTGGATGCTGAGCGCGTAAGAACTTATAGATTAAATTTGCCTTCTGGTTATTGTCTAGTGTTAAATGATTGTTACTATGTACCCTCGTTAACGATGAATATCATTTATATCCCTGTTTTGGACATGAAAGGTTTTTCCTCATATATTTATAATGGCAGTCATGTATTGTCTTTTGATAATGTTATATATGGAACTGCTCCTCTTGTGGATGGATTATATACACTAAACTGTAGTAGAGAAATATTCAATATACAAAATAAACGAGCTAAGATAAGTAATAGAAACTCTACCTACCTATGGCATTGTAGACTTGGTCATATCAACGAAACAATGATAACAAGGTTAATGAAGCTTGACTACCTCGAACCATCTAACTTGGAGTCTTATGGTAACTTGAATCTTGTTTGAAAGGTAAGATGACTAACAAGCCACTTTCTGGGAAGGGTGTGCAAGCCAAGAAGGTGCTTGAGTTGGTACATACTGATGTATGTGGACCATTCTCGACTCAACCTAAGGGAGGTTTCTCTTACTTCATTACTTTTACTGACGACTTCACAAGGTATGAATATGTGTATCTTATGAAACACAAATCTGAGGCCTTCAAAAAGTTCAAGGAGTACAAATCTGAAATAGAGAAACAACTCGCAATGAGTATCAAGACCCTTCGATCTGATCGAGTAGGTGAATACATGAGCAGGGAGTTTCTAGATTACTTAAAGCTACATGGAGTCCAATAAGAATAGACACCTCCTGGAACATCACAGATGAATAGCGTTGCCGAAAGGAGAAATCGAACCTTATTAGATAAGGTTCGATCCATGATGAGCTTCTCAGCTCTACCGACATACCTTTGGGGACATGCTATACAAACTTCAATATATATTCTGAACAGGGTTCCTTCCAAGTCAGTAGAAAAGACACCATATGAGATATGGTGTCCCAAGAAGCCAGCTCTTAAACATATGAGACCTTGGGGGTGCCCTGCATATGTTAAGAAGATACTCACTGACAAGTTGGAATCCAAAAGTGAGAAATGTTACTTCGTGGGGTATCCAAAGGAAACTAAGGGATACTACTTCTATCTTCCTGGAGAATATAAGGTCATTGTTTCTAGGAACACAACTTTCCTTGAAGAAGAATATGTCTACAAGGAACATAGTTACCCAAAGATAGAACTTTAAGAAATTCAAGAACCGTGAGATAACATAGAGGTTGAATCCGTGCCGAATGACCAAGGCAAGAATTCAGTGGGAGTATTTGGCAAAGATTGGGTACTTCAAGTACGCCCTTCGGCTAGTGGGAGTGTTACGAGAAAAAATGTAAAAATTCAAGATCATCCTACACAGCCTTTGGGAATAGATGCAATGGTTGCACCTCCTCCCATTCAGGAAATACATGAAAATGATATTCCTGAAAGCTCTCAATTTAGTGAATTATCCAACACACAAGAACCCTCTCACAGTCAGAACATACTAAACACTGAACTGCAAAACAATCAACTCCGTAGGTCCACTAGGACTCATCGTCCTCCTGAAAAACTAAATCTACTTGTGGAAACATACATTGAGATAGATGTTCCCGATAACGATGAGTCTACAACCTATAGCGAAGCAATGTTGGACATTGATTCGAAGAGATGGCAAGAAGCTATGAAATTCGAGATGGAATCTATGTACATCAATCAAGTGTTGAACTTGAGTGATTTGCCAGCTGGGGTTAAACCCATAGGATGCAAATGGGTCTTCAAGAAGAAGATCGATGCATTTGGCAAGGTACAAACTTATAAAGCAAGGTTGGTGGCTAAATGTTATAATCAACGGTTTGAGTTGATTATGATGAAACCTTTTCACCTGTTTCTAAGATTAAGTTCATTCAGACTTTCTTGCAATAACCGCATATTATGACTATGACATTTGGCAGATGGACGTCAAAATCGCTTTCCTCAATGGTAATCTAGTTAAGGAAGTGTGTATGAAACAACCTCAGGATTTTTCGTCTGAGTCCAAACCAAATGTTGTATGCAAGCTACAAAAGTCCATTTATGGGCTTAAGCAAGCCTCGAGGAGTTGGAACATTTTCTTTGATAAGGCTATCAAGTCATTTGATTTCGTCAGAAGCAAAGAGGATCCCTGTGTTTACAATAAACGCAAGGATGGGAGTATTTCCTTTATTATTATATATATAGATGATATATTGATAATGGGAGACAATAAGACTCTCTTGCAGTCAGTCAAGGAGTGGTTTTCCAATACCTTCATGATGAAGGATTTAGGTGAAGCCTGCAACATTCTGGGAATTAGGATCTATAGAGATAGACCTAATAGATTGTTGGAGCTGTCACAATCAGTCTACATAGACAAAGTGCTTACACGTTTTTCTATGGAAAATTCCAAAAAAAGCGGTCTACCTATGGGTCAAGGCATCAAGTTATCTAAGAAGGACAGTCCTTCTAATGCTATAGAACTTGAGCGCATGAAGATGATCCCATATGCTTCGGCTATAGGATCGATCATGTATGTCATAACTTGTACTAGGCCAGATGTGGCCTTTGCACTTAGTATGACTTGCAAATTCTAGCAGCATCTTGGGAAAGAACACTGGAAAGCAGTCAAGAGTATTCTTAAGTATCTTAGACGAACTAAAGATTACTTCTTAGTCTATAGTGGGGAAGAAAAGCTAGATGCTACTGGGTACACTGATGCTAACTCTTAAATGGATCTTGATGATTTCAAATCTCAGTCTGGGTACACGTTCATTTTCAATGGTGGAGCAGTGAGCAGGAAAAGTTCAAAACAAGCTACAATTGCTGATTCGACAACAAAAGATGAGTACATTGCTGGATCGGAAGCTAGTAAAGAAGCTGTTGCGATTTCTGAGTTACTGAAGGAACTAAGGGTAGTTTCAAGTGCCAGTTGTCCAATAACTATTTATTGTGACAACACTGGTGCGATTGAACAGGCTAAAGAACCAAGATCAACAAACAGAAACAAACATGTACCAAGAAAGTACCAACGTACTCAGGGAGATAGTGGAGACTAAAGAGATTATATTAGACTATGTTCCCACGAACGATAATCTAGCTGACTCATTCACTAAATCATTAAGCTTAGTCAAGCATAATGGTCATTTTGAGAATATGACCATTAGATATGTTAAAGATTGGCTCTAGGCCAAGTGGGAGATTGAAAGTATATGTATGTCCTAGAGACAATCTATATTAGGACAAATGTACTTTATACACGTTCGTATTATTATTAATAGAGATTAATATTTTGGCATTTGCAATTATTGAATTATTAGTTGATTGTTTGTAATATTCTATAATATGCTTTCCTAGAGGTTACGTTGTTATTAATAGTGTGAGATATTAATAGTATAACGTAACTCTTAAAATAGCCTCGACTAATGATCATTGAGAATGGGATATCGATGATATGTGATAAGTCTACATGTGGTTTGCATCACACCTTAGAGGATGTAGCATGTCTCACATGCTACGAGTAATGGCTACTCGTGATGGACACATGAATACTTTGGAAGTATTGGTATAACCTGCTGATATACTGTTTGTTATACATGTCTAAAGTATGATCAGCGTGTGGAAGATAGAAGTCCTTAGACTTGAGGTAAATACACACCTTGTCTACAGAGTAGTATACTTTGATCCTGTCCTAAGCTCAAATGTCTTATAGGTTGAGATAAGGCTTGTATGAGGTACATTACGATGTGGATTAAAGGTGGTAGTTGAGCCAAGATTAAAATTCATTCCTCGAGTGTATATTCGAGAGAACACTCAGCTTCTCAATGATATTAGGTTGACTAAGTCGTTGACCAACGCAATAGACATATCTAGAATTTGATCTTGTTGTCAATCAATATAGATGAGATATAATGATCAAGCCATTTAGATAGACACTTGGCAAATCCAAGCTTGATCGAGTGCGTCGAGAATGAAAGGATTTTATCTTCCCACATAGAGGTTCAGTTTACTGGATTCGTGTAAATATACATCACATATTGAGTTCGTCTTCTGATCTTAGTCTAGGAGTTAAAGTGTAGACCCTAATATGATTAGTGTCGATATGTGAAGACATGTAGGGTAACACTATGTCAATTGTTTCTTCGATCTAAGGGTGTATTGAGAAAGTGTTAAATAATCGATTTGGAATCGAGATATTTAAATTAATAATAACTATGGGATAAATTATATTTGATGGAAATTATTTAATTAAGTCAAGATTGGATTTTGAATTTAATTAAAATGTGCTGAAATTTCTTTGTGAAAAAGGCGAGGAGCCACGACGCTAATTGGGCAGCAGGCCAAATCAGATTGGCCTGCTACAATTCGTTTTGGGCCAGGCTTTGAGCCCAACCCAAAATCTGAATTTTGCCCTAATTTCACCTATATATAGAGCACCTCCTCATTCATTATTAGACACATTATTCATATATTATTCTAAGTCTTAGAAACATAGAATAAATCTCTCTCTTGAACCTCTGTCGAATTTCCTAGCTGTTCGAATGAGGTATAGATCGGAGTTCTTGGAACTTGCCGTCGAGGATCAATTGCGTGCGCACCCTCGAAAATTACTAAAAGACTCCAGAGTTTTCAAACCGTAAGTATTCTATCAAAGTATTACGGTTAGATACATGTTATGTATTGACGTGTTTTATATTACTACATAATCATCCTACAGTTCGTCGCTTGTTGGGTTTGAAACACAAACTTTTTCAAATTCCGCTGCGTATACGAACCCAACGAAAACCTACAGTTTGATCATTTAAGGTTTTGTTTGATCAAGAAAAGCTATAAAATTTCTCTTTCAACACCCTTCTTTGTTGAATACATGGTTAAATTTGATTTCTTTCGTTAAATATATTCAGGTGATAGTTTGTACATGAAAAATCAACTTCTATATTTGTTTGTTTGATGTTCAGTTAAGAATCGACTTCCTTGGGCATTACTTCTTTGCAAGTTATTTTCAAATTTAGTGTCTTATTCTTTTAAGGGGTGATAGAGTACTGAAAGTCTCTTTTATTTAAAGCAGAACTGAAGCTTTTCAATTTTAGTTCTTGGCTTTAGCTTAGCATTTGCCTTTTCCAGTTTCTGTTTTCGTATGAGGGTTAAGTGATTTAGTTAAATGTGGGCCTAACTTGGTTTGCTTCTATTCAAATTCCAATTTATTGAGATCTTGTAGACTTTCCTTGTTCAAATATGATAATCTTGGTTTTAAGATTTTTACTAGAAGTAAACTTTGTTTGCTTTCCTTCTCTGAGACGTGGCTCACTAGTTCGTTCATACATAATTCACTATTTCGTTTATTTATATGCCTGCGAGTTGCATAGTGTATCAATAAATTATATTACTTGTTATGAGACTACTTAAGGATATTATGGATGTCTAATCCTTTTCCCTTTCATATGCATGAAATACCCTAAATCCAATGGATTCATCTCATCTCCTATTCTGCGTTGGGCTTGGGCTGAAGGCCGACATAATATCGAGTCAGCCATTTGCATACCCATCAAGCCCAATAACGACCAGTAACACAGCAGCAGTCCAGAAGCGGGTAGGGGCCCCGAGCCCATATGTTTGATTTTCCTTACTCATTTCCATTATGTTAGTTATCTGTTGAATTTTCGATTTGCAACACAAATGACTAATTTATTTACTTTCTTAAATTGGATGAAACCCAGCAGATCGTTACTGTACGTTGCTAAGTATTTTGCTTAAGTTTATTTACTAAGCATTTTTTTCAACCTTTCAAATCGGCTACTCACCCTTCATTTTGGAAAACTGGATATTTAAACTGGATTTCTCTTATCAAGAATAGCACTGTCTTAAAATTGCTCTATGGATTTAAAGCCTCAGTGTTTCAAGCAAAAGGGTTTACCTCAAATCAAATGATTCGTTTAGAATTAAGTACTGCTGCGCGTGCGGGAATTTTGATAAGGCCTAAAATATTTTTTAAACTACAGATTTTTTCAAAGAGAATTCTTCAGAAATATAAAGGATAAATTTGTTTTACTTGAAGACCAATATTTTTTTTACTGTATTCTATATCATATGAGCAAAACAGTACGTAGGTTGTACTGAAACCATATTTAAGAAAATACTCCAAGACTCTACTATTTTATGCTTATATTGAATCTAAAACTGTTATCAGTTTAAAAAAAAAAATACATAAGAGATTATCTCTTTGATTATAAACAAGGAAATACACTAACGGATTGAGAAGTTGAGTTATACTTATATTCAAAGTCTTAATAAACCGTACACATTTTAAAGAGATTTATTCCTTCATAATTAGTCGAATTGTAGAATTAATTAATTCATTAATTGAATTGAAGATATAATTGAAACGATAAAAATGATTTAAAAAGTAAAACACCCCTTAAAGATCATTTTCAAACAAAATATACTTCCCTCTCTAGTTAATTAGCCATGAATAATTTTTTTTCATACTTTATACATATAACTATTTTAAGCATATACTAAAACAAGTTTTACAACTTTGGCTACAAAAAATGTTCTTAAAATCCAAAGGTAAACCGTATTGGCGGATCCTTAATAACGAGGTGCCTAACACCTTCCTCGGGGGATCACTAGGACCCTTACATGCTGGATTTTTCTAAAGATTTAAAAAAAAATCCTTTAAATTGGTTTCCTAATTCCCATACAATAAATTAGGCGGCGACTCTGTTTGTTCACGACAAAGTGCCAATTACGAAGTAGCTTTTATACACTAGTGTAAAAGTGAACTATAACCGATGACAACCTTCCTATTTACCAGAAGATAAATTCTTTTGTCACATCCAGCCCGTCTTAGAATTGTGGCCCGAGTTATTGAAGCAGAACGACATGTTCAACCACTTGCCTGACAAGTTGCTCAACGAACCATGGGTTTTTTATCGGAATACAAATTTTCCTTACAATGACACTGGTATCACATGCGGTTCATACTCACTTGCTTTTATTGAGCATCTTCGTAGTGACACTAGTGTGACAACTCCCAACACTGTAATGAATGACAACTCTGTGGGGAGGATGCAGTGGAGATGAGTTGTGGATGTGATTGATAAGATGTTGGATCCCTAAGGTAGGCTGATGAACTATTTCATTAAATTATGTTGTTTGGAGCCGTAAGACAATTATGTTTAATTTGTGTTTTTTGGAGCTCTAAGGTGGACTGACGAACAATTATTTTCATGTTGTGTATTTTATGTTCTTGGTGGATTATGGTGGATGATGAACAAATTACATAATTTATTCGTACATGCGGATCAGATATCCTCATCTTTTCGAGAGCTCTACTACCTTCCTTTTCTTTATTGAGGACGAATGTTTATTTAAGTGGTAGATGATGTAACGATCAGCTAGGTCATTTTGAGATTTAAGACTATTTTCCAGAAAATACCTTCCCGTAGCTTTATAATGATATTTATGACTTGCAGAAATGGGTGATACAGTTTCTGAGGCAATCGCGTGAGTATCTGAGAAGAATTGGTGAAATAGTAGGAGTTGGTGGATTTATTAAAAAGATACGTAGATATCTTCGCTTAGTCCTGCGCCGGAATGCCTGAAATGAGCACCGACATCGTATCTCACAAGCTACCAATCAGTCCCGGGTTCAACCCGATAAAATAAAAAACTGGAAAGTTCAAGCCTGATATGAGTATCAGATAAAAAACAAAGTCGAGAAACAGGTCAAGTCTGGAGTGGTCGAAGTGACTTCATACCCAACCTGGTTAGCAAATATCATGTATGTGCCAAAGAAGGACGGGAAGATCACAATATGCATGGACTATTGAGATCTTAACAGGGCCAGTCCCAATGATAACTTCTCGCTCCCCAACATCCACATGCTCATTGATAATTGTGCGAAGCACGAGCTATAGTCATTCGTGGATTTCTTTGTAGGTTATCTCACCAGATTGTAATGAGCAAAGAAGATGCAGAAAACAACTTTCATCACACCTTGGGGAGTGCACCATTATCAAGTGATTCCATTCGACCTGAAGAATGCCGGTACCACTTATATGAGGGCTATGACCAAAATCTTCCATGATATGATTCACTAGGAAATTGAGGTATATGTAGATGACATCATCATTAAGTCGCGAGAAAGCTCTAACCACCTCGCTCAAGCTCTAACCACCTCGCTCATCTACAGAAATTCTTCAACAGACTTTAAAATATAACTTGAAGTTGAATCCGGGCCAATGCGCATTTGGAGTTCCCACCGAAAGCTACTAGAGATCAAAGTCAGCCAAAGGGGCATAGAGCTGGACACTTCCAAAATTAAGGCCATACAAGAACTACCTTCTTCGAAGACCAAGAAAGAGGTCATGAGTTTTATGGGCAGGTTAAACTACATCAGCCAGTTCATAGGGCAATCAGCAGTAATTTGTGAACCCATACTCAAGCTATTAAAGAAAGATGCGCCAAGAAAATGGAAAGTAGAGTGTTAGAAAGCTTTCGAAACTATCAAGAGATACATTTCCAATCCGCTAGTGTTGGTACAACCCATGCTAGAAAGTCCATGTTATACCCCGCATCTTTTAATCAAATCATGTCATTGACTAACTTTAGTAATACGGGAAGGTATAAGACTTTGTGATGGGATAATGATATTTTGAAACCTGTTTATGGAAGTGTCGAGAAGTATAGAAGTTAAACGAATAAAAAAGATCGAGTTTCATCGAAAGTTCCCGATATACAGAGCAACGTACGGGCCATAGAATGGACATACATGTCGTATGTCACTCCGTATGATGGATGGGCAAGATTCAGAGAATTTTGTCTACATATGGTACCACCTACGGTGGACATACAGACCGTATGTCACAATATACGGTCGTATGTTGCACCGTATGTGGGAGGTGGTGGAAATATCAAATTTATAAGTTGAAGTGGTGGTTCATTATTTCATTTCATCTTTCACTCTTTATAGACCCAAATCACTCCCAAGTACTCTCCTAAGGTTCCCCTATCATCCTAGAGTGGAAACTAAGGAAAATCAAGTGATTCAAGCACCGAAGAAGTCGTAGAGATCGTTAGACCATCTTTCTCTCTCTTGTGTTTGATTCAGAGGAGACTTAATAGTGAAGCAAGCTCGAGTTTGGAGGTAATAAATCTCATTTCCTTTATGTCTTTGAGCTTTTAAGATTTATAGCTAAATTGTAAAGAGTAGAATTCTTGAGTATTGATAGAGAAATTTTGTTGGAAGTTGTAAAAGTTTGTTGTGCTAAATTGAAGGTGTTGTTTTTGCCCTTTGTGGATGGAAATAGATATAAGAATATGAATATGTTGTTATTATCCTTGATGTCTTGAAATAATAAGAAATAAGGGTCAAATGTATAGCTTGATTGGTCGTAAATCGAGCTTGTTGCTCGTCGTACTATTGTATTAATTGTTGGTGTATTGTTTGGTTGTCTCGCCTGTTGTAGGCTTGAGAAAGTAGTAAAAACAGGGGGAAATATTGTCCATACATATGTTTGATGATAGTGTCATTTTTGTTATTGTATAGATTGTGAAGCAAATATGTGTTGAGATCTAGAGTTGTCGAAGCCAGAGATAGGTATGTGAGGGTATCCCTTTTTTCCATTATTTTGGCATGATTCCCTTGTTACAAGTATTCTCGATCACTCTCACAAATACGAGCGGTTGTGCTTGGGTTACCATGACTATATTGTAGCGACTTTCCCTTATTAGAAATTAGTCTATGGTTAGCTAAACAGTCAAGGCGATAGAAAGCATGATAATAAAACGTATAGAGTTACATTTTGCCTACAGGGCTATAGAATCTTATGCATCCAGTTACCTTCGGGGCTATGTTACTCTTGAATTAGGTGAATTATATGATGTGCACTTGTCTTCGGGGCTATACAGATTGACTTTGAGGCTATATAGATTGCCTTCGGGGCTACATTGATTGCCTTCGGGGCTACATTGATTGCCTTCGGGACTATGCATTTTCTTTCGGGGCTAATTTCTTCCTTTTAGTTGCCTTATATGAGGCTAGATAGTTTGCTATAATTTGTTTAGTTATTTAAGAGTCCGAGTTAGGTAAGTATGCCTCCAGACTTCTGTTGACTTTTCAGTTTATATTCAGTATGCTTTGTATTTCAGTTTAGTTATTTAGTTACCTTACATACTTGACACATTATTTCATACTGATATCCATTTGCTAGGGCTTTGCATTTCATGCTTGCAGGTCCTGATAGAAAGTAAGAAGAACCTCCTTAGTGGATTTGCCGAGTATCATCTTGTGTGGTAAGCTCCACGTCATTCGGACTTACCAGGTCTAGATTTTTGTGTATATACATACTATGGGTAGGCCGTGGCCCTGTCCCAGCCATGATACAATTATCACTCTTTAAAGGCTTGTAGATGTTTCCTATGGTTATAGTAGTGTTAACATGAAAGTCTTGTCAGCCCTTGTATATATATATATATATATATATATATATATATATATATATATATATATATATATCCTATTTGGCCTTTGATGTTTGCATATACTTTAGTGTATGGCCTTGTCGGCCTAAGTTGCGATGTTAAGCCTACATATCAGCCTTTTTGGACTAGCTTGTCTTTCAAGACATAGATTATTCGAGTTGCAGCTGGGCTCGCTCGGGCCTAGCAAGGCATCGAGTGTCGGCCACACCTCCACAAGTTAGGGTGTGACAGTCCACTAATGCTATACTTATCGGTGTCAGAAAATGCATTTGGATGTG
Organism: Anisodus acutangulus; assembly: GCA_029783415.1. Lineage (NCBI taxonomy): Eukaryota > Viridiplantae > Streptophyta > Magnoliopsida > Solanales > Solanaceae > Anisodus > Anisodus acutangulus. The sequence continues at coordinate 39,505,886 of CM056492.1, forward strand.
TATTAGGTTAGCACGATGAAATTAGTAAGAAAGAACGAGCCATCTAATACATAAGTAAGAAATTCACGGCCTCTGAAGCTCGATACACCCTGGTGGAAAAAACATGTTGGGCTCTAACGTGGGTGGCTCAAAAGTTAAGACATTACCTATCATCGTATACTACCCACATAATCTCCAGAATGGATCCATTGAAATACATCTTCCGCCAGTCCATGCCCATATGAAAGTTGGCCAAATAGAAGACGTTGTTGAGCGAGTTCAACATTGTGTATGTAGCCTAGATCTTCCGCCAGTCCATGCCCATATGAAAGTTGGCCAAATAGAAGACGTTGTTGAGCGAGTTCAACATTGTGTATGTAGCCTAGAAAGCGGTCAAGGGTCAAGCTTTAGATGATCACCTCACAGAGAATCCAGTTGATGAGGAATATAATCCATTCAGGGCTTACTTCCTCAATGAAGAGGTGTTGATAGTAGATGAAGACACAACCGAGCCATATCTGGAATGGAGAATGTTCTCTGACGGCGCAATGAATTACAAAGGGTCTGGAATCGGAGCAGTATTTGTATCAGAATCCAGGCAACACAACCCAAATGGTCGCAAAACTTAGGTTCAAATATACTAACATCATGACAGAATATGAGGCTTGCATTCTGGGCTTCTGAATGGCTCTCGACATGGATATACAAGAGTTATTATTCGTATGACACCCCTATCTTAGTTATTGTTTTAGTTTTTGAGCTGCATTGTGAAGTTAGACTATTCTTTACTTATCATCTTAGAGGCTCCATAGATATATATTAATACTGTGGGTAGTTGTTAAAGTCGTTGTTTGACTCATTGGGTCTTGTTACATCTTTATGACGACTTATTTATATTAGAATTCAATTGACATTATTTTATAATTATGACAATGATTTAATTTAGCTGTTTATACTTGTTGGAATAATCAAAGAAAGATTATTAAAAAGAGATTAGATGTTTATCGATTTATAAGGTGCTTCCGGTGTTGTTTATAGAATTGGATGTCCGTCTAGGGTGAGCTTGTTATCAGAGCTTAGGTTTAGAAGTGTCTTAAGATTGTCTGTGGAGATGTGTTTAGCGGAGTCTTATTTATGCAGACTAGCCACCTGTATGGAAGTATGACTACCAGGACATTTTAGGTGTTTCTCACTTTTCTTGATTCTAGATTGTGCTATAGAGCTTGAATTTCTTTAGGATCGTTCTAACATATTCATTAAATTTGTGCCTCACAAAAATGGCCTTAATGCGCGTGAGAGCTGCTAACCAAAAAAGTAATGGTTTTTCTGATGCATCATTTGGCAGACGACCTGTCAGGATCAATAACCCGCTGCTACTGAGGTCAATGTTAAGGCTGAGCATGACAATGGAAATCAAGCACCACATGCTCTTGCAACCCCTACTGAAGGTGTACCTGATATCGGATCGATGTAGGCTCCGATCCAGATGCTCACAACTCTGGTGACGTCCCAACAACAACATGAGGGTGCGGATCAGACACTTAATGGAGGAGTAAGACTTAAGCACTTTTTGAGGTTGAATCTGCCCAATTTCTTTGGTTTGAAAGAAGAAGATGATCCTCGATACTTTATGAATGAGACTTTTAACACTTTTAGGGCTATGAATGTTCATGGTTCTGAAGTTGTGGAGTTTGTATCCTATCATCTGAAGGATGTTGCTCTTCTTTGGTTTGAGATATGAGAGTCTGAATAAGGTAACGATGCTCCAGCTCCTACTTGGCCTGAGTTCGAAGGGCATTTATGGAGAGGTTTCTGTCTGATGAGGAGCTGTTTGATATGGCTACTATGTTTAAGAAAATTAAGCAGGGTACTATGTCCGTTCGTGAGTATAGTTTGAAGTTCACTCGTCTGGAAAGGTATTCAATGTATATGATTCCAACGGAAAAACATAAGTTGACCCAATTTGTGCATGGATTGGCGACATATATTAAGTCTGCGTGTGCTGCAGCTGCCATGTCTCATACTTGCATCTTTTCATCTATGGTTGGGTTTACTGAACAATAAGAAAACTAGAGGAGTCAGGAAGTATTAGAAAGGTAATAAAATAAGAAGGCCCAATCAACGAGTGGTTTCAGTGGTGCCCACAACGAAGGGCAGCGAAAAGGGTATTCTGCATCTACACAGCCTGCTGCTCAGGCTAATGCTGGTGCCCCATATGATAGACAGGGATAGAGAAACAACAACCGGAATAGGTATTCTCAAGGTGGAAATAGACATTCATCTGGATGGGAGGAACACATTTGCCATTATTGTAGTATAAGGGGATGTTTACAGCAAGTGTCGGAGGTGGCAAAGCGACATGGCTAACTCTTCTGGCCGGAGAGCTAATGCATCTTCTCTTGTTTCTGTGAAAAATCCACATACATGTAATGCAAACAACACTCCTAATGCTCATGGTAATGGGACTTGTAAGGCAGTTGCTAACACCGCTAATGAGGGCCAAGCTCGATTTTATGGTTTAGCTAATAGGGAGGCAACTGAGACCATAGTTGTAGAATTCTTGTACAAGTATAATTAGGATATTAGTAGTAAAGTAGAAATAGGATTTTCCATATTTGGAGATTATAAATTGTATATATACCTCTTCATTAATGAAAATAATCAAGGGATTATATTATTTTACCCTTCTACATAGATTCACTCTTGATATTAAACACGTATAGGCATATGTTGAAAGTATATTTATGTCCTAGAGACAATCTGTATTAGGACAAATGTACTTTATACACATTCGTATTATTATTAATGGAGATTAATATTTTGGCATTTGTAATTATTGAACTATTATTTGATTGTTTGTAATTATTCATTAATGTGCATCCCTTGAGCTTACGTTGTCATTAATAGAGTGGGATATTCATGATAGAGCGTAACTCTTAAAATAGCCTCGACTAATGATCATCGAGAATGAGATATCGATGATATGTGATAAGTCGACATGTGGTCTGCATCACATCCTTAGAGGATATAGTATGTCTCACCTGCTACGAGTAATGGCTACTCGTGATGGACACATGGATACTTTGGAAGTATTGGTATACCCTCGATATCTTTGTTTGTTATACTTGTCTAAAGTATGATCAGCGTGTGGGAGATAGAAGTCCTTAGACTTGAGGTCAATACGCGTCTTGTCTACAAAGTAATGTACTTTGATCCCGTCCTAAGCTCAAAGGCCTTATATGTTGAGATACGGCTTGTATTGGGTACATTACGATGTGGATTGAAAGTGGTAGTTGAGACAAGATTAGGATTCATTCCTCGAATGTATATTCGAGAGAACACTCAGATTCTCAGTGATATTAGGTTGACTAAGTCGTTGGCCAACGCAATAGACGTCTTTAGAATATGGTCTAGTTGTCAACTAGTATAGATGAGATACAATGATTAAGCCATTTGGATAGACACTTGACAAATCCTAAGCTTGATCGGGTGTGTCGTGAATGAAAGGATTTTATCTTACCACATAAAGGTTACGTTTACTGGATTCGCGTAAACGTACTTCACATATTGAGTTCGTCTTCCGGCGCCGTCTAGGAGTTCCGCGTAGACCTTAATTTGATTAATGTCGATATGAGAAGGCCTGTTGGGTCACACTATGTCGATTGTCTGTTTCGATCTAAGGATGTATTGAGAGAGTAATTAAATGTTCGATTTGGAATCGAGATATTTAAATGAATAATGATTATTTTAATTAAGTCAAAATTGGATTTTGGATTAATTAAGAATGCACGGAAAATAAATTGAGACAGTGCAAGTGCACGTCAAGCGTCGTGGCGCCCATACCCTAGGGCCGTGACGCCCATGCATCAATTTTTGGGCCAGGCCCAAGGTCAAACCCTAATCCGGTTTTGACCTAATTTCCAACGATAAATAGAGGCATTCCCTTCCATTATTTATACACTAATTTTCTGAAAAACATTCTAAGCCTTAGAGGCTTAGAATCAAATACTCTCTCGAACCTCTGCCGGATTTCCTAGCTTTCCGAAAGAGAAATACATTGAAGCTTGGAGCTTGCAATCGGAAGGGCAACCGCGTGTGCACCTTATAGTAGATAAAGATTCCAGATAATACAACTTGTAAGTTCATGCTTTATGTTACAAGTTTAATTGTCGTATAACCATACCAAAAATATTGTTGGGGTAAGTAAGAAACAAAACTTTTAAACTTCGTTGTGACTTACTTATGTGCTTTGTACCCAACAAAACCCTACATAGGTTGCCCCACCGCTTTTGTTATTTGATACGTGTTCGATCCTTTTTACTATAGTAAATTATAAAATCACAAATAAATGAGAATAATGAATTATGAAATTTTTTAGATATTTTATCTGTTCAGATTTCAGAAGGGGATTTTTTCAACTTCAATCCCAATCAAAAGTGATTTTAAAGCCGCTAAACTTATATCAAAAGTTGAACTTCGACTATGGTGGTCCCCAAGTCGGCAATCTGTGCACCTGTAAGGTTTAATTGTTCACACTAAACACATAAACATCGATTATGCTTGACTTATCATGTAGTTTAAATAGTCACATTTCTGGTCAATCTTACTGACATTTTTGCCCAATCTTTTCTTGGTTAGCTAGTTATTCAATTTGCAATACAACCCAAAGTTGAAGTTTATAGAGTAAAGAGCCTCCGTCAAAAGGACTTTGTATTGAAGCAGTGAAACACGGCAGAATTTTTACAGTAATATTCAGACTATATAAAAGAACAACACTTATCCTCACTACCAAACTATTTAAAATCGATTATACGAATCGTCTACATTCATTCATTATATTGGGCCCATGTCAATATTTTGCTTGTTGAGATGATTATATTACATCAATTGAATACGGAATAATGTTCATTTTTAGGCACGGATTGTTCTTCAAACATACTGGTCTTTAATTTTTTCCCTTCATATTTGTGATCTTTAATATTTGCCTCTGCTACTTGTTTAATAAAAATATCCACACCTGCTTCGCAAGGCATAATTTCTATAATATTTTTATCTTCGGAAACTGGACTTTTACCTTGCTCGGTATAAATTCTGTAGAAATTAAGTTATGCCGAATAAGTTTTGTAGTATTTTTCAGATTATATTGTGTGTTAAAAAATTTGTGTCTTCTCAGACATAATTTGTGTGGATGTTATGATACATATGTCATGCCGAAGTTAAACGTGAACTATGTCGAGCGAAATTTAAAAGTATGTCGTTTTTCAGATTACGTCGAGTGTTGAAAGTTTTGACTTGTCCGGCATAATTTATGTAAATTTTATGATAATATGTTGAAGTTAAACGTAAACTATGCCTTACAAAATTTAATTATGCCGCACCGAAAATACTTAAGGTGAAAAATCAAAGACCACCCCAAAATAAGGACATTTGTGTGAACTAACCAACAATTAGACATGGATTTTCCCAACAGCTACCGATGTAAGTTGTTGCCAAAGCAGGTTGCAAGTAGGAATGGCAATGAGGCAGGGCGCGAGCGAGTTGAAATAATTTTAAAAAAAAAACGTTATGTGGGTGCGGCACGGATGTGGGTTTAACTTTTTACAAAATATACCTTAATATTTTCGTGGCGGTAATGAGTAAGAATATAAACACCAAAGCATCTATTTGTAGAAAGTGTGTGTAAGCAATTTTCTTGTTTAAAAAAATGTAAGCAGGCCAAATTATTAATATTGCTAGCATAATTTACGTACAGAAAGTGTGTGTAAACTTTAAAGTTTTGTTTATTCTTAGAGGTCATTTTTATTAGAAAAATATTTTTTTTGTATTTGATATGAAAAAAAATCCCCAAAGAAAGGAAAATTATTTTCTACCTCTTGGGAGATGAAAGTGATTCCACGAAATATATTGAATCAAAATAAATATAAAAGCTTCATAATGTTTGAGACATATACTTGCACGTAAATTCTAATTCTTTTATGACAAGTTCTGAAAATGTATATTTAACACATAATTCTCAATAATTTTTAAATTTATTGTATTAATCAACGTATAACTTCTGTTGGTGTTTTTACAAAGGATTGCAAGAAACGGAAATTACAAGTAACTGCTTATCTAAGAATTGAAATTACAATTCAACTAGAAACTGAAAATTACAATATAACAATAAACTGAAATTACAATATTTGTAGAACAAGAAAACCGGAAACTGGTTTGGTTTTTGCTGAGTCGAGTGTGGCACTCTGTCCTTAAGACAATATTGCCCCGTATGTATCCTTTATACGTTCCGGACAATTCGTCTCCCAAGATAAAACAGCAATGGAACAATTGAGCAAAGGAAACTCAAAAGCTACCGTGAAGAATATTGAATAACGAAATGATGCTTGGAAGATTAGGAAGAAAGCGCGCTTTACGCTTTGTGTATTTTTCGTGTATGTGAAGTGTCCCTCAACAATGGTGTAAGGGGTGTTTATATAGGAGGAAGAGAAATTTGTTTGTTGCCTCCATAATGACCATTATTGGCCAAATAATGACCATTATGGAGGTAGTAAAGCCACCAAATAAATGGAGAAAATTGCCAACGGATTGGCCATTATTGGAGGTGTAATTCACCAAAATAAATGGTGAATTAGTCTTTGAGTCTTTGGAACGTTTACGTGCTCGACCGTCGAAGTCGACTTAAAACTTCAGGGACCAAACTGTACATCTTGAAACTTCAGGGATCAAAAAGATAATATCAGAAGGCCCACAGCCCACGACCCACGACCCGTGAACCCGTGGACCCGTGGACCCGAGGACCCGAGGACCCGAGGATCCGAGGACCCGAGAACCCGGAACCCGGAACCGGACGGGCGGGCGGCGGCGGCGCGCGTGTGGTCTTTCCTTGAACCGAAGCACATCTAGGTCCTCCCTCCTTTAAACACATGGGATACCCCTTGGGGTCCCAAACCCCAAACACATTTCGAGTCTTATATACACAACAATTCTTTCTTCCTCTACCGATGAGGGAGAATTGAACACAACACCATACTTTCCATGCTTCAAACACCTCACTTCGTGAACCAATATCTCTTTCATTTCTCAATGAAATTTGACGATTCTTGGCCCTACGGTTATCTACGTACTTAGTACATCATGCATATGTGAAGAACCGGATTCTCCAACATACGTAACACTAGTGTTTAAGCCGTTAAAGTTGGTCGGTCGCAACTCCCGCCAAAGGCTAATTTCCAACAATCCCCTCTTGAAAGAGATTTTGGCGCACTCACATGGTGTCTTTTCATTTCCAGCAATATTTCAGCGGACCGATGTTGCATAAGGAGAGGTAGCATCAGCTTTGAACCTTCCATAGTTGAATACCATCGGACTTACTTCCTGCGCGGTGAACGTGATGTCTTGAACCGTCAGTGTTTAGTGTAAGCCAAGTCAATGGTACCAACACAACAAATTCCCTTACTCTCTTCTTCGTAATGTTTTATCCGTTTTGGCCATGGACAACGTCTTGGATTCTTAAGTGCGTTCATTTTGAGGCGGCCCGTCCTCGCACTTAAATAGGTGGTCTCCTACAAGGTATCTGCTATACCCCACTTCACAAGTGTTAGGAACCATTAAAAGTTTCCCAAAACCTAACCTCAACTGTTGAGGAGCATTACAGGTTTTGAAAACTTAACCTTTACCCACAGCTGAGATAGCACTTAAAGTCTATCGCGGGAACGGCTTTGGATTTGGAGTTTCTTTTAAATCACTATCCGGTGCTCATACTTCCACAGCGATCAATCGAACTTTTACAACCGTTTTCCCATTGAACCAAATTAGGGATCTCGATTCGTAAGGTTGGAGTTACGCATTGTATTAGTCCTTATATTTTGGGTTTTAAGCCCATTCCCCTAGACATGCAAGCCATCTGATCTTTGGGTAAGCCCTTTGTCAATGGGTCTGCTATATTATCCTTTGACTTGATGTAATCAATGGATATTATACCCGTGGTGATCAATTGCCTAACGGTCTTATGCCTCCGTCGATTATGACGAGACTTGCCGTTGTACATAGCATTCCGTGCCCTTCCTAGAGCCGACTGACTGTCGCAGTGGATCATTACCGAAGGTACGGGTTTGTTCCAACACGGAACATCCTCTAAGAAGTCATGAAGCCACTCAGCTTCTTCTCCTGCTTTGTCTAAAGCGATAAACTCTGATTCCATTGTGGATCGGGCGATGCAAGTTTGCTTAGAGGATTTCCAAGACCCAGCCCCACCACCAATTGTAAATACATACCCACTGGTGGACTTGGTGTTCTCTATATCAGATATCCAGTTTGCATCACTGTACCCCTCTAGTACAGCTGGATATCTCGAATAGTGTAACCCGTAATTTAACGTGTATTTCGTATTGTAATACCCGATTCAACGCCTTCGGTGATTATCACTCGGATTACGGGTAAACCTAGCCAACTTATTGATTGCGTAAGCAATATCGGTCGGGTGCGGTTTGTTATATACATCAAACTACCGATCACTGTGCATATCGCTCTGGTATACAGTGCACCAAGATTTTTATCAAGCTTTTTGATTTGTATCCATTGGTGACTTTATCGGTGAACTGCCTAACATCTCAAACTTTCTCAAAACATCATCGATGTAGTGAGACGAGATAAGACCAGCCGTCCAGGCGTCTTAGAGATTTTAATCCCTAAGATGACATCTGCGATACCCATATCGCTTCATGTCGAAGCATTGTTTCAACATGTTCTTAGTCTCTAGGATTACCCTAGATCGCTTCCTCGTGATTAACATGTCGTCTACATACGGGCATATCATAACAAACGAGTCGAGTTGCCTTTCGTGTAAACACATTTATCACACTCATTAATGGCGAACCCTTCGATAGTAGAGTACTATCAAATTTTTCGTGCCATTGCTTGGGGCTTGTTTCAGCCGCATGCGATTTAATAAGTCGACAGACTTTCTTCTCTTGCCCTTGAACCACGTACCCCTCGGGTTGGTCCATATAGATTTCTTCTTCCAAATCGCCATTTAGGAAGGCTGTCTTAACATCCATCTGGTGTATCTCAAGGTCACGCAAAGCTGCGATCGCAATATATACCCGTATGGATGTCATCCGGGATACCGGGGAGTAGGTATCAAGTAGTCAAAGCCTTCTGTCTGTCGATAGCCCTTGACTACCAACCTGGCCTTGTACTTATCTATAGACCCATCTGCCTTATATTTCCGTTTGAGTATCCACTTACACCCCAACGGTTTATTTCCCGGAGGAAGATCAACCAACTCCCAAGTATGGTTGTGCAGAATTGAGCTTATTTCACTCTCAATAGCTTCTTTCCAGAGCGGTGCTTCTGGAGTTGACAACGCCTTAGCAATTGTCCTTGGTTCATCATTAACCATATAAGCTACAAAGTCAGGACCAAAGGATTTATCCTTCCTGGCCCTTTTACTTCGCCTTAGATCCATCTCTGGAGTCTCCAAGTTACGAGAATCTGAACACTAGATTCGGATGTTCACCACCTCGAGATTCGCTAGATCTGAACCATTCAGATCCGGCGATCAAGGACTCCGGTTCTTGAGAGCTTTGTGCATAACCGTTTGAGAGAGGTTATGTCTTTCTCCTTTCTAGGAAAGGTACTTTCAAAGAATAGAGCATTCCTTGATTCCATTATTGTACCCTGGTGGATATCCTGGAATATCGACTTATGCACTAAGAAGCGATAAGCACTATCAATTATTTGCATATCCGATGAATATGCAATCTACAGTCTTAGGCCCAATCTTGACCTGCTTTGGCTTGGGTACTTCAACCTTTGCCAGACAACCCCACACCTTAAAGTATTTGTAGGTGGGTTTCTTTCCCTTCCATGATTCATATGGAGTTTTATCCTTACCCTTATGTGGGACTCTGTTAAGAATCATATTAGCGGTAAGGACGGCTTCTCCCCACATGTTTTGGGGAAGATCGGAATTGATAAGCAAAGCATTCATCATTTCCTTTAATGTGCGGTTCTTACGTTCCGCCACACCGTTTGATTGAGGTGAGTATGGAGCCGTCGTTTGATGAATAATGCCTTCTTGGGCACAGTATTCCTCAAAAGGCGCTACATATTCTCCCCCTCTATCGCTACAAATGGATTTAATCCGTAGGCTAAGTTGATTCTCAACTTCTGCTTTGTAACGTCGGAACGCTTCAAAGGCTTCATCCTTACTTTTCAACAAGTAAAGGTAACAATACCTTGTGCTATCATCTATAAATGTCACAAAGTACTTGTTCCCCCCTCTAGTTTGTGCAAACTTCAAATCACATATATCTGTGTGAATAAGTTCTAGAGGAGCGGTATTCCTTTCGACGGATCGAAAAGGAAGCTTGGTGAGTTTTGCCTCTACGCACACCTCACATTTATGTTGAGGGTTTACGTCGATAGAAGGCAACAACTCCATCTTTACCAGCCTTTGAATAGACTTGTAGTTCACGTGTCCTAATCTATGATGCCATAAATTAGAAGACTCAAGCAAATAAGAAGAAGGTTCCACTTTATTTCCTTGACGCAATACAGACATGGCATTCACTTTGAAGAGGCCTTCACAGACGAAGCCCCTCCCCACAAATGTGCCATTTTTAGTGAGTACAAATTTATTTGATTCAAACACTAGCCTAAAACCAGCATTAACCAATAAAGGTCCGAAACTAGATTTCTTCTAATCTACGAGACGTGCATCACTTCCTTCGTGAGTGAGTTCCTTGCCGGAAGTCATCTTGAGGACCACATTTCCAACCCCTAGCACGTCCGGGAAGAAGCGTTGTTGCCCATGAGCGACTTCTTGTCGGAGACCGGAGTGTACGTGGAGAAGGCATCTTTATTGGAACAGATGTGTCTTGTTGCACCTGTGTCCACCCACCACTGCATTGGATTCTCCACCAAGTTGGCTTCTAGCACCACGGCCGAGAGATCATCAATCATGTCATCCAGGAGCGTGTCCTTGACGACGTTAGCTTGAGCCTTGCCTTTCGACTTGGCTTTCTGTTGTTGCTCAGTCTTGCGCTTGCGGCATTCCTTGATCCTATGACCAGGTTTCCCACAGTGATGACAGTTACCTCTGAACGTCTCCGCTGCGGGGGCTTTGCCGTCTTTGTGGAACTTCCGCTTGTTGCTTGTTTTCCCTTTGGCCTCAGCCAGATTTGCCTTTGCCTCAGCATGTTGTCTACCCTTTGGCAAGGTCTTCTTATTATCTTCCTGAATTTGCAGTTTGATAACAAGCTCTTCAAAGGTCATCTCCTTTGTCTTGAGTTTCAAGTAACTCATAAACTCATTCCACGAAGGAGGTAACTTTTCAATCAGTGATGCAACCAAAAACTGCTCGTTTGGCTTCAGTCCTTCCAAATCCAGGTGATGTAAAATCATTTGGAATTCCTGGACTTGGGACATCAACGCTTTGCGTCCACCATTTGGAATTTTAGAAATTTCCCAACGATGAACTTCTTAGTACCCGCATCTTGTGCGTTGTACTTCTTTGCGATTTTCCCACGCTTCTTTGGCGGTGCCAGCGGTAGAATATACCGTGTAGAGAGGGTCTGCCAAGCGATTCGATATATAGTTCTTGCACATGAAATCGCTATGATTCCACGCATCACGAACCATCTTCATGCCGCTTACGACATGGATACCAAGGCCCTTCACCCGTTTCAAAGAAAGTAAGAGTCCATTTCATCTCCACTTGTGGAGGATCTTCCGTAAGGAACCGGCCATGCCCATAATCATAAGTAGAACGGCATCTTTGCGCCATCTTTTAAATTCGATCCCATGAACTTTTCAGGCGATCATGGTGGTGTGAAGAAGAGGGGAGCTCGGCGGTCGGGAAAGCGGCGGTGTTCTTGCCTTGAGCAGAACGCGGCGGCCGGCGGTGAAAGCGGAGGGTTCTTGCCTTGGCGATGGCGGCGATGGGAAAAGCGACAACGTTGCCTCGAGAGGCAGCAGCAGTAGCAGCAACATCGGTCATATTTCCAGCCATGTTATTGCAGTTACCGTAAGCAAAATATTGTCTTAAGTTGTTGGTGTTTTTACAAAGGATTGCAAGAAACGGAAATTACAAGTAACTGCTTATCTAAGAATTGAAATTACAATTCAACTAGAAACTGAAAATTACAATATAACAATAAACTGAAATTACAATATTTGTAGAACAAGAAAACCGGAAACTGGTTTGGTTTTTGCTGAGTCGAGTGTGGCACTCTGTCCTTAAGACAATATTGCCCCGTATGTATCATTTATACGTTCCGGACAATTCGTCTCCCAAGATAAAACAGCAATGGAACAATTGAGCAAAGGAAACTCAAAAGCTACCGTGAAGAATATTGAATAACGAAATGATGCTTGGAAGATTAGGAAGAAACTGCTTGCTTTCTGCTTTGTGTATTTTCGTGTATGTGAAGTGTCCCTCAACAATGGTGTAAGGGGTGTTTATATATGAGGAAGAGGGGTTGTTTGACTGCCTCCATAACAGCCATTATTGGCCAAATAATGACCATTATGGAGGTAGTAAAGCCACCAAATAAATGGAGAAAATTGCCAACGGATTGGCCATTATTGGAGGTGTAATTCAGCCAAAATAAATGGCTGAATTGAGTGTTGGAACGTTTCTGTTCTGGACCGTCGAAATTCTGACATCTTGAAACTTCAGGGATCAAACTGCACATTTGAAAGACTTCTGGTCCAAACTGCACATCTGAAACTTCTGGGATCAAACTGTATTTCTGACAAAGTTTTCTGGCCCAAAAAGATAATATCAGAAGGCCCACAGCCCACAGCCCACAGCCCACAGCCCACGACCCACGACCCACGACCCGTGACCCGTGACCCGTGACCCGTGAACCCGAGGACCCGAGGACCCGAGGACCCGAGGATCCGAGGACCCGAGAACTCGGAACCCGGAACCCGGAACCGGACGTGGGATACCGAAGCACATCTAGGTCCTCCCTCCTTTAAACACATGGGATACCCCTTGGGGTCCCAAACCCCAAACACATTTCGAGTCTTATATACACAACAATTCTTTCTTCCTCTACCGATGAGGGAGAATTGAACACAACACCACACTTTCCATGCTTCAAACACCTCACTTCGTGAACCAATATCTCTTTCATTTCTCAATGAAATTTGACGATTCTTGGCCCTACGGTTATCTACGTACTTAGTACATCATGCATGTGTGAAGAACCGGATTCTCCAACATACGTAACACTAGTGTTTAAGCCGTTAAAGTTGGTCGGTCGCAACTCCCGCCAAAGGCTAATTTCCAACAACTTCTGCTCAAAGACACGTGAGTCAAGACTACTGATTGTCACAAAATTAACCAAACGAAAAGTCTATTAATTCATGTCGACAACGGAGGTTTTCTTTTTGATAAAAGAAAATTCTTTGTGAGCTTAGAAGGGTAAATTAAATTAATACTAAGACAGAAAATGAGAAAGAAGGTAAATTAAATTAATACTAAGACAGAAAATGAGAAAAAAATTTATGAGTTTCATATTTTAGTATCAAATTCAGTTTTAAAAAGACGGGTTTATGCGGGGTGGGTTGAATACAACAAACATGCTATCTGGGACGGGTTGCATTTTTTGCGCGGATTCACCCCGCAACCGTCCCACCACGCTTGCGATCCCTAGCTATAAGGGATATCATGATAACTTTATACTTCAATTTAGGTATTAATTACAAGTGATCCAAATGGGATTAACCGAGACTAAGTTTCCTTTGATAAAACACCTCTAAAAGACCAAAATAACTTTATTCATGTATGCTGATCTTATTAACTCCGTGTGTGACCTCGTTCACATTGTGTTGAGAATAAAATAGACTTGTAAAAATAATATTCACGGTATTAGCGATAAATGTGAAACACTAAGTTATGATTAATTAGCAAGAATAAAGAGCAATGATGACATAGATTTTTTTTACGTGGAAACCCTTCTAAATAAGGGAAAAATCACGGGCCAAGAAGAATAACTGATATAACTATAGCAAGGAATTTTACACTGTGTAGTCACGAGTATAAATATTCCAAAGATCACTACACACTCAAAAAAAATAACCCTCTTTTGATTTTTCCACCTTACTACAATATCGCTCACACTCTATTTTTCCTTATAGACTACACTGCCTGTAAATACCTCGCACTACTCTCATATATATTTCTCTCTGAGTTTGGTGAGTATGAATGAGTGGTTGAATGCTTTTATTTATAGGAAAGATGGCCATACCTTCAACCAATCAGAAACAAGGAAATATTGCAATTTGCAATTGAAAATTGCACACAGCCGAAAGAAGCAATTGCCCATCATAATACTTTGTTCCTTTTATTATTAAATGGGTATGGATCCCATCAATTTCCCCCTCTAGACTCATTCACCGCAAGGAGATAAGATCGGACTTCTAGTTCGAGTGCATGCCGACAAGTTTCTTGTATAGCTCGAACTTGTCTCTTGATACCACCTTGATCAACATATCTGAAGGCTTCTCAATTGTAGGAATCTTCTTGACTTGCATAGATCCGTGCTCTATCATTTTTTGAATTCAGTCATATCGCACGTCGATGTGTTTCGACCTTACATGGTACATGAAGTTCTTGCTCAAGTCTATTGTACTTTGACTACACAATAGACAACATACTCCATTTGCTGCAATCCATAGAGACTCTTCTTAAGTTTGCAAACATGATTTTCTTTACCTTTTGCCTTGAAGCCCTCATGTTGTTCCATATAAATATCTTATTCTAAGTCAACATGAAGAAAAGCAGTCTTCACATCCATTTACTCAATCACTAAATCAAGACTAGCAGTCAAATCAAGGATTGTACGAATGGAGGACATTTTCACAACGGGAGAAAATATTTCGTCAAAGTCGATACTTTCCTTTGACTAAATCCCTTAACGTCCAATCTAGCTTTGTACCTGGGCTTTAAGTTGTGTTCTTCAACTTTGACTTTGAACACCCACTTGTTCTTCAAAGCTCTCAATCCTTTAGGCAATTTCACCAACTCATAAGTTTGGTTCTCATGCAGAGATTTCATCTCATTTTGCAGCTTCAATCCATAGATCCTTGTGCTCATCTTCCATGGCTTCCTTATAACATTCAGGTTCTCCCCCAGTGAGTAATACATATTCATTAGGAGAATAAAGGGAAGAAGGAATGCGTTGTCTAGTAGACCTCCTGAGTGGAATATTTGACTCGTCCACAACTTCATGAGTAGGAGCATCTACCTCATCAACAACGACATTGTTATCAACAACATCAATATGATGATCTGGAACATGATTCTGGGCATCAGCGTCATCATTAAGAACACCAACGTCATCCACATTTGTATGAGAAACTTGATCAAGATTAACTAAACCATCAAAATTTGAAGATTTTAGCTTCTCTGCTTTGTCAATATCTTCAATGGTTTGATCCTCCATGAAGAAAAAATCACGGCTTCTCACAACCTTCTTCTCAACTATGGTTTGATCCTCCACGAAGTAAACATCACAGATTCTCACAACATTCTTCTCAACTGGATCATATAACCTATAACTAAACTCATCAAGGCAATAACCAATGAAGATGCATTGCTTTGTCTTGGCAGCTAACTTTGACCTCTCATCTTTAGGCACATGTACAAAAGCTTTGCAACCAAACACTTTCAAATGGTCATAGGAAATATCCTTGCCATACCAAAATTTGTTTGGAACATCACTTTGCAAAGAAAAATCAGGAGATAGGTTAATAACATGTGCAACAGTCAATAAAGTCTCACCCCAAAAAGAATTTGACAACTTTGCTTCAAAAAGCAAGCATCTATCTCATCAACAACGACATTGTTATCAGCGTCATAAATATGATGATCTAGAACATGATTCTAGGCATCAACGTCATCATTAAGACTACAAACATCATCCACATTTGTATGAGAAACTTGATCAAGATTAACTAAACTATCAGAACTTGAATATTTTAGCTTCCCCGCTTTGTCAATATCTTCAATGGTTCACCATATCACCACAAATAGATGTCGTGGGCGAGTAGAGATCACAACACTTTTTACCACGAGCCATAATAAAGAACCTTTTATGAGTTTCCACTTTCCGGCACCATTGGTACTGACATATCCTCATCATCCAGAACGCTAACAGAAATAAAATGCAAACGAACATTGGGTGCATACTTTACATTATTCAAAACTAGTTTAGTTCTAATACTAGTTTCCAAACAAATAGTGTCAATGCCAGCAACCCTAGATACAGTCTCATTACCCATACTCAAAGTTCCAAAATCACTTGGAGTATAGGATGAGAAACCTTCCTTAATGTCACGTAATATGCGGCACAAGTGTCCACAACCTAGCTTGACTCATCACAAGAAATATTTATAAGATTCGCATAAAGGACAGTAACAAGATCTTCAGTGGTGACTGTGGCTACATAATTTTTATCGCCATCTTCTTTCTTTTTCTCCTTGTCTCTGTTCTCCTTCTTTAATATCCGATAAAACTTCTTTGTGTGTCATTTCTTCCCACAATGATAGCACTCAATATCTTTAAGTCTGCTTCTGGATTTACTTCTATTATGTTCTCTATTTTGATAACCACGATTCTTGCTTCTCCCCCTAGAAGTAGTCAGCAAGACATCTGACGAGGAGGAACCCTTAAATTTTCTTCTCATCTCTTCATTTAAAACACTACTCTTGGCAAGATTCATAGTGATCACACCATCCAGAGCAGAATTTGACAATGAAGATCTAAAAATTTCACAAGAATCTGGTAAGGAACCAAGTAGAAATAAGCCTTGAATTTCTTCACCAAATTTAATGCTCATAGCGAATAACTGATTCATGATCCCCTGAAAGTTATTCAGATGATATGTCATCGGAGAACCATCATGATATTTTAAATCCAACATCTGTTTTGTCAAGAACATCTTGTTGTTTTCACCTTCCGAGCATACAAACTTTCAAAGTGCTCCCATACGGTCCGAGCATGTGTCTCCCCAAAATTATGGTTTAACATATTATCGTCGACCCACTGTCTAATAAAGCCGCAGGCCTGTCTGGGTAACAGATTCCACTCGTCGTCTATTTTATCATCAGGCTTTTTAGTGGCAAAGACTGATTGATGAAACTTCTTGACATAGAGCAAATCTTCCATTTTGCTCTTTCTAATGCCATAATTAATGCCACTCAAAGTAACAATTCTACTAGTGTTGGCTTCTGTCATTTATCACAAATACATATACTATTTATTAGCAGAAGATTAAAGTAATTATTTTCTGATGTGGAAGTTCAGACAGTACTGCAACCACAAATTATACTCAAACAGAACCTTGGCTCTGATACCACTTGCTCGGAATAAAATAGATTCGCAAAAAATAATATTCACGATATTAGTGATATTCGCGGAACACTAAGTTATGATTAATTAGCAAGAATAAAGAGCAATAATGACACTGAGAATTTTTATGTGAAAATATTTTTGAATAAGGAAAAAATCACGGACCAAGAGGAACAACTGATATCACTATAGCAAAAAACTTTACACTGTGTGATCATGAGTATAAATACTCCAAAGACCACTACATACTCAAAAGAAATAACCCTTTTTTTAATTTTCTTACCTTACTACAATATCGCTCACACTCTATTTTTTCTTACAGACTACAATGCCTATAAATACCTCACACTGCTCTCAAATATATTTCTCTGAGTTTGGTGTGTATGAATGAGAGGTTGAATGCTTTTATTTATAGAAAAGTTGGCCAAACCTTTAACCAATCAAAAAGAAGTAAATATTGCAATTTATAATTGAAAATTGGACACAGCCGAAAGAAGCAATTGCCAGCCAAAAGTAGCAATTGCCCATACTAATGCTTTGCTCCTTTTATTATTAAATGGGTATGAGCCCCATCACATTGCCCGTTCCAATCCCGAATAAAGGATGAAGGTGCCGAGGGTCAATAGGAAATAACCTCTACAAAGGTATAGGTAAGGATGCGTACATCTTACCTTCCCCAGACCCCACTTGTGGAAGTACACTGAATTTGTCGTTGTTGTAAATATGTAAACAACACTTCATCAAATCTAAAACCAAACACGTGTTCCATATCTCATTTTCAATGTAACGAACCAAACATCCGACAAACAAAGCGTATGCACCAAGTGATCATCGACACAACTTCGTGCGAGAACCAATTAACCAAACAGACACTAAATAGAATATTTAAGGATAAGTGCTTCCAACAGAAGGAAAGGGGCAGAGCCGTCCGTGGGGCGGTCGAGGCACCTCCGAATTTTTTATTTTTCTTTTATTGATTTCATATATTTAGATATGTATTAAAAATACCTCTAATTTTATCAGTAAGAGTTGTAGCCTAGTGATTGATGACTCCCTTTGAAAGTCCTTTTCTTGTGAGAGGTTGCGTGTTTGAATCTAATGAGCAACGAAAGACATTTTTTTAAAACACAAAATCAGATTTGGCCTCAAGTCTCGAACATGTTTTTTAAACACAAGATTGAATGCATTGTCTTTGATTTCAATTGAAAGTGAATTTCTAGACATTCTTGATTATGAAAGATTGTTTGATGACTTTACAGATAAAAATGCAAGGAGATCAATTTTTTATGCCTAATATAATGATAGTTTTTCTTTTCAATCTTTCATGTAATGACATTAAGGTTTCTCTTTCGTAGTATTACTGTACTAAAATTAAAAACATTGAATCGAATATAATGTTTACTATACACTTATTTAATGTTTTGATCAATAATTTTTTTTAATATTGATTAATTAATTAATTTTAATTTTTCATGTGAATAAAAAATGATCTCTTTTTATTTCTTGCACCGGGCCCTTAAAAGTATAGAACGGCCCCGGAAAGGGGAGAAGGTGGATGGAGGAGGCAGATAGGCTAAAAGATAACAGTTGATAGATCCAATAATATCTCCCTTTTGTCAATTTGTTTTCACTTCAAAGACCTAATATTGGCCACAAATATGGATAAACTGGATCAGCTAATCTAATATGAGAACTAGTGGAGAATAATATAGCAAACTGGACATGTAACCTGTATAAAGCCTAGGCTGCTCACATAGTCCGTTGAATAGCAATGTAATCTAGAATGAAGTAGCCAGTACATCATACAAGCTACTTTCTTATTCTAGGACGGGAAATTCTCTATCTAATCACGCGCACACAAGAAATCTTCCACTCTATCTAAATCACACACAAGAAATCAATAAAAGAACTAGAGTACACAATTTATTGCTGGACTGAATGTAAATTTCACATTCCTGCTTGTCATAAATGTTAGCTTGACATTGATATAAAAGAATCTACATAGAAAGCAATTGTTAAGAAAAGGGATCTAGTTAACTTTACATTACCCTAGTTTGCCTCCGAGACTTCTAAGTTCCATTACTAACTGTGCCATTGTGTTTCATGTTTACTTGATTCAAGCCCCATATGCGAATAGTATGATCATCACTTGCAGATGCCAACATATGAGGATCTACTGGGTTCCAGCTAACACAGTTTACTGTTCCAGAATGTCCAGCTAACGTCTCAACAAATTCTCCTGAGCTTTTGTGCCATATATAAACCTGAAAATATGGTATGGGTATACATGCAAGAGAAATTCTCAATATGATAAACGCATTGCAGCACATTAAATAGATAGAAGTCAAAGCAAGGATAATTTAGGCGTCACAGGTTCCGCTAATGATGGAATGGAAAGAGACCATGGCAATTAGACTTGGATTTTAGAATTGATGCAGAATTAGGGTTTCAAAGTGAGCAGTGAAACAGAAGAAATAAGCATATTTTCCTAGAAGTTATTTCATACAAGATATAGTATCTCACACAACATTTCTGCAATTTGAGACCACTAACAGGAAGAAACAGCAAAAGTACCTTATTGACACTGAAATCTCTATTTGTACTTTTCAACAGCGAATTATACACAAAGGTTACATTCTAAGACAAGTAATGTTCCATTTGTTCCAATTTATCTGACATCATTTTATTTCAGGATATTTTATAATGCTACCCCATAATTATTCTATACAACTTAGTTTAGCTAATTAAATTTTATAGGTTGAAGTCATTTTTCTATTACTTAACCATTTCACTAGAATTTTCTTCCACTGCCATTAATATAATAAAATCTTAAAACTTTATTTCCAATAGAACAGGATCATACAAATATGAAACGGATGGAGAAATACTGTTTGTCCTAAAATTTACATTGAAGAGCACGTGATGGAAATAAGGGACCAAACTTAACTCCTTTTCTTAATCTCATATTCAAAGGATCGATGGTGAAGATATGGGGTCATGGATCCTCGGTGAAAGGCAAAGAAGTATATGGAATATGGGGTGGGTTAGGTTCTATCACTTGAAGGTCTTGTAGTGTAAGTTTATTCGGCCTTATTTGTGGTCTTGGCCGAGACCGTGCACTACTTATTTATATTGTCTTTATTTTCTATCCTACCTAGTGACATTAGGATGTCTTAAGAATGGTAGAACCCTTAGGTTGATTTAGGACACATTCATTACTTGTAATGAGAGCATGAAGGCCGAGGAGGGGCAATGCCAAGTTGGCGAAGACAAGGGAGCCTAAACCGAGAAGCCAACATGGCAAGAACAAACAATGACATGGCTAACAAGATGGCACGGACAAGAACCTTCCAAGGTCAAGGTAGAATCGGTTAGGGGTATTGAAAGGGTGGCCGAATGACCAAGGCAAGAATGAAGTCTCCAAGGTCTTGAAAACACAAGGGTGGGTCATCTCGGACATTGCAATGTAGATGTGAAGAGGATGAAGTTTTACCAAGTCTCAAAACTAAACCAAGTTCCTTTCACACGCCTTCACCAACGCCGAAGCCTCAACTTGTGCTCCAAGACCACAAGTCCTCTTCCATGTTCCCATTCGGCCGAGTAACTTGTGTCCCTTTAATTGCTTTCTAGAATGGTCCTCACCTCACTATAAATAGGACCCTTAGGATAAATGTACAAATCAGTTTTTGAGTTTATATAAGAGACATCTTTAAGTGTTCAACTTGTGTGTTGAAGCTTGTCGATCCTTGTGTGGATCACACTCCTTCGGCGCAAGTATAGACTAGGACTTGTGTGACCTAGCCTTTACCCAAGCTTGAAGAACACCCTTGGCGGTAAACGAAGGTTGATTCTTGTGTGAATCAACTTAGTCTAAGCCTTGGGAGCAACAAGGGCATAGATCACCCTCACTTGGCTTGTTCACGGGCTTTGCGATTAGCAACCCCGGTCTCGACCTTGTGAGATTGATCATCCACTTCCTTGGTGTTGATACGGGCAGTAAAATCCCTATATCTCTATCCTTGGACATTTCTACTTCATCGCACTAAGTCACTAAACAAATACACCACCAAACCCAAAGCCACAACTCTCTCAAATAACCATCCACCTTAGTCCCCCACCGAAACCATACTGCCTCAAGATCCTTCCGCAACTTAACCTTCACCCCACCGCCAAGTTCCAAACATCTACTTGTTCCTCAACTTATCAACTATCATCCCACAAAAGGCCTTAACCCGATTTCCACTATATCTTCCCAAAACCAATCCCAAACACTACACTACCCGCCCGTAACAACCCACCGAGTACCTCACTATTTCAGGTTTGTTCCGTGGCCTTGCCACCACCAAACCACCAAGTCCCGAGCATATTCCTGACCCTTAACTCACCCGCAACAGCCCCTCAAAACGCCATAAGCAGACTCCCACTACAATCACCCGAAACAGCCTCCCATCTACCACCCACACGACCAACCCGAGAACCCAAAATGACTCTCTTTGTGCTCTCTTTTCGGGTCGACTCGATTGTCCACAACACCTGACCCACTTTCCCATCTAACCCGCTCCTTATATCCATCAGATTGGTATCAGAGCTTGAACGTCCCGTCCCACGCTTAGACGCCATGGCTCAAATGAGTGAAGAACTAAAACAAGGCTTGCAAGAAATGGTTGTGGAACAAGTAAGAAAAGAGTTTGCCAATCGTGCAAACATTGAGGATGTAGAATCCGGGGAAGAGGTTGATCAACACAACCCCATACCCGTTGAAGATGATGTCCACGAGAATCCTAGAATAGAAAGAAGCCACACCTTACGGTTCGACCTCCCGACTTTTGAGGGAAACCTAGATCCCGAAGAATTCTTGGAGTGGTTGAGGGCCATTGAAAGTCTCTTTGAATTCAAAGGTTACGATGATCATCAATGTTACAAGATAGCCACATTGAAGCTTAAATCTTTTGCTTCCGTATGGTATGAGAACTTGAAGGCAAGACGTAAAAGAAATCACAAGTCCAAGATCGATTCTTGGAACAGGTTGAAAAGCATCTAAGAAGAAAGTTCTTGCCGCGTGACTATGAGCAAGAGTTGTACCTTAGGCTCACCAAGCTTCGGCAAGGTGTCCTTAGGGTCGAAGAATACATAAGAGAGTTTGAGAAGGCCACCATGCTATGTGACTTGTTAGAGAAAGAACCGCAACGAATAGCACGATTCATTGGCGGATTAACTACAACAATTCAAGAAAAAGTGGTAGTGTCCACTTATTCCACTTTTGAAGATGTGTGTCATTTGGCACAAAGGTTTGAGAGGCAGCAAAAGAAGGTCGCTCCAAGACCTTACTCTAAACCTGCCCTTGCAAAAGATAAGGCCACTATGTCCTACACCAATCCTTTACTTAAAGGAGAAGACGCGAACAAAGATAAGGGATGGTAGGAATTGTCAATGATAGGAGAGAAAGGAGGTAAAAGATGTTTCAAGAGCCAAGGATTTGGACATTTTGCCCGAGAATGTTCCAACAAAAGAACCATGACCCTCTTGAAAACACAAGGGTCATCTCAGACAATGCAATGGAGATGTGAAGAGGATGAAGCTTTACCAAGTCTCAAAACTAAACCAAGTTCCTTTCACACGCCTTCACCAATGCCGAAGCCTCAACTTGTGCTCCAAGACCACAAGTCCTCTTCCATGTTCCCATTCGGCCGAGTAACTTGTGATCCTTTAATTGCTTTCTAGAATGGTCCTCACCTCACTATAAATAGGACCCTTAGGATAAATGTAAAAATCAGTTTTTGAGTTTATATAAAAGACATCTTTAAGTGTTCAACTTGTGTGTTGAAGCTTGTCGATCCTTGTGTGGATCACACTCCTTCTGCGCAAGTATAGATTAGGACTTGTGTGACCTATCCTTTACCCAAGCTTGAAGAACACCCTTGGCGGTAAACGAAGGTTGATTCTTGTGTGCATCAACTTAGTCTAAGCTTTAGGAGCAACAAGGGCATAGATCACCCTTACTTGGCTTGTTCACGGGCTTTGCGACTAGCAACCCCGGTCTCGACCTTGTGACATTGATCATCCACTTCCTTGGTGTTGATACGGGCAGTAAAATCCATGTACCTCTATCCTTGGACATTTCTACTTCATCGCACTAAGTCACTAAACAAATACACCACCAAACCCAAAGCCACAACTCTCTCAAATAACCATCCACCTTAGTCCCCCACCGAAACCATACTGCCTCAAGATCCTTCCGCAACTTAACCTTCACCCAACCGCCAAGTTCCAAACATCTACTTGATCCTCAACTTATCAACTATCATCCCACAAAAGGCCTTAACCCGATTTCCACTATATCTTCCCAAAACCAATCCCAAACACTACACTACCCGTCCGTAACAACCCACCGAGTACCTCACTATTTCAGGTTTGTTCCGTGCCCTTGCCACCACCAAACCACCAAGTCCCGAGCATATTCCTGACCTTAACTCACCCGCAACAGCCCCTCAAAACGCCATAAGCAGACTCCCACTACAATCACCCGAAACAGCCTTCCTTCTACCACCCACACGACCAACCCGAGAACCCAAAATGACTCTCTTTGTGCTCTCTTTTCGGGTCGACCCGATTGTCCACAACACCTGACCCACTTTCCCATTCAATCCGCTCCTTATATCCATCAGATTGGTATCAGAGCTTGAACGTCCCGTCCCACGCTTAGACGCCATGGCTCAAATGAGTGAAGAACTAAAACAAGGCTTGCAAGAAATGGTTGTGGAACAAGTAAGAAAAGAGTTTGCCAATCGTGCAAACATTGTGGATGTAGAATCCGGGGAAGAGGTTGATCAACACAACCCCATACCCGTTGAAGATGATGTCCACGAGAATCCTAGAATAGAAAGAAGCCACACCTTACGGTTCGACCTCCCGACTTTTGAGGGAAACCTAGATCCCGAAGAATTCTTGGAGTGGTTGAGGGCCATTGAAAGTCTCTTTGAATTCAAAGGTTACGATGATCATCAATGTTACAAGATAGCCACATTGAAGCTTAAATCTTTTGCTTCCGTATGGTATGAGAACTTGAAGGCAAGACGGAAAAGAAATCACAAGTCCAAGATCGATTCTTGGAACAGGTTGAAAAGCATCTAAGAAGAAAGTTCTTGCCGCGTGACTATGAGCAAGAGTTGTACCTTAGGCTCACCAAGCTTCGGCAAGGTGTCCTTAGGGTCGAAGAATACATAAGAGAGTTTGAGAAGGCCACCATGCTATGTGACTTGTTAGAGAAATAACCGCAACGAATAGCACGATTCATTGGCGGATTAACTACAACAATTCAAGAAAAAGTGGAAGTGTCCACTTATTCCACTTTTGAAGATGTGTGTCATTTGGCACAAAGGTTTGAGAGGCAGCAAAAGAAGGTCGCTCCAAGACCTTACTCTAAACCTGCCCTTGCAAAAGATAAGGCCACTATGTCCTACACCAATCCTTTACTTAAAGGAGAAGACGCGAACAAAGATAAGGGATGGTAGGAATTGTCAATGATAGGAGAGAAAGGAGGTAAAAGATGTTTCAAGAGCCAAGGATTTGGACATTTTGCCCGAAAATGTTCCAACCAAAGAACCATGACCCTCTTGAAAACACAAGGGTCATCTCAGACAATGCAATGTAGATGTGAAGAGGATGAAGTTTTACCGAGTCTCAAAACTAAACCAAGTTCCTTTCACACGCCTTCACCAATGCCGAAGCCTCAACTTGTGCTCCAAGACCACAAGTCCTCTTCCATGTTCCCATTCGGCCGAGTAACTTGTGTCCCTTTAATTGCTTTCTAGAATGGTCCTCACCTCACTATAAATAGGACCCTTAGGATAAATGTACAAATCAGTTTTTGAGTTTATATAAGAGACATCTTTAAGTGTTCAACTTGTGTGTTGAAGCTTGTCGATCCTTGTGTGGATCACACTCCTTCGGCGCAAGTATAGACTAGGACTTGTGTGACCTAGCCTTTACCCAAGCTTGAAGAACACCCTTGGCGGTAAACGAAGGTTGATTCTTGTGTGAATCAACTTAGTCTAAGCCTTGGGAGCAACAAGGGCATAGATCACCCTTACTTGGCTTGTTCACGGGCTTTGCGACTAGCAACCCCGGTCTCGACCTTGTGACATTGATCATCCACTTCCTTGGTGTTGATACGGGCAGTAAAATCCCTATATCTCTATCCTTGGACATTTCTACTTCATCGCACTAAGTCACTAAACAAATACACCACCAAACCCAAAGCCACAACTCTCTCAAATAACCATCCACCTTAGTCCCCCACCGAAACCATACTGCCTCAAGATCCTTCCGCAACTTAACCTTCACCCAACCGCCAAGTTCCAAACATCTACTTGATCCTCAACTTATCAACTATCATCCCACAAAAGGCCTTAACCCGATTTCCATTATATCTTCCCAAAACCAATCCCAAACACTACATTACCCGCCCGCAACAACCCACCGAGTACCTCACTATTTCAGGTTTGTTCCGTGCCCTTGCCACCACCAAACCACCAAGTCCCGAGCATATTCCTGACCCTTAACTCACCCGCAACAGCCCCTCAAAACGCAATAAGTAGACTCCCACTACAATCACCCGAAACAGCCTCCCATCTACCACCCACACGACCAACCCGAGAACCCAAAATGACTCTCTTCGTGCTCTCTTTTCGGATCGACCCGATTGTCCACAACACCTGACCCACTTTCCCATCCAACCCGCTCCTTATATCCATCAGATTGGTATCAGAGCTTGAACGTCCCGTCCCACGCTTAGACGCCATGGCTCAAATGAGTGAAGAACTAAAACAAGGCTTGCAAGAAATGGTTGTGGAACAAGGAAGAAAAGAGTTTGCCAATCGTGCAAACATTGAGGATGTAGAATCCAGGGAAGAGGTTGATCAACACAACCCCATACCCGTTGAAGATGATGTCCACGAGAATCCTAGAATAGAAAGAAGCCACACCTTACGGTTCGACCTCCCGACTTTTGAGGGAAACCTAGATCCCGAAGAATTCTTGGAGTGGTTGAGGGCCATTGAAAGTCTCTTTGAATTCAAAGGTTACGATGATCATCAATGTTACAAGATAGCCACATTGAAGCTTAAATCTTTTGCTTCCGTATGGTATGAGAACTTGAAGGCAAGACGGAAAAGAAATCACAAGTCCAAGATCGATTCTTGGAACAGGTTGAAAAGCATCTAAGAAGAAAGTTCTTGCCGCGTGACTATGAGCAAGAGTTGTACCTTAGGCTCACCAAGCTTCGGCAAGGTGTCCTTAGGGTCGAAGAATACATAAGAGAGTTTGAGAAGGCCACCATGCTATGTGACTTGTTAGAGAAATAACCGCAACGAATAGCACGATTCATTGGCGGATTAACTACAACAATTCAAGAAAAAGTGGAAGTGTCCACTTATTCCACTTTTGAAGATGTGTGTCATTTGGCACAAAGGTTTGAGAGGCAGCAAAAGAAGGTCGCTCCAAGACCTTACTCTAAACCTGCCCTTGCAAAAGATAAGGCCACTATGTCCTACACCAATCCTTTACTTAAAGGAGAAGACGCGAACAAAGATAAGGGATGGTAGGAATTGTCAATGATAGGAGAGAAAGGAGGTAAAAGATGTTTCAAGAGCCAAGGATTTGGACATTTTGCCCGAAAATGTTCCAACCAAAGAACCATGACCCTCTTGAAAACACAAGGGTCATCTCAGACAATGCAATGTAGATGTGAAGAGGATGAAGTTTTACCGAGTCTCAAAACTAAACCAAGTTCCTTTCACACGCCTTCACCAATGCCGAAGCCTCAACTTGTGCTCCAAGACCACAAGTCCTCTTCCATGTTCCCATTCGGCCGAGTAACTTGTGATCCTTTAATTGCTTTCTAGAATGGTCCTCACCTCACTATAAATAGGACCCTTAGGATAAATGTAAAAATCAGTTTTTGAGTTTATATAAAAGACAACTCTAAGTGTTCAACTTGTGTGTTGAAGCTTGTCGATCCTTGTGTGGATCACACTCCTTCGGCGCAAGTATAGATTAGGACTTGTGTGACCTATCCTTTACCCAAGCTTGAAGAACACCCTTGGCGGTAAACGAAGGTTGATTCTTGTGTGCATCAACTTAGTCTAAGCTTTAGGAGCAACAAGGGCATAGATCACCCTTACTTGGCTTGTTCACGGGCTTTGCGACTAGCAACCCCGGTCTCGACCTTGTGACATTGATCATCCACTTCCTTGGCGTTGATACGGGCAGTAAAATCCCTGTATCTCTATCCTTGGACATTTCTACTTCATCGTACTAAGTCACTAAACAAATACACCACCAAACCCAAAGCCACAACTCTCTCAAATAACCATCCACCTTAGTCCCCCACCGAAACCATACTGCCTCAAGATCCTTCCGCAACTTAACCTTCACCCAACCGCCAAGTTCCAAACATCTACTTGATCCTCAACTTATCAACTATCATCCCACAAAAGGCCTTAACCCGATTTCCACTATATCTTCCCAAAACCAATCCCAAACACTACATTACCCGCCCGTAACAACCCACCGAGTACCTCACTATTTCAGGTTTGTTCCGTGGCCTTGCCACCACCAAACCACCAAGTCCCAAGCATATTCCTGACCCTTAACTCACCCGCAACAGCCCCTCAAAACGCCATAAGCAGACTCCCACTACAATCACCCGAAACAGCCTCCCATCTACCACCCACACGACCAACCCGAGAACCCAAAATGACTCTCTTTGTGCTCTCTTTTCGGGTCGACCCGATTGTCCACAACACCTGACCCACTTTCCCATCCAACCGCTCCTTATATCCATCAGATTGGTATCAGAGCTTGAACGTCCCGTCCCACGCTTAGACGCCATGGCTCAAATGAGTGAAGAACTAAAACAAGGCTTGCAAGAAATGGTTGTGGAACAAGTAAGAAAAGAGTTTGCCAATCGTGCAAACATTGTGGATGTAGAATCCGGGGAAGAGGTTGATCTACACAACCCCATACCCGTTGAAGATGATGTCCACGAGAATCCTAGAATAGAAAGAAGCCACACCTTACGGTTCGACCTCCCGACTTTTGAGGGAAACCTATATCCCGAAGAATTCTTGGAGTGGTTGAGGGCCATTGAAAGTCTCTTTGAATTCAAAGGTTACGATGATCATCAATGTTACAAGATAGCCACATTGAAGCTTAAATCTTTTGCTTCCGTATGGTATGAGAACTTGAAGGCAAGACGGAAAAGAAATCACAAGTCCAAGATCGATTCTTGGAACTGGTTGAAAAGCATCTAAGAAGAAAGTTCTTGCCGCGTGACTATGAGCAAGAGTTGTACCTTAGGCTCACCAAGCTTCGGCAAGGTGTCCTTAGGGTCGAAGAATACATAAGAGAGTTTGAGAAGGCCACCATGCTATGTGACTTGTTAGAGAAAGAACCGCAACGAATAGCACGATTCATTGGCGGATTAACTACAACAATTCAAGAAAAAGTGGAAGTGTCCACTTATTCCACTTTTGAAGATGTGCGTCATTTGGCACAAAGGTTTGAGAGGCAGCAAAAGAAGGTGGCTCCAAGACCTTACTCTAAACCTGCCCTTGCAAAAGATAAGGCCACTATGTCCTACACCAATCCTTTACTTAAAGGAGAAGACGCGAACAAAGATAAGGGATGGTAGGAATTGTCAATAATAGGAGAGAAAGGAGGTAAAAGATGTTTCAAGAGCCAAGGATTTGGACATTTTGCCCGAGAATGTTCCAACAAAAGAACCATGACCCTCTTGAAAACACAAGGGTCATCTCAGACAATGCAATGTAGATGTGAAGAGGATGAAGCTTTACCAAGTCTCAAAACTAAACCAAGTTCCTTTCACACGCCTTCACCAATGCCGAAGCCTCAACTTGTGCTCCAAGACCACAAGTCCTCTTCCATGTTCCCATTCGGCCGAGTAACTTGTGATCCTTTAATTGCTTTCTAGAATGGTCCTCACCTCACTATAAATAGGACCCTTAGGATAAATGTAAAAATCAGTTTTTGAGTTTATATAAAAGACATCTTTAAGTGTTCAACTTGTGTGTTGAAGCTTGTCGATCCTTGTGTGGATCACACTCCTTCGGCGCAAGTATAGATTAGGACTTGTGTGACCTATCCTTTACCCAAGCTTGAAGAACACCCTTGGCGGTAAACGAAGGTTGATTCTTGTGTGCATCAACTTAGTCTAAGCTTTAGGAGCAACAAGGGCATAGATCACCCTTACTTGGCTTGTTCACGGGCTTTGCGACTAGCAACCCCGGTCTCGACCTTGTGACATTGATCATCCACTTCCTTGGTGTTGATACGGGCAGTAAAATCCCTGTATCTCTATCCTTGGACATTTCTACTTCATCGCACTAAGTCACTAAACAAATACACCACCAAACCCAAAGCCACAACTCTCTCAAATAACCATCCACCTTAGTCCCCACCAGAAACCATCTTTGCCTCGAAGATCCTTCCGCAACTTAACCTTCACCCAACCGCCAAGTTCCAAACATCTACTTGATCCTCAACTTATCAACTATCATCCCACAAAAGGCCTTAACCCGATTTCCACTATATCTTCCCAAAACCAATCCCAAACACTACATTACCCGCCCGTAACAACCCACCGAGTACCTCACTATTTCAGGTTTGTTCCGTGGCCTTGCCACCACCAAACCACCAAGTCCCAAGCATATTCCTGACCCTTAACTCACCCGCAACAGCCCCTCAAAACGCCATAAGCAGACTCCCACTACAATCACCCGAAACAGCCTCCCATCTACCACCCACACGACCAACCCGAGAACCCAAAATGACTCTCTTTGTGCTCTCTTTTCGGGTCGACCCGATTGTCCACAACACCTGACCCACTTACCCATCCAACCCGCTCCTTATATCCATCTGCACGCCTAACAAGATTGATTGTTGTTCCCACACAATACCTTCTATTAGGTTTCCACAAAGACAAATCTCCTCATTTTCAAATAGGCATTTTCCTATTTTCTTTTATTCCTCAAGGAAAAATAAAAGCATCAAAGCACAAATTAGATCATTTTCATCTTGGGACCTTTTTACTTCTTTTTTTTTGAAATGTGGGAGTTAGAATTAATGTAATAGCATACATGTCTCAAGTATTATAGGCGAGTACTTTTTTTCCCGGGTGATCGGGTAAATCTATAGTTTTCATTCACTCAGCATACAGAGGATGCAAAATGAACAATTACCGCTCTGATGTGCAAACTAGAAATTTGATATTAGAACATAAGGTAAGTCATGGTGAGTAAATTTATACTCATAACAACAACTTAGAAATACGTCACAAGTATATCACAAGATATAGATTATACTGGCAATGATTATGTTTCTTGATCAACAAAGAGGAGTACCTGTGAGTCCTCACTTCCACTGGCAATGAATGCTTGATCCAGTCCGCCGAAGCAAGACCTTAAAACGAAGCGCGAACGTTTATGCCCATTATATTTGGATATGAGTTTTACAGTTCCCTCTATATCCCACAGATGGATTTCTTGATTCAAAAGGCTCACCAGTAAATACTTATTGTCCGTGGACAATACAAATGAAGTTATTGTTTGATCCTCCTGAATTGCTTTCTCTGCTTTTGATTCCCATCCGAATAATAGTATCATATTATCTTTACAAACAGAGACTACATGCTTCCCATCACTAGTTATCCCCAAGTCTGATATTCTAATAGTCCGACGGCCTTTCCAACACTCCAACTCTTTCCCTTGCAGATCCCACATGCTAATGCTTTTGTCTGTAACACCACATAATATCCTTTTGCCATCAGGAGCCCATCCACACGAGATCAAACCAAGACCATTTTTCTCATAAATATGTATACATTCGCCTAATTCAACATCCCACCGTCTGACAACTTCCTCTACGCCACAAGTGAGAAGTTGATGATCATCAGGGCTCCATGACATATAGGAGACAGGTTTCTGGTGACCACAAAACCGGTGCTTCACGCAGAACAAACCATCCAACTTCACCTACAAAGAACAGAAAGTTGAAAAAGATCAATAGACTTAAGTTTATCAAAATCCTCTCCTAATAAGTTCCGATTTTAAATAATACTATCACAATTCCAGAAAGCTTTTTTCTTATACCCAGTGCTTCATGCCTGAAGCCAAAAGTAGCTCCCGGAAAAAATAAAATCAATTCTTTCAAACTTCTACCAAGCATGAAACAATACAAGGAGAAGAATGACCCTTGCACATCGTACATGTCAAAAAACTAACTCCATTATATCCATAAAAACACCAATAAGAACGGATGAACGCACCACATACAAACCAAAAAGAGCCATAACAAGTACCAACTACCAACTACAAGAGAGCTGCTGGAATGTTGGAATAACACTGCTGGAAATGTTAGACAGAAAAAGTGGTGGCAAACAATACCTGCCCGCGTGTGGCGGACTGTGTGGTAGGAAAGAAACAAAGAAACACAAGATAGTTTGAAGGAACCTACAACCTTTTTCTTTGGAACCTACAACTCAGTAAGGAAAATTAAGATGAACTGTCTGCTCTTCTTCTATTTTTGGTGTAAGAACTCCTAGATGATGCTGAATCTTTAATAGAAATTATAAAATCCTTGTAAGGAGCAAGGAGCTCCTTTTTTGCTTTCTTTTGGAATGTATATATGATCTGCATATCCTTTGTGCAACTGATATATGACATATGTTACCTTTCTCAACAAAAAAAAAGACCAACTCTTTTTATGAGTACATAGATTAGTGCTGATTTCCACGTACAAGGCTGGATATCTTTAAACAGTAACAGTATTATAGCTTGGCCAGTGATGAGATTTTATAAATGTATATAATTATGGAAAAAATATAAAAATTGAATATTCATACTACTTGGGTTCTTTTTTCTCTCTTTTTTTAGACGATCAAGTTGCACTAACATTACTTCAAATCTATGTTTCAAGAAAGAATAAAACACAAAGAAATAATCTGTCACTTCACCAGAAAAAGATTAAGCCCAGATACACTTGTAGGTTTCTCTATTCAAATGACCAAATAGAAGACACCCTTACAATATCTGCGTGAGCCTCAGATTGACGAATAATCAAGCATGAATAGTTTTACTAGATTATTTCCTCAAGCTTAGGAGTCTCTTAACTGTACTCAGATCAGGAAGAATTTATTCACACTAGTGAAGAAGATTGTGACTGTAATTATGTATTGTTTTCATATTTAGGGTATTTGTGTTACTAGATCCTCAAGCTTAGGAGTCTCTTAAATGTACTTAGATCAGGAAGAAGTTATTCACATTAGTGAAGAAGATTGTGACTGTAATTATGTATTGTTTTCATATTTAGGGTACTTGTGAACTATATTTTATCCCCATAGCTTAAGCAAATAATCAGGTAAAAGATATTTCCCAAAACTTGTACTGCTCTTATATTTTCACTGTCCTCCAATACTAATTCTTCAATAGAAATGTAAAAGCCCATAGTACACCAGGATGGTAATACAAAAAGGAGGAAACGAAATTCAGCTGAAAGCAATGTGATTAATGATCTAATTATATATCAACAGAGGATATGACAAGCAATCTTCAAGAGGACTTGAACTTACCTCCCATATAATCACCAAACAATCAGCAGCTGACGAGGCTAAGTATTTTCCATCATGGGAGAACTGTAAGAACCATACTTCATCACTGTGATCTTGTAATATCTGGTGCATTAAATCAATGAAGAAACAATTAAACATCCAAGTGTTAACAAAATTATATCCGCAGAAATAAACTCGAGTTACTCCACATATCAGTGAAAGTTCAGAAATAATAATAAGCATGGAAAACGATGTTCCTTTTTTTTTTGGATGATGAAGAACGAAGAAATTGGTTATCGGAAAAGCAGATGTTGATGCATATAGCTAGTAAATAAGAGCAACGGAAAAGTCAATGAAGTTCAATGTTAACAAGAATGTAAAATTTTCTTGACTTTGTATCCACCTCCCCCTCTCTCCTAGCAGTTCAATCACTGTGTGGTTGGTCACATCGGTTTGTCTAATACCCCTACATAAAGGGGGGGGGGGGGGGGGGATGGGTTGAATATATCTTACTTTTCTTTGGTGAAGGTAAATAATTTTATTGATATTGGAAGATAACCCATGTATACAAGCATTATATCAAAAAGCGGAGAACCTACATCAAAACATGATGCTCTACAAAAACCACCCTATCATCAATACAAATAGGGACTCATGGGTGCACCAAAAGACACTAAAAACATGAGGATGTACCTCAAAGTGTACAATCTCGACCCCTTCAAACGCTCTCCTATTTCTCCCTTTCAAAAACACCCGCACAAGGGCTAAAGGGGCAACGTCACATCCCATTCCCTAGGTTATGATGTAAAAATTCCTGTGAGCTAAAGGTTCCAATTTAATCCTCGAAGTGATAAGCTCGGAATTCCAAAGATGGTCGATCAACCTATGATAATGTGCTTATTATGACATGAAAAATGGAATGGAATTGGGCTTGTTACGTGAAGATTCAAGAACATGTTTATATTCGGCTTTGTATGTAGGTCTTGGCCGAAGACCATGTTTGTTTTCTTCGGCTTCGGACATAGTATGTCATGTAATAACTATCTTAGGACACAATTAATAGGCCATGTAAAGGGTGACAAGGCCGAGAGTCTTCCAAGAAGATTACTAAGACAAAAAGTCTTCCAAAGGGATGACTAGGTCGTGAGTTGTAGGACAAGTTGGCAAGGACAAGAATGATCTAGAAGTTAAGGCTCCCTAGAAGGCAATTCATGAACCAACTAGCTCATGAACTTAGCTACTTGAAGCCATCAAAGTCGTCCGAGGGGAAAATCAAGAGGTGGCCAAATGGATCATCAAACAAGTACAAAGAATGGAAGCTTAAAACCACATTCCAAGGAGATGAGATTTTTGGAGAACCAAGTTCATGCATTCTTCTTCATGGGAACCACAAAAGGGGTGTGAAAAGATTAGATTCATCTTTGTCCCCAAGTGAAGCGAAACACCTTTCCATTGTTCCCATTTAGGCAGAAATACCCTTGTACCCAAGTTAACCCAAACCCATTCCCATTTGTTCCCAACTAGGCCGAAATTGTCATGTAGTTTGTGTCCTTTAGTTTGCCTTCTAGAATAGTCCATGTTGTACTATAAATAGGACCCTTAGGATATGTAAATATTCAGAGTTTGTTGATATATAAAAGTTGAGTTTTACTCAAAAGCTTGTGTATTCAACTTGTGTGTTGTATAATGTTGGTCCTTGTGTGGGCCTTTGGTTCTTTTGTGAGCCAAACCCCTTGGTGTAAATTGAAGCTAGGACTGTGTGACCTAGTTAAACTCAAGCTAAGGTTTTCCTTCAGTGTAGTCTTGGTTAGGACTGTGTGACCTAATCAAAACCCAAGCTTAAGAAACCCCCTTGGTTGTAAGGGAACGTTGGAACTGTGTGATCCAACCTAGCCTAAGCCTAGGATCTATCTTAAGGTTTCGGGCCACCCTTACTTGGTTTGTATTCGCGCTTGTACTTAACAACCCCGGTCATGTCCTTGTGAAATTGGTCACCTTCGTCTTGGTGTCGACTCAGGCAGTAGAACCCCCGTGTCTCTATCATTGACATATCATCCGCATCTCACTTAAACCATAACAACTGAACCAACACTTAACCAAATCAACCATCTTTCACTCAAGCTTGCATCTTGCAACTCGTGTTCAATCCTTAACCCACCCACTATATACTGACCATCCTCAACCCCCACAGTACTTCATAGACACCTCCTCCAAAGGTTGTTAACCGAAACCACCTATATACAACCGTCCAAGTCCGACAACACCAAACAATTCACTAAACCAACCTTTGCCAGAACCTTACTGTTTCAGTTATGATCCGTGACCTTGCCACCATCAAAACACCAAGTCCCAAACATCACCCTGACACTTAACCCACCCGTGACAACCGCACAAAACGCCCAAGTCCGTTTCCAAGCACCACTACGCGAAACAGCCACGAAACACCACCCCATCCGGCCAAACTGAGAACCCCATCTTTGGGGTCCAATTTCGGGTCAACCAGAATATCACCCACCCCCGACCCACTTAACAAACATTACCCCTTCTTACTTGCATAAGATTGATATCAGAGAGAGGCCATCCCGTCACACGCTTTGGCGCTATGGCTCAAATAAACAAAGACGACCTAATGAGGATCGTAAGAGACGTGTTTGCGAAACATGTGCAAGTCTTGAAAGAAGAATTTTTGAGGCATGCCAGAATAAAAATGCCAAGTCAAGGGTTGTGCAAAACAGTCCAAGACTTGAAAAGAAAGATGTCCCAAAGTCCCATGTAAGGCCCTACGTGAAGCACACTAATGATAAGGCAAAGGGCGGTACCTCTTTCACAAATCCCTTGTATAACCGCAGAAGAGTAAAGAAAGATACAAGGGTAGAAAAGGATAGTACTTCCTTTACTAACCCTTTGTATAATCACAAGGGTAGTAAAGTTACAAAAGGGATAGATAAGAAAAGAAAAAAATGCTTCCAATGTCAAAAGGTAGGACACTTTGTAAGTGAATGTCCTACTTCCCCGGACGTGCTTAGAGAGGAATATCGAGAGTGTGGGTTTTCCTTGGCTATTATGGAACCCATACTACTTGAAGAACAAGAAGAGACCGAGGCTCCCTTACTTGATGCCCAAAAGATAGAGGAAGAATCTAAGAAGGGGAGTTCTATAGATACCGACTTCAAGGAACTCTGGGAGGATGTATGTCCCGAATGATCTTGCATCCGAAGCACCACCAATGGAAGATGGTGAACTTGCTCTTGATTTATTTTCAAGAAGTTCATTATCTACGCACCAAGACCATGAAGTGTAGCTCTTTTGTCACCTCGCAAGTCATTTCTGAACTATTTTTTTTCAATCACCAGGTTCAACACTATGATACCCTTTCAAGGCAATAATGGTATATCTACTAAAATGCTCAACTACAAAGCTACTTGAATAAGTATTGACCAAGTCTAGATCATCAAG
This sequence comes from Anisodus acutangulus, assembly GCA_029783415.1. Classification (NCBI taxonomy): domain Eukaryota; kingdom Viridiplantae; phylum Streptophyta; class Magnoliopsida; order Solanales; family Solanaceae; genus Anisodus; species Anisodus acutangulus. The sequence continues at coordinate 39,542,308 of CM056492.1, forward strand.
CCACTAAGCCAGTTTTAGATAAAAGTTCATTTGCAGGTATCTAGAGCGGATAGTTATTCCAACGTTGATCTTTGTGATATGAGCAATGGCAACTACTAGAACTTGGCAACACAAGAACTAGATATCACCGAATCTAAGAAACTTGCTAACAGAGTAAAACTAGTTCAAAACCAACTGAAAAAATCATAAAACTATTCCACTATTAAGATCTTCAACAATATAGTTGCACAACCCAACAATTCACTAGGTACACTGCACAGTAAAGAGATGCATATTTATAACTATCTCCACCCTTATAAAACCCTAATTTCATATCCAAATTAGCCTATATACTCCTTAGTCATGCCTACAATTGAATAATCTTACATTTAAACACATAATGATAGCTCCCAAGTGCTACTGGAAAAGCTCTAAAACCCTTCATATACAATTTTAAGACACCTTTGACAGGACATAACTTTGACATATAGAGCACGTTAAAGAATTGTCTTTCACTTAAACGACACAAGGGTCAACTCAACCAGCGGTTTGACTCTTTCGACTACCAGAGTGAATTCTACATTACTCAAACAGTGATAGAATTTCCTAAGTAACAATCCTTTAAATTAACATAGTATGAAACAAAAAGTATTAGCTTGATCAATACTTGCCATCATGAACTTTTATCATCTGTACATATGAAACCAAAACACAAATGGATCGAAGTATTAGGGGATGTTTTTTAGATAAAGGTAATAACTGAAGTGTTAGGGGATTATAAGGAGCATTAAACATTTCTAACAATAAGTATTGGAATGATAAAGCTTGAACAGGTTGAGAGTATCAAGAGTACTGCAATCTAACCTGCAAAGTTTGAGATGGAATTTGATCTCTTCCGCACTGATGATCAGTGAGCAAAGACATCTCACCTACCAAAGAGTTGTGAAACCTACAAGCATCTAGTTGCAAGTCAAGAGCCTGTTCGACGAGATGTACCAATCTTTGTTCAGGAATTATGACTGTCGGGGGAAGCAGTTTTTGCAGTTCCTCTAGCAGCTTTGTTCGTGACTTTGCTCTCACAACATCTTGACCTGACATCCCAGCAAGAACCCGCTGTGGAGGTGATAAAATGCACAAAGAAAGATCACAGACTCTATCATTGTTTATGCAAAGAGGTCCAATCTCAGTCTTCAATGTCTTTAAAGCATCCATGACATTGTTTCCATCCAACAGTTCAAAAAACTTCTGTTCCAATATCACAAATGATGCCATTTTAACAATATTTTCATCCATTAGACCAATTTTATGTAATGTGACTACACTTTCATCCCATTTACCATCAAGTATTTGCTGCATAAATAACTTTACTACAGCAGATTGCATAGGTATCCCAGATTCTTCTTCTAGACGTGCCCCAGCTTTGTTATAGCCAAGAGAATATAATGCCTCTGCTATGATTCGCACAAATTCAACTTTCTTTACAACCCCTTTCGTACAAACGACCTCATCATCCCCTTGACAAACCAGAGGGCGAGCCATCAAGTCATTCAGTGAGCAACTTGCAGGATCTCTGAGAAATGTACTCTTTGAAAGATCTCCTGGTTTTCCAGAGGATACTTTCACACGTTTGAATGGTGGTTCATCATCCTCTGCACCTCCCATAAATATATACCTCAGCCCATATATAACAACAGGGGGAAAACAGAACTAAAAGTTGAAATTGCAATCTAAGACCTTCAATGATGAAAACCAGCGCCCTACACAACACCACAAAGGGAAATAAAATTAAAATATTAAAGATATAACAGCCAAAATTGAAAGACGGACCAAGGCAGAGGATTTGAAGCCTAAAAACTTCCAAAATAAGAATGACAATAGAGTGACAGATGAATCATAAAACCTATGATTAACCACCACATAGATTAGTGCCTATGCCGTACACAAATTATACAACAACACACCCAGTGAAATCCATAGTGGGCCTGGGAGGGTAGAGCGTGCCTATGCCGTACACAAATTATCTTCAACTATTATATACTAGTTACTCAGGATAGATTATCAATATAATCATATGTGCTGTCAATTCAGAGACAAAACAGCCTTCTCACCCTACCACCACAAAACAGAAATTTTTGAATTACGGAGAACCACTAAATAAAATTCAAGTAAAAGACACAATCAAGTTTTCTTGGGAAGTGATACAAGAACCTGGAGTTGCATCTATTACAAAATGAATTTTCTAGATAAAATCAAACCAAGAGAGTGTCGCCTTTGTATATGCAAAACTACAGAAATGGATCCACAAATGAGGTTAAGAGCATGGGACTCTTAATTGAACAAGAGTGTGAGAGTGAGACACGGGAAGGGAGCCAGAATATTTTCATGAAAAGAGGAGCCTGACTTAAAAGCTGAATCGACAGATAGCCTAAATCGGACAATCAGATTCAGTACAAATTATTTTTCTGGATATAATAATATGACTTCAAATCTTGTTTGTTTCCTTAATCAGTATTGTTGAGTTACAAGCCATATGATCTCAAAGCAATACAGTATAAATATAAATGCAAATAAAAAAAACCTTCAATTCTACCTAAAAGAGACAATGTGGTGGCATAAACCATATGTTAGCCATGCAGACACATAAGCATACATTAGTCATGTGTGGCTATTAATATTTCCCTCTCCTCCTCCTCCTCCTCCTCTATATCTTCTTGGTATGGGTAATCAATGTCAAAGGTTATGGTAAATATTAATGCACAATTCCTGCCATATGTTAAGCTCTTGGTGTTGCAAGTCTAACACAAGAAAACGTTCAAAGTACATTAGTCACTATCAACCTGATAGTTCCATCTATAATTGCCTGGCCACTTAGAAGAGCTTAACCCACCAATGCAAATGACTTGAGGCTACAAATACTAATAGTGAAGCTGGAGTTATCAACACAATCTCACACTATTAGAGGATAAATCCTCGCAAGAGTTGACAACAAAAACAATCAGTCTCCTGCAATGCTATATATGCCTCAAGTGATACCTACTTCCAATACAAAACCAGCGTCCATTGAAATAGCTTTAAGTAACAAACTTCTTGTAGCAACATATGACCACGACAGTGATAAGCCGTTAGACCCTTTAGCGTAATTGACCTTATTTGCGCGCACCTCGACTAATCTGTCACCTCCACCACCAACAACAGGTACGTACCAGAGTAACTCTGTCCACCAAGGCTAGGACAGGTGAGAAGAAATCACCTAGTGTTTTTTTGTTTCTGTTGGGATTTGACCCCGAGACCTCATGGTTCTCAATCCACTTCATTGACCACTAGGCCATCCACACCCTTGGGTGATTACTTTCTAAATTTCCAATTGATCACAAAGAATATGATTGAAAAGAAGACGGAATCAATCAACAATACCGGATTTCCAAACTAGATGGAGTCGACTATATGAATCCTCTATATCCATTTTCAGGCCCATTTCGTTCCTACTTAGATAATTCGTTTATTTTAAAGAAAAATTAGGGGTTCTCTGTATCTCAAACACTGACCTACACGTCTCTAACACGAAAATCCCGTCCAACAACAAGTTTTTACTTCATTAAAAAGGGGCAAAACTTGGTAGATTCTGTGTTCATTGAGAGATTCACATCATGTCACCACATTCCTAATGTTCAACACATGCATGTAAACAATATAACTAAATTGCAGTGATTAGCCAAAGCCCCCAATCAAAATTAACTAAATTGCACTCAATCCTTAAATAGCATCAAATAAATCAATAAATACATATAAAGATTATTAATTCAGGTGTGGCAACTTGCAATCCAACTCCTAAAAGCCTCATTTCTATAAAATGTAAAAGACAAAAAAAGGCATCAAATAGATGTGCATAGAATCTGCAGTACCCTGAGGTTTTCAGATCAAAATGAATGGATAAACGCAAAAGGAAGAGATAATAATAGTATTTTATTTTTTCTTCAAAATTGACACAAAATGAAGTATGATATGTAGAAATTGGGGTCTTGGTTAATGGCGGTTCGGTGGAGGGGTAGATGTGAAGAGGTGGAGAAACTAGAAAGGGTTCGGTTTGTATTTACGTCCTTTGTGGGTATCAAAAGGAAATCATATCTTGCGTGCTGTAGGACACCTTGAAGAGAAAGGCTAATCTGAAGGATAGGTTTGGTAAGTGTGATAAGGTGGCATATTCAGGGATTAAATTTATATTTGGAATTATATTATCTCACTTTCGAGATAGGATAAATTAGTTTAAAAATTATAATCTAGATAATTTAATTTGCATTATATTATCTCACTTTCGAGATAGGATAAATTAGTTTAAAAATTATAATCTAGATAATTTAATTTGCAAATTAAAAGAGGTAAAATGTTAGTACTAATGAGTAACCACTACAACAATAATAATTCATCTACTGAAATCTCATGGGGAGGGTAGAATGTAGTAGACCCTACCTCTACCTTGGAAGATGGAGATGTTGTTTCTGGTAGACTCTCGGCATAAGGATAAGCAATTCAACGCAATATAAAAAATCATGAAAAAATATTGTAAAAAACATGATAAAGATGTCTGAGAAAAAGGAGTCGTAACTATCACAAATTAATATGATAATCGAAGTAGAAGAAACAATAGATAGTTGCAGAAATCGAATGACACGAAACTATAAGAATAGTTTTACGACTATTAGTAAGAAAGGGGAAGGATGACAACGCTCAACTACCTACTAACCTTCTACCCTAATTTGTGTCCTCCATACTCTCATATTTAAGATCATGTCCTCGGTAAGCTGGACATGCGTCATCTCCTATCTAATCACCTCTCTCCAATACTTCTTCAACTTACCTCTATCTCTCCTCTCATACCTCCGCACTAGGGCATTTATACATCTCTTCTGCACATTTCTAAACCATCTTAGTCTTACTTCCCACATCTTATCCTCCATAGAGGCCACCCCCACCTTGTCCCGAGTATCTTCATTTCTAATCATATCTTTCCTAGTATGCCCACACATCCAACGCAACATCCTCATTTATGCAGCTTTCATCTTTTAAACGTGAGAGTTCTTGACTGGTCAACCCTCTGCCCCATACAACATAGTTTGGATTCTTCTAACTTATGAGAATTAGAGTTTTGTGGTGTAGTTTTTGAAATGATTGCTTTTATTAATAAAAAATCTCATTTTTGTTTTTCTTTCAATTCTTTTATATCTGTTTTTACTTGTTTAATCTCCTTTGGTAGTTTCTGTACTGGTGGCTGAATCAGTGGAGCTTGAATCAGAGGAGTCTGAATAAGAGGAATTTATAAGAGGATCAGAGATTTTTGGATTATTTCTTCATTCGAACCTGGTTTTTGTAATTTTTTATTCCTTTTACAGAATCTCGAAGTGTGACCCTTTCTGCTGCATTTGTAGCATGTTATATGCTTGTATCTGGAAACACTCCTTTTGGGATTTGTAGTGACTTATAATTATTCTAAAGTATCATTGTTATTGGAGTCATTCATCAGAGTCATGATTTTATTGGATGATTGTGGGGTATCTGGAACAACGTGTTCAGTATTAGAACTGTTGGACGTCCCAATTCTACTCAATTGATCTTGGATAGCCTGAATAAATTTAGACTTATTTTGCTGGATATTCTTGACGCCATCTTTGGACACCTGGAAGGGTTTAAAGATAGGGCTTTGGCTTTTCTTATCCTTAGCCGCTCCTGGGGAATCAATGGTGACTAAAAGGTTGGTTTTTATGTGTTTTTCTACCCTGTCGAGTTGTTTTCCTAGGGTATTCAAACTGATATTGGTAAAATTGTTTTGGGCGGGGATATTCTTGGTATTTATTTTTTCATCCTCTGCGGCATTCTTAAGAGGAATCGCATCTACAGGGCCGCCATGAATGTTAAGCTTAATCCCTTGTAGAGGAGGGTGGTTGGACTGGACTTTCCTAGAATCAGCTAGGGTTTCCCACTCCGGTGTCTTGTTCCTAGTTGTAACGAGATTTACCGTTTTAGAAAAGAGGTAATCGATTGAATTTTCGGAGGAGTAAATTTCAAATCAGTCAAAGAATATGATGTATATCCTATGATCATTAACAAAATTATACAATTCTTCCTGTATTTTTGTCCTAGTATTTAAAAAGGGTTTGAAGAACCAAACTCTTTTTTCTAGGTTGTATTTTTTATAGAAATCTTTTTGTAGGAATTTTTTATCAACTTTGAAATCTTTTTGTAAAACACCAAGTTCGTTTACTATGTTTTCTGTAATCGAGGAAAAAATCAGACTAGTAGGTTCTTGGTCCTCTATCTTTTCTCTAACAGTGGAATTTTCATAAACGGGTCTCGGAATTTCGTTGGAGTAGTCTACATTTCTTAGATTGGGTAAATCTGACGTAGGATGTCTGGGTTTTGTTTTGTATGGAGTATTTATGACTGAAGAAATTTGTGAGACTCTTCATAAGTCAAGAGTTTCTACGAAACTGGAATCATCATATATATTACTCGTAGATTTTCTATGGAATGATAGACTGACTCTACCATCCTGGTATTGGGTTATTTCTCTGAGACGGGTATTTGGTTGGGAAGTCTCTAGAGGTTCAGGTTTAGCAACACCTTCTAAGATCCATTCGTCTGGTAGGGTAATATCCTTCCATCTAATAGGTCTTGGTATAACGGTGTTAGATTTGGAAAGATCAATTTGTAAAAAAAGGGTTTCGCCTTTCTTACTGTGGTATCTGACTTTTGTAGCAAAAGTTGAAGTCATAGCTTTGTAATGGATTCAATAAAGTCATAGCTTTGTAATTGTGTGTCTTGATTTGTAAGACAAGGGATTTTTTGATATTTTTGTCGTTTAAAGAAACTGAGAAATTTGGGTAACAGTCAAAAGATATTGGTCTTGTGCAGAGACTAGACTCAACAGAACTCAATAGGGAATCTTTGAAATTTGTGAATCTGGCATCACGTAAGATAGTAAGGATTGAGGTGTTTAATCCTTCCTTCGTGAGGGGTTTTATCCCTACTTGGATTAATCCAATATGAATATATTTGTAATTTCTTTCTTTGTGTCTCTTCAGGGAATTTTGAGAAAGTAATTGGATTGTTTCAAAAGGTTGAGATAATTGGATATCTCTTTCCTCTGTTTTGATTGTGAAATCGGTTTTGAATAACTGGTATTTGAAATTTTTGTAAATCTAATCTCGATTTACTCTCGGTATTTTCCAATTATCAATAGATTTTTCAAAATCTTGTATCAATATTTCTTTCGGTGTTTATTATCTTCTTTGAATCCATGGAAGAAGATGGACCAAAATCACAAGAAGTAGATCTGTTGAGAAACGGATCCATGCTATGGAACTCCCACAGAGCACGCAGACTCTTCCTACAATCAAAGGCTTTCCCTAGGGTATAACTGCCTGCGTTCGTTGAGGACTTACCGACCCCGGACTATCCTAAGCACAAAACCTCGAAAGAACCCGAACTTCTAAAATGGAATCTCATCTGATCTGGACACCATTCTCTCTATCTCTACCCTTTATGACTCTCTCTCTCTATATATATATATATATATAGGTTTGGCCTTTTCTGCGTGCAGGGAATTGTGTTTTTGTTCATAGAATGTCTTATCAGAGTCCTTATTAGCCTATGCAATTTTTAGCATCACAAGTATCAGAATTGATATGTTCGGGCCTTAGGACACTGGGTGCTGGCCACACCCCCCATGGTTGGGGTGTGAAAAAATTGATATCAGAGCAGATCAGTTCTAGGGATGTTTGCAACACGTGTCTAGTAGAGTCTTGCTTATGGGTGTGTTGCACGCCACACTTAGAAACATGAGGCTACAACGTATTTAGGATGTTACATTTCTTGATATCTAGATAGTGCATTAGAAATGATGTTGTAAGTAATTATATTCATATCTTTTCACCTTGGTTCTCTTTTTCAGTAATGCCAAAATCAAATGAAAGTACCGTTAGTAGGAAATTGGTCAGAAATATAGGGGAAGGTACCAGCTGATTACCACCCATCAATATGGATTCGAGGACTATAAGGAGAGCAAAATGAACTGTGAGTTATTCTATGGAAGAAGATATGTCTATGTAAGAAGATCCGTCTATGGAGGAGGACCCATCTGAGGCCCTAGAAGAATTGTCTTTCCGAGTACCATCAATTCCAGTGGTGTTGCCAGATTATATGAGGGCCCACACAATATCGAAATTATCCGCACAATAGTCATTTTTGATCGGGTTATATGTGAGTGGTACCATATACACTACAACACCCCAGTTATCATTCCAGAATAGGGTCATGTTCAGATGCCCCCACATGTTAGGCTTTTTGAGAGATCAAGAAACCCATTATCATATAAGTCAGTTAATCAAGGTTCTCCAATAACGAGTAGAGGTGAGGAAGAAGTAACCAATAAGAAGATCATGCGGTTTGAAATGGAAATAGGTAATCAAAGATTTATATTGTGAGACGTGTCAGATCGAAGCTCCCAGGTAGAATTCAGGCAACCATAAGGAGATGTTGGAAGTAGTAGACCATGCTGTCAGTGTCGAAGAAGGTATGATGGAGTATGTTTATCCGATATCGAGTTATGTTATGGATGTGGAGCCTTGGGCCATAGGGACAGATAATGCCCCGAGGTATTTCAGTTGTTGTGCAATTAGTGTGGACAAGTGCATTATGGGCAATGCCTGGGTGAGGTTGAAGAGTGTTATTGGTGTAGAAGCAGAAGTGATAGAGTATATAAATGCCAAGATTGAGTCAAGGACAATAACAGGTCCCGAAATTAATGTATATAAGAAGGGGATTATGGTTAGGTGGGTCGGAGTTGGATTGGGATCGAGTGGATACCAAAATGGGGGTCAAAAAGAGGTTGGCAGATTTCCAGGCAGTGTGTGTTTGGTGGGGAGGGTGCGGGTGAATTTAGAGGGTATTGGGCTATGGCGTTTGGAGGGGATGAACTAGAAATGTTATAGGTTATGTTGGTGGTTGGGTGGTGGTGAGGTGGCAGAAACTAGTCAGGACAGTAAGGTTGGCAGGATAGGGGTGCGATCAGGATGGTGGGGAATTGGTTGGGGGTTTCGGGTGTTTGTGAGAGGAGTCGGTTGACGACCTTTTGGGTGTGAGTTGGGGAAGTGTTGGAGTGTATTGGGGTGCAAGAAATTAGGCAGTTTGGACAAGAATGGGGTACCAAATTGATAAATAAATTCATATGCGGGTAAGGTAATGTAGGCCGAGAAGACCTTCAATATGTTTGTAACAAGTAACCGGATAGAACCTTGGCTTGGGTATAGTTAGATCATAAAAGTTCTAACTAAACATACACCAAGGGTTTGTACCACAAAGGACCAATGGTGGCCCATAAAAGGACCGAGGTTTGGACCACAAAGGACCAATGGTGGTCCACAAAAGGATCGAGGTTTGGACCACAAAAGGTCCGACTAAGATAACAACACAAGAGTTGAAAACTTAGAAAGTTTGAGTAAACTCAAATATATTTTATAAATATTTGATCTCCTTACATAAATTACATCTCCTATTTATACTAGTTCTAGACCTTCTAGAAGAGGAAACAAGAAAGACACAAACATGGCACTCGATCGAATGGGAAAGGGGAAGGTGTTCGACCAGTTTGGGAGAAAGGAAAAGGCCTAACTCTTCATGTTCTCTAGGCCACCCTTTTGTGTCATCTATGTAAATAAGTGGATGAACTAGCTAGTTCATGAATTACCTCATTGGGGCACGTTGGAAGCTTCTCATTCTAGATGGTTCTCGACCTAGTTATCTCATCCTTTTACATGACCTACTAATTAAGCTATAAGGAAATTAATCTAGGAATTAAAATAAGCTAAAAGTTTATCTCGGCCAAGTCCTACATAAAAGTCAAAAATTAATGTCACTTGGCTTGGATCTTCAAGTCTTTTCTTCAATTCCACTCCATACTCTATTCCACGTTAGGCATGTCACCATAGGATGGTTAGCAATCTTCAGCACTCTTAACAAATCACCTCGTGACTCATGTTGGAAACTTAAGTTCACGACCTTCTTTTCATCATATTCACCTTCTTTAACAGAATTTGCCCTCAAATTCTCGTCATCTAAGTATGGTGATAAGTCTCCAACATTAAATGTTGAACTAATACCTCCATATTTGTCCAAAAGTTCTACCTTGTAGGTGCTTTCCCCGAATCTTGACAATATCTTAAAAGGACCATCCGCCCTTAGCATTAGCTTGTTCTTCCTCATGTTGGGAAATCTTTCCTTCCTTAGGTGTAGCCAAACCAAATCTCCAGGCTAGAATTGTGGTTGAGTTCTTGAGTTGTTCGCATCCATTTTGTACTTGGCGTTGGCCTTCTGAATTTGTGCTCGGATTTGATCATGTAACTTCTTGAAGGCCTCAATGTGATCTTTAGCTGTAAAGCTAAGGATTTCTTTCTTTGGGATTGGAAATAGATCAATAGGTAAAAATGGGTTAGTACCATAAATAATTTCAAATGGAGCTTTACCCGTTGTACGAGATTGACTCCAATTATAAGCAAATTCCGCGTGTGCAAACTTGATGTCTCAACCCTTGGTGGTCTTGCTCACCAATCCTCTCAATAGTGTGCCAAAAGTTCTATTAGTCACTTACGTTTGGACATCCATTTGAGGATGATGGGACGTACTAAATAGCAACTTGGTACCAAGAAGTCTCAATAGTATTTTCCAGAATAACTTAGGAACTTCCCATCCCTAACAGACATAATAGTCTTAGGAACGCCATGCAATCTTACCACTTCCTTCAAATACAAGTTCGCAATATGTGTTGCATCATCGGTCGTGTGACAAGCAATGAAGTGAGCCATCTTCAAGAATCAATCCATAACCACGATGATAGAGTCCTTGCCCCGTTATGTTTTTGGTAAGCCGATGATGAAATCCAAGCTCACACCTTTCCATGGTCGCTCCGGAACTGGTAAAGGAGTATACAATCCTTTGTGGAAGAAATTGTTAGCCTTTTGACAAGTGGAACACCTAGTTACCACTCCATTTACATCTTTATCCATCCATGGCCAATAAAAGTGTTCTTGTAGAATCTCCAAAGTCTTCACTACCCCAAAATGTCCAGCTAGTCCACGCGAATGCAGTTTTTGTACAAGTAATTCTCTCATGGAACATTTGGGCACACACAATTTATTTCCTTTGAAAAGGAAACCTTCTACTATGGAATAAGAACCATGAACTCCATTATTACATTCTATCATTACGTCTTTGAACTCAGGATCTTGTTCATAGAATACCTTTAGCACTTCTTTGTGTCTTGTAGAGAATGTGAAAGTTTGCAAGTACGCCACCCACTTAGCATGCATTGGATTCAACTTTCTTTGCCATGTAAATACTTCAAGGATTCATGATCCAAATATAAGACAAAAGGTTTTGGCCTCAAATAATGTTCCCATTGGACCAATGATCTCACAATAGCATAAAATTCCTTGTCATAAGTAGAATAATTGAATCGTGCACAACCCAATTTTTCACTAAAGAAAGCAATAGGCCGCTTATCTTGAATCAAGAGGGCACCAACACCAACTCCACTAGCATCACATTCAACCTCAAATAGTTTCTCAAAGTTTGGAATAGTTAGAACCGGTGCTTCATACAACCTTCTCTTTAAGGTTTCAAAAACTCTTGGTGCTCCTTGGGACAATTTAAACTCACCCTTCTTCATTAGTTCAGTGATAGGGGCATTAAGGGTACTAAAATCTCAAATGAAATGATGATAGAAAGACGCCAAACCATGGAAACTTCTTACCTCACTTACATTCGTAGGCTCGGGCCAACTTCGGATAGCTTCCACCTTGGATGGGTCCACACGAATGACCTCAGATGATACTATGTACCCTAAGAATGGGACACTAGTAATCATAAAAGCACACTTCTCTAACTTGCCATACAACTATACTTCTCTTAACTTCTCAAATATAGCTTCTAGATGTGACAAGTGAGATTCCATATCTTGACTACAAATTAAGATATCATCTAAGTAAACCACAACAAATTTACCCATGAACGGTCGTAGCACCTCGTGCATGAGCCTCATGAAAGAGTTGGGAGCATTACACAATCCAAATGGCATCACAAGCCACTCGTACAAACCATACTTGGTTTTGAAAGCCGTCTTCCATTCATCTCCCTCTCGTATCCTCATTTGATGGTAGCCACTTCTCAAATCTATCTTGGAGAATAACTTGGCCCCACTCAATTTATCCAAAAGATCATCCGATCTCGGCATAGAAAACCTATACTTCATGGTGATGTTATTGACTACTCGGCTATCGATACACATGCGCCAAGGTCCATATTTCTTTGGCACCAACATGGCGGGTACTGCACATGGACTAAGGCTTTCTCAGAAAAAGCCTTTGTCTAATAATTCTTGCACTTGTCTTTGAAATTCCTTAGCCTCTTTTAGATTGCATCTATAGGCTGGACGATTAGGTAATGAACTTCCCGGAATAAAATCAATAGCATATTCAATACCCTTTATTGGTGGTAACCCGGGTGCAAGGTCATCCAAAAATACATCTTCAAATTTCTTCAAGAGTTCTTTTAAGTCGCCATCATCGACCGCATCTCCCACAAGACTCTTCTTATCCTTGCACTTCAATGCATATATGTGACTCCTCTTCTTCAACTTCCTCTTCTATCTCCCGCGCATCAAGCAAGAGTGTCTCGGATTTTTCTGTGCGGTTCTTGGCAATTTGGATCTTTATTTTCTTTACCTCACTAGGTGACAATGGTACTAACCAGATCTTCTTACCATCATTTTGAAAAGAATATACATTCTTTTCTCCATCATGTTGCACTTTCCTATCAAATTGCCATGGCCGACCCAATAAAATATGACAAACATCCATAGGTAGGATGTCACACCATATCTCATCTTCATACTTACCAACCTAAACATTAACAAGAGCTTGTTTCATTACCTTTAGCCTTTCGTCTTCGTTCACCTATTTGAGAGCATATGGTTTAGGATGGTTGCGAGTAGGCAATTTCAATTTGTCCACCATTTCTAAGGAGGCCATGTTGGCACAACTTCCTTCATCAATGATCATAATACATACCTTGTCTTTTACCTTGCATTGAGTGTAAAATAGTTGCTCTCTTTGTGTTTCCTCCTGTTCTTCAAGTTAGTCGGACGTCTTTACCGTCTTTGTGAAATGAGTAGGTATTGTCTTCTCCATTGTGTAGTATTTTCTGGTCATATTGCCACGGACGTCCCAACAAGACGTGACACGCGTCCATAGGAAGGACGTCGCACCAAAGCTCATCCACATATCATCTGATCCAAAAGTTGATGAGGGCTTGAGTAGCTACCTTAAGTCTATTCTCCATGTTCACCCACCGAAGGTTGTAAGGCTTAGGGTGCTTACAGATTGGTAGTTGCAATTTGCCTACCATCTCGATGGACACCATATTAGCACAACTTCCTCCGTCGATGATCACACTACACATCTTATCTTTTACATTGTAACGTATGTAGAAGATTTTTTATCGTTGCGTGTCCTCAAGTTCTCCTAGTTGTGCACTTAGCACATGTTGAAGAACAAAACTTACTCCATCTTCCGTAAGAGCCTCATCTTCTTCTTGTCTCTCTTCCATTTCGGGATCTTCTAAGACAAAGGCATCTCCATTCTCCTTATATTTTTCAAGGATCATGACTCTCGGGTTAGGACACTCTTTGGAAAAATGTCCGAGTCCTTGACAATTGAAACATCTCTTGTCGCCTCTATCATTTCCTTTAGCAACCTCTATCTCTCATTTGTCCTTGTTTGTATCTTCTTGCTTGTGCAAAAGATTGGAATAGGAAGTACTAACTTTCTCCTTAGTACTTGTGGGCTTGGTGTAGGGTCTTGTGACTCCCTTCTTTTGTTGCCGCTCGAATCTAAGTCTCAAGTGGCACACATCTTCAAAAGTAGTGTAAGTGGACACCTCCACTTTCTCTTGTATTACCGCATTTAGTCCGCTGATGAATCAGGCAATACATTATGGCTCCCTTTCTTCTAAGTCACATAACATCATGACTTTCTCAAATTCTCGCACGTATTCTTCAACCTTAAGAACACCTTGCCTAAGCTTGGTGAGTTTAAGGTATAGAACTTGCTCATATTCTCCCGACAAGAACTTTCTTTTTATGTGCTTCTTCAATTTCTCCCAAGAATCAATCTTGGGTTTGCCATGTCTCTTTCGGTTCGTCTTTAGATTCGCGCACCACACTGAAGAAAAAGACTTGAGCTTCAACATGGCAACTTTAAAAAATTGGTAGTCGTCATATTGTTTGAACTCAAAGAGTCTTTCTATGACTCTTAGCCATTCGAGAAACTCTTTCGGGTCCAAATTACCTTTAAATGTTGGAAGGTCGAACCGTAAGGTTCAGTCACTACCTCTTTCAAGTCTCGATTCCTCTTGTGCATCATCTTCAACATGTAAGGGTTCTTTGGTGGTGGAAAGGCCACAAAAATGAACCGAAACAGTGAGGTCTCGACAAGTTTGGTTTTGGTGGACTGTTTATTATTGTCGGTCTTGGACGGTTAGATATGTATGGTCTCGGGTAGTGACCTTTATAGTGGATGTTAGGAAAGTGTTTTGAAATGTGGTGGTGAAAGGATTGAAGTGCTTTGGATGAGGGAACATGGAATGCGAGGTGAAAGTCCGAGTACACACAAAGTGTAGGATGTTTGATTTGGTGAAGTGTTTAGTCGATGTAGTTTAACTGAGGTGCGGTCGATATGTCAAGGATACAGACATGGTGGGTTCAATGCCTGAGTCGACACCAAGATGAGGTGATCAATTTTACAAGGACTTGGTCGGGGTTGCTAAGTACAAGCCCGAATACAAACCAAGTAAGGGTGGCCGGAAACCTTAAGATAGACCCTAGACTTAGTTTAGGTTGGATCACACAAGTTCCAACATTCACTTGCAACCAAGGGGGTTCCTTAAGCTTGGGTTTTGATTAGGTCACACAAGTGTTAACCAATACTTACATCGCTAGTAGGGTGATTCACACAATAATCGTGGTCCACACAAGGACCGATTGATGTAATTAACACATAAGTTGAAAACACTCAAGTTTATATTTCACTCAATATTCAACATGTCTATTTACAACATCCTAAGGTTCCTATTTATAGTAGCATAGGGACCTTTCTAGAAGATAAACCAAAGGACACAAAATACACAAAGGCCATCTCGGCCAAATGGGAACAAGTGGGGACGTCTTCAGACTTTCTTGTTGCCCAAAGATGTTCTCGGCCATGGTGAGAACAATAGGAAATGGTTTGGATTTTTTGGGAGACAAAGATGAACTCAAACTCCTTCACACCCTTGTTGTGGTACCCAAGTAGAAGAGTCCATGAATTTGGCTTCTCAAGAATCTCATCTTCTTGGAACTAGTTTGGAAGATTCCATTCCTTGCACAAGAGAGTGGTTCTCGGCCAATTCTTCCTCTCCCCTAGGACGAGCTTGACTTCCTCTAGTTGGTTCTTGACTTGTATTCTTGGAAGTCTCTTGTCATTGCCACTTTTTCGGCCAAGTCATCACTTGTACTTGCCATCTTGGCACTCTCGGATAAGTCACCCTTCTCGGCTTCATCATTCCCTTACAAGGCATTGATTGTGTCCTAAAGTAAGCTAAAGGTTATTACATAGTTTTAATATGTCCTAAGACAACTAGTAACTCATCTAGCAATTAATGAAAATAAAATAAAGGCGTGGTCTCGGCCAATACCAACACAAATGATGAATAAAAAGTTATCTCCTAAGATAATTAAGTAATGGTTCCTAATCTACCCCAAAGTCCATGCCATTCTCGGCCCTTAACCATGGGTCAATGACCAACCATTGACACCTTCGGTTCTTCTTTGAACAACTTGACTTGAGAAGCTAAGTTCGATTCCTTTCTTGCACCATTCTCCCATTCTTTGAAAGAATTTGGCCTCAAATTCGAGGACACTTGATTAATACAATATGTTGAACCTAGTCTATTGCTCGAAACTTTCTTTTCACATGAGCCACTTCGAAACTTGTCCGATAACTTGAAAGGACCATTTGCAAATATTTTTCCCATTCAATCAAGGCATCATATGCTGACGGCTTGTGATGTGTACCTACCAACTTCTCACTATAAGGAGTCACAATTTGTTGTTCATTACTTAGGTTGGCACCAACTCTTCCAAACTCTTGTTCAAGTTGTATCGTCATGACCGTGATAGGGGCGGCATTGGGATCCCAACTTTGGATGTCACAACTTCTGAGTAATACTACAAGACATCTGCACTCACTATATAGGCTCTTGAAGATCTTTTCTCATTCAATCTCTTCTCGAGTCTTCATTAGTGGAGAGCTTCTTTCCAAGTTTATCTTTGAAGGCAATTTAGCTCTACACAACTCATGTAAATAAGCACTCATCTTTGACCACGACGATTCGTACCTTATGGTGAGGGTATAGGTTAGTTGGTGACCAATGTACATACTCCACATGTCATTTTGTTTTGGTACCAACACGATAGATACCGTGTAGGAGCTAAGGCATTTTTGGTCTTCCTCCTCACCTAACACTTCTTGTTCTCTACTTCCATAGGCTTGGTGAGTAGACAACAAACTTCTTGAAAATAAATCAAGAGTAAGTTCATCATCTTCCCTTGGTAGAATTCCGGATGGGATGTTCTTCGGGAAGTCCATATCGGTATCTTCTTCCATATGGGTTGGCTCGTACAATGGATTGACAAAGAAGGTATTGCCCTTTTCTTCCACATGGTACAAAGTATTAGTAAAAATGATCCAACCTTGTTTTGTTCCTTCACCCTTCTTCGAAATATAATCATGGATAGGGGTCAGACATGGAACAAAACTTTCTTGAACAAATGGCTCGGGTGATTCCTTCGGATCTTTATAGGGAGGGAGTGATTCTCCGAGAGCTTCCTCACAAGTATGGTCAACATTGTTGTTTGATGGTAGTTTGGTTGTTGGAACATTCGGCATTGCACCTCCCGAAACCTCTAAGGCTTCCCGTGAACCGACTTCTTCAAGGGTCATTTCTTCTCTACATGCCAAGATATTCAAGGCACTCCCCTTCTTGGACTCGTCCTCTTCTTCCCGCCCTTCACGTGAGAGAGCTTTGGATTCATCTTGACATTTTTGGGCTTGTTGGATCTTCATCTCTTTTACCTTACTTGGTGACAAAGATATTAACCAGAAGTCTTTACTGTCCTTGTGAAAGGAGTAGATGTTGTCTTCTCCATTGTGTAGTGTTTTCCGGCTATATTGCCATGGATGTCCCAACAAGACATGACACGCATCCATAGGAAGGATGTCTTACCAAAGCTCATCCACATATCATCTGATCCGAAAGTTGATGAGGTCTTGAGTAACTACCTTAAGTATATTTTCCTTGTTCACCCACCGAAGGTTGTAAGGCTTAGGGTGCTTATGGATTGGTAGTTGCAATTTGCCTACCATCCCGATGGACACCATGTTAGCATAACTTCTTTCATCGATGATCACACTACACACCTTATATTTTACCTTGCAACGCGTGTAGAAGATTTGTTCATGTTGTGTCTCCTCAAGTTCTCCTAATTATGCACTTAGCATATGTTGAAGAACTAAACTTACTCCATCTTCAGCAAGAGCCTCATCTTCTTCTTGGCTCTCTTCCATTTTGGGTTCTTCTAAGACAAATGCATCTCCATTCTCCTTATATTCTTCAAGGGTCATGACTCTCGGGTTAGGACACTCTTTGGCAAAATGTCCGAGTCCTTGACATTTGAAACATCTCTTGACGCCTTTATCATTTCCTTTGGCAACCTCCATCTTTCCTTTGTCCTTGTTTGTATCTTCTTATTTGTACAAAGGATTGGAATATGAAGTACTAACTTTCTCCTTAGTACTTTCGATCTTGGTGTAGGGTCTTGTGACACCCTTCTTTTGTTGCCACTCGAATCTAAGTTCCAAGTGACACACACCTTCAAAGGTAGTGTAATTGGACACCTCCACTTTCTCTTGTATTGCCGCGTTTAGTCCGCTGATGAATCAAGCAATACATTGTGGCTCCCTTTCCTCTAAGTCACATACATAGTGACTTTCTCAAATTCTCGCACGTATTATTCAACCTTAAGAACACCTTGCCGAAACTTGGTGAGTTGAAGGTATAGATCTTGCTCATATTCTCCCGGCAAGAACTTTCTTTTTAAGTGCTTCTTAAATTTCTCCCAAGAATCAATCTTGGGTTTGCCATGTCTCTTTCGGCTCGTCTTTAGATTCTCGTACCACACGGAAGAAAAGGACTTGAGCTTCAACGTGGCAACTTTGAAACATTGGTGGTCGTCATATTATTTGAACTCAAAGAGTCTTTCTATGACTCTTAGCCATTCGAGAAACTCTTTCGGGTCCAAACTACCTTCAAATGTTGGAAGGTCAAACTGTAAGGTTCGGTCACTCTCTCTTTCAAGTATCGGTTCCTCTTATGCATCATCTTCAACATGTAGGGAGTTGTTTTGGGCAACTTCCTCCCTGGATTCAACATCATTGATAATGAAACGATCCACATCTCTTCGTAATAGTTGCATTTATTCCGCAACCATTTCAGATAAGGCCCTCCTAAGTTCATCACTTACATGTGACATAATGTTAGAGCATGGGACGGGATGGCCTAAATCTGATACCAATCTGATGCAAGTAAGGAGGGGTGTTAGTGGGAAAGTGGGTTAGGTCTTGGTTATATTCGGGTTGACCAAAAAATGGATGCCAAAGTAGAGGGTCTCAGGTTCTCGGCTTGGCCGGCCAGTGTGGTGTTTGGTGGTTGTTTCGAGTAGTTATGTTCAGAATTAGGCTTAGGCATTTTGTGGAGTTATCACGGGTGTGTTGAGGGTCAGGGTAATGATCGGGACTTGGTGGTTTGGAGGTGGCAATGTCATAGAAATGAACTAAAACAATGAGGTCTTGGCATGGTTGGTTTTGGTGGACTGTTTGTTATTGTCGGGCTTGGACGGTTGGATATGGGCTTGGACGGTTGGATACAGGCTTGTACGGACGAAGTGTAGGATGTTTGATTTGGTGAAGTGTTTGGTCGATGTAGTTTAAGTGAGGTGCGGTCGATATGTCAAGGATATGGACACGGGGGTTTCAATGCCCGAGTCGACACCAAGATGAAGGTGACCAATTTCACAAGGACTTGATTGGGGTTGCTAAGTACAAGCCCGTATAAAAACCAAGTAAGGGTGGCCGAAAACCTTAAGATAGACCCTAGGCTTAGGTTAGGTTGGATCACACAAGTTCCAATGTTCACTTGCAACCAAGAGGGTTCCTTAAGCTTGGGTTTTGATTAGGTCACACAAGTCCTAACAAAGACTTACACCGAATGGAGGGTGATTCACAGAAGAACCGTGGTCACACAAGGATCGATTGATGTAATCAACACATAAGTTGAAAACACTCAGGTTTATATTTCACTCAATATTCAAAATGTCTATTTACAACATCCTAATGTTCCTATTTATAGTAGCATAGAGACATTTCTAGAAGATAAACCAAAAGACACAAAATACACAAAGGCTATCTCGGTCGAATGGGAACAAGTGGGGACGTCTTCAGACTTTCTTGTTGCCCAAAGATTTTCTCGGCCATGGTGAGAACAATAGGAAAGGGTTTAGATTTTCTTGGAGACAAATATGAACTTAAACTCCTTCACACCCTTGTTGTGGCATCCAAGTAGAAGAGTGCATGGATTTGTCTTCTGAAGAATCTTATATTCATGGAACTTGTTTGGAAGATTCCATTCCTTGCACAAGAGAGTGGTTCTCGGCCAACTCTTCCACTCCCCTAGGATGAGTTTGACTTCCTCTAGTTGGTTCTTGACTTGACTTCTTGGAAGTCTCTTGTCCTTGCCACTTTTTCGGCTATGTCATCACTTGTCCTTGCCATCTTGGCACTCTCGGACACGTTACCCTTCTCGGCTTCATCATTCCCTTACAAGGCATTGATTGTGCCTAAAGTAAGCTAAGGGTTATTACATAGTTTTAATATGTCCTAAGATAACTAGTAACTCGTCTAGAAATTAAAGACAATAAAATAAAGGCATGGTCTCGGCCAAGACCAATACAAATGACGAATAAAAAGTTATCTCCTAAGACAATTAAGTAATGGTTTCTAATCCACCCCAAAGTCCATGTCATTCTCGGCCCTTAACCGTGGGTCGATGACCAACCAATGACACATTCGGTTCTTCTTTGAATAACTTGACTTGAGAAGCTAAGTCCGGGTCCTTTCTTGTATCAGTATTGGGCTAAGGCATTTAGATGGGATGAACTAGACACGTTGTAGGTTATGTTGGTGGTTGGTGGTGAAAACTGGTCGGGGCAGTAAGGTTGGAGGAATAGGGGTGCGATCGGGATAGTGGGGAATTGGTTGGGGGTTTCAGGTGTTTGTGAGAGGAGTTAGTTGATGACCTTTTGGGTGTGAGTTTTGGAAGTGTTGGAGTGTATTGAGGTGTAAGGAATTAGGCAGTTTGGACAAGGATGGGGTATAAAATTGATAAACAAATTCGTATGCGGGTAAGGTTATGTAGGCCGAGAAGACCTTTAATGTGTTTGTAACAAGTAACTGAATAGAACCTTGGCTTGGGTACAGTTAGATGACAAATTTTTTAACTAGACTTACACGTAGGGTTTGGACCACAAAAGAACCAAGGGGTGGCCCTCAAAAGGATCGGGATTTGGAAAACAAAAGGACCAAGGGTTGGACCACAAAAGATCGGACTACGACAACAACACAAAACTTGAAAACTTAGCAAGTTCGAGTAAACTCAAATATATTTCATAAAACATCGATCTCCTTACGTTAATTACATCTCCTATTTATACTAGTTCTAGACCTTCTAGAAGAGGAAACAAGAAAGACACAAACATGGCACTCAACTGAATGGGAAAGGTGAAGGTGTTCGACCAGTTTGGGAGAAGGGAAAATGCCCAAATATTCATGTTCTCTAGGCTACCCTTTTGTGTCATCCATGTAGATAAGTGCATGAACTAGCTAGTTCATGAATTACCTCCTTGGGGAACGTTGGAAGCTTCTCATTGTAGATGGTTCTCTGCCTAGTCATCTCATCCTATTACATGGCCCAGTAATTAAGCTATAAGGAAATTAATCTAGGAATTAAAATAAGCTAAAAGTTGGTCTGGGCCAAGACCTACATAAAATTCGAAAATTAATGTCACTTGGCTTGGATCTTCAAGTCTTTTCTTCAATTCCACTCCATACTCCATTCCACGTTAGGCATGTCATCATAGGATGGGTATCAATATTCGGCACTCCAAGCAAATCACCTCGTGGCTCATGTTGAAAACTTAAGTTCACGAGCTTCTTTTCATTAGAAATTATTTAGAGTTATGAAACTAACCAGGTATGTTGACAATTTTATCAGGGATAGCTAGGTTTGTATTTATAATCGGTTGGCTATCATTATTGTAGGGAGTGTGTCATACATATCTACATAGACCGTAAATGGTTAGTAAAAGTGGAATATGGCGACTGAAACTGTAGTTATGCTCAAGGTCTAAGTAAAATAACTCAGGAAGCAACCCTTTCTTAGCCATGTGCATGTTGAACGCTCTTAGGTCTAGTAGCTTGTATGATTTTGAGACATAGAAGATATGTAAATACATGATCTAAAAGGGTAATCTCGGATCCAAAGAATTAAGGGAAACCTACAAGATTGATAAGGAAAATGAATTTTTGGAGATAAGTTACATGAGGCTTAATTTCAGGAAGCAATTAAAGAAAAGGGGCGCGAAATGTCATACCCAAAATAGTAACCCCCAACTCCTCCACAAGGATTGAACCATTTAGAAAGACCGTGAGACGGGATGAGTTTTGTTAGTTAAAGGTAAACGATATACCTTCCTTACCGTAGCAATATGTACGTGGGTATCAGTAAAAGATAGTAGGATTTATATATAATGATAAAAAATTTTGAATTCTATAGTGTAGTGTTATGATCTGATCAGGTTAGAATGGCTGGTCAAAAATAGTTTACGATAAAGGATTGAATTGACAGAAAAGCAACGATAAGTGGTAAACGGGTGTCTAGTAAACACAAGTGAAAGTGTTATGACAGAGTCATGAGACTAAAGGATGTTCCTCAAATAGATGGACGACGAAAATATGGTAATAGTAAGGACATCTATAATAAGACTAGAATGGGACTCATAACGATATGACTACCATCAAAGATAAGGATGTCAGTGAAGAAGTGGTACTTAAATTTTCCTAGCCAAAGGTATAATGCCTAATGTCTATAAATGATGGTACTGGGAATATGGTAGGATGAGGAATCCTTAAAGGAACTCAAGTTTGTATTGTACAAGTTGGTTGGTTGAACGACGAGTAAAGAAGAGCTCTAATACCAATTAAGGGAAGGAAGCCTGGATCAATAGTAAGATTAAATCCAGTTAAGATTTGAATTTGAATACGTCAAGTACTAGTTCTGCTACGAATGTCAACAAGATGTTTAAGAATATGTAAGTGGAAGTAAGGACGAATAAATCCTGATATAAGCGTATAATAGAGTGATAAAGAAATGGTCCAAGACGATAAGGATAAGAGCTAAAGAATAAAGGGCAAAGGGAATAACAGTATGATCGGATGAGTAATGGTAAACTTTGACTGCCGAATGAACTAGAAACCCCATAAGAAGGATAACACAATGGTCGTAGGGTTTAAGGACATTAGTTGCAAAAGAGTCGGAGCCAGGAAATAAAGACAAAAGTGTTAACTCAATTACGGTGACCATAGGGGAATCAAGCAGGCCAACACCTGGCAGAGGTAAATCCTTCAGCGCAAAAGAAGGCAGGATGACCCCTAGCATGAGCAATACTAAAAAATACATGAGTATGTCCAAGGTTTGCTTTTGGAAAATGTTGTACAGGAGATACCCAACGAACGGAGGGTCGAATATGACATATAAAGGACCTCAGAGTTACAAGAGTCTAGTGTTGCACTCTTAGTATGAAGTAAATGTTGTTCTCGGAAAGGCACCAACTCAGAGTTAGTAAAAATAGTAGATCCCTACTAAATAAGGCGAACAGAAGACAAACAACATCGAAGGGGAGAGAATGTTTTGTTTCCAAAACTGAAATAAATAAGGGAAAATTAAGGTAAAAAGAAAGGAAACGATTCGAGTCAGGAAATGATATTTCAGAAAATGTGGGATATAACTAAGGAATGATGAACCTATCCAGGAATGCGTAGTATTACCTATAGAGTAGGCAAATTAGAGACGGTACAAGAAATGAGAAGTTCTGATGTAATGAACATGAGGATAATGGATAATAGGGTCGGATACCATTGAAACAGAGGGCCATCGTAAGGGCTATCGGGGAAAAAAAGTCGACCCAAAGAGTTAATAGGTGGCCAGCCGTAATAGAAATCGGGCGATGATAATTCCCCAAAGATGAAGATAAATTATTTTTTACTTATATTCGGAATTAAGGGAGTGTTATGACAAATAGCCTCGTCTAGAGTCCATTGAATGTATTGTGATTTAGAATAAAGGTAATAATGGGAACCTTACCAAGATGAAATAATTAAGTATATCGATAGAGAACACTTAAGAACATTCATCCTTGAAATTGAAGCATTACATAAGAGCTATTAATTAGTTTGAGGATCGTTGTGAGCCATATCATTACTATGGTAAGCTATTCTGGTCCAAAAGATTAATGCCCAACTGATTTGTCAATTTGCGCAATGACAACAAAGACTGCATGTACAATCAAAGTTTGACCGATAATTTATCATGAAAGTTATCTCATGCCATTGTACAATCGCTTGTTATGATAAACAGTTGTTGGAGGAACCAGTCGAAAGAGGATCTGAATGTTCAGGATTATCCTCACCCCCATCCTAAGAGAACTGATGAAAACTAAGGCTTAGGCCATCCGACTCGAGTAGTGAGTTAACATATGGAACTTGGAAGAAGTATGGAATAGGGATCAATAACTACAAATGACATATTAATAGATCAATAAATAGGGAGTTATACATGGCAAATGAGTAGGACTCCTATCGAATCACAAAAAGGAAAGAGACCCAAAGTAACGATATCAGATTTGAGGTAGT
This sequence comes from Anisodus acutangulus, assembly GCA_029783415.1. Taxonomy (NCBI): domain Eukaryota; kingdom Viridiplantae; phylum Streptophyta; class Magnoliopsida; order Solanales; family Solanaceae; genus Anisodus; species Anisodus acutangulus. The sequence continues at coordinate 39,566,451 of CM056492.1, forward strand.
AAGTTATTAGAAAATACTTGTATTAATGAGGAGACGTTTTAAGATATTTGGTGTTAGGAGAAGGATACAACTTGAAAAAGAAATAAAACTTTGTCTGGAACGTTCGTGATCATAATACCATACTTGGTTGAGAAATGCAGTAACCGACAAGCAGAGTATAATTCCAACTATGGATGTTTATTAGATATTCACTTCAAGTATTTTCAGGATGGAGATGTGAATGTATTAAGAAAGGACTATATAAGGATATTATAGAGAAATGAAAGGGAGAGTAGAGGAAGATATGGATTTAGACAACCCTATTATTTCAAATCCTTGACTTTAAAGATTATCGTGCCGCAATATCTCATCATCATATTACTTATGTTTTGTCCCTACGAACTCTATCACTTAAACCCCATCATGAAATGAAGATTGTAACAAAGAAAAAAAAGATATAGTTTAGACATCAGGATTCGAATGAATTACATTTTACTAAGAAATTTTGTAAAAGAAAATGTATGATAGTGTGAAGGTCGATGATGTACCAACAATGTTTGGCTTGTGTACTCCTTTGAGGCAATAGCTATCGCATCTGATTGCGCGACAAATTGAGATAGTCCTTTGCACAGAAGAACTTTGCTAACATGGTCAAAGAACCTAAGAATCGCTATACTCGAATGTTTCAAACTTCAGAGTCATGTTAATTTTCATGCGACATGATCATTCTATTCCTATTCTGTTTACCAAAGTTGATCCATGTACCTTATTTAGATGGTGTTGCTGAAACAAGTGTAGTAGGTGCAACGCAGATGTTAGCAGGAGAATGTTAAAGTGAGTTATAGCTAACTTTTCTCTGGTTATTGTAAGTATAAACAGTAGTGTGAGGCCAATATGATATTGTATGGTTATTATATTTCCATGTGTGGTATTAGATGTGTATTTGGGCTGCTTAATAGGTTTTGGATAGTTATGTTTACAAGGAAAACTCTGCTGAAATTTCAGGAAAACTTGAGAGTTAGAATATCTTCAACATTTGCTGATGAATGTTTCTAAGGGGGAAGGTATGTTACGCCTCGTAGTTTTGCGTTTCATCGCATTGTCAATTGATACCAGCATTTCGGGAAGATATGTGACTTGACGGAAGGATAATAAGAGTTTACCGATTGTTTATGTAAGTATCAAAGTGTATAAAAGTTAAACGGATTGAAGAAAATACGTTTTGACGGAAATCTGCAGAATCTCATTTTGATGTCCCAAAAGGATAGACCATAAAAATCTGATGGACCGTTAAAATGGGAACCCACCGTATTTTCGAAGGAAAATTGACGGACCGTCAAATTGGACCGTCAATTTGGTTAGGGGTCGACTTTGTTTTGGGTTAAAATGATTTAGGGCCCTTTTTTTTTATCCATTTTCAACCAAACAATTCCCAAACTCTCTCCCTAAACCTACCAACATTTTTCCATGGTTTCAAAGTGATTTCAAAGGGATTACACCATAATTTTACATCCGAAAGCTAGGGAAAGTGAAGGAGAATGCTTCTATGAAATTGTTGTGCATTTGAGAGTTGTTCTTGGAACTAAGGAGACTGGATTCAAGGTTATATTTTCTTTGTAAGGTAATATTTACACTCCTTTTCTTGTGCTTATATTTATTCATGTGTTAATTAATCATTTGGGTGAAGAATCTAAGAGTTAGCACCTTAATTGACAAATGATGCTAGGGTTTGTTGTTGGGCTATTTGGAGGTGATATATATGACTGATTATGACTGAAATATATGGGATGTAACTTGATTATGTTGTATATGTTATTGATGAGGTCGTCTAAAGTGTTGGTTACGATAATGGAACTATACGCTAGAAAAATGAATGGCTAGAAATCATGTAAAGGTTTTTCTTGTTGATGTTAACTTATATTGGGCTGATTTTGTAAGATTTAAGCTATTTAATGTAGTCGTAAATATATGGATAGCATGGTGATGAATAAGAGTGACAATGAAAGTTGTTTTGATAGAATTATTGAACTTGAACCATGATTGATCTGAAACATCTCTAATACGTAGGATATCGTTCGAAGGGCGGCCAGAGAGTTGCAAGCTAGCATCATTCAAGCAACAAAGGTATGTAAGGATCACTTCCTTCTTTTTGGCATGATCGATATAGAAACAAATATTACAAAATGAAATCCTTATTCCAAGGAACTCTTTTGATGTTAATAAAAGTCGGTTCCATATTGTTTCCTGAAAGATAAGCTAATAATGTGATCCATGGTTCTTATGGAGTGGTTCAAAAGATTAACATGTGATGTGTTAACCTATATATATATATATATATATATCGCCCTTAGAGGCATATGGAGTTATATACATGATTATACATATATGAAATTAATGATATTTCCCAGAGGCCTGTGGCGCTACTCGCGCAATTTATACAGATATGATATTAATAGTACTGCCCTCATAGGCCTATGGCTTTATATACACAATTATATTTCATTTTGAATATTCTAGCACCTAGAGGCACTCAATGTACAAGTTATCTTTCCATTACTCTATCTTACAATTGTACATTCAGTTACAGTCTCAGCTTATGCTTTATTTACAATGTTGTACTTATTTATTGATGTAAAAATACCCATGAGCTTAAAGTTCCAATTTGATCCTAAATGTGATAAGCTCGGAGTTCCAAAGATGGTTCATCATCCAATGATAATATGCTTAAATGGCATGGAATATGGAGCATGATTGAAGATTGGACTTGAAGTTTTTACGAAAAAGACATTTTATTCGGCCTTCTTGTTGGTCTTGGCCGAGACCATGTTTTACTTTTAGATTATCTTTATTTCTTAGCTTAGCTTTTAGTTATTGTATTTAATTCCTAGATTAGTTACTAGTCTCTTTAAGACACATTAAAACTATGTAATGACCCTTAGCTTCCCTTAGGACACCATCAATGCCTTGTAAGGGAATGAGTAAGCCGGGAAATGTGACTTGGCCGAGAGTACACAATGGCAAGGACAAGTTATGACCTGGCCGACAAAGTGTCAAGGACGAGAGACTTCCAAGAAGATAAGTCAAGAATCAACTAGAGAAAGTCAAACTCGGCCTAGGGGAGAGGAAGAGTTGGTTGAGAACCACTCTCTTGTGCAAGGAATGGAATCTTCCAAACTAGTTCCAAGAAGATGAGATTCTTGAGAAGACAAATTCATGCACTCTTCTACTTGGGTGCCACAACAAGGGTCTGAAGGAGTTTGATGCAAAAATCCCCGTGAGCTCTAGGTTCCAATTTGATCTTCGAGGTGATAAACTCGGAGTTCTAAAAATGGTCGAGCAACCTATGGTAATGTGCTTATCATGGCATGAAAGATGGAATGGAATTGGACTTGTTACATAAAGATTGAAGAAGGTGTTTATATTCGGCTTTGTATGTAGGTCTTGACCGAAGACCGTGTTTGTTTATTTCTTTTATCTTGTTTTTTTCCTTTAGTTCTTAGATTAGTTGCTAGCCTATGACATATTGTTCTAGGTAATAACCCTTAGCTACTCACTAGGACACATTCAATGAGGGACGGTGACTAGGCCGAGAAAAACCTTATCCAATGGTGACGTGTACATATCAAAGAGAAGTGAATGCTCCATCTAGAAGTGTGGTCTTCAAAGTGAATTAACCGTGTATAGATTTCCTCAATGGGAGGATACAAAGACACGGTTTGGAGAAGCCAAGGGGTTGGATGAATTCCTCCATCCATAATCGTCCACGGGCCATGCATCTCAACACTATCCAAGGAGCTCATTAAAGTGCTAACTAATTCATGCATGGAATCTATCAAAGAGGTTCTAGAAGCCATTGGATTTGGTCATGAGGTCCTCGCCCGATGACCTTTCCCCTTTCCCACCTAGTCGACCAAGTGTGTAGTTTATGTCTTTATGTTTCCTTTGTATAAGGGTCCTTGTTCAACTATAAAAGGATCCTTTAGGATATTTTATTGAGTAGAGTTGTTATTGAATGAAAAACTTGAGTTTAACTCATTTTGGCTAAGTCTTTCAATCCGGGATTGAATCTCTTAGTTGGATCTTCTGGGAGGGTCACCTATCCTGTGTTTAAGGTTTTCGATCACATTTTCTTGGTTAGTGTTGAGCCTCGCGGTCAGAAAACCTCAACCTAGTCCTTGTTCAATTGACCACAACATCCTTGGAGACCACACGAGTAATTAACTCCTCGTGTTACCATCCAAGAACCACATATCGACCGAATTGAGACTTGGTTTGTGTCTCGAATTTATTCCAACAATCTGTATACATTCCTTGTTCCAATTACTTGTTTCCATACTCTAATATCTCCCAACAAACCTCATTAACATCCTCTAAAAAAGGCCTCCATCAGAAACCAACCGTAACTCCACGCAAACACTATCAAACATACTAACCTCCCTATCGGGCCCACCCCTCGGACCCTCACTGTTTTAAAGTTGTTTCCGCAACCTTAGCACCACCAAAATACCAAATCTTGACCAATATCCCAACAGTCATACCATCTGTGACCACCACACAAAGCGCCTTGACCCGACTCATTCTCCACTTCCCTGACATTATCGCCAAACACCCCACATCTCGGCTTACCGAGAACCCGAGAAACCCCACCTTCTTTGACAAATTTTAGGTCAACCCGAATCTCTCCAAGACCCAAACCACTTACCAACTTAATTCCCTCTGTACTTATATCAACTTGGTATCAGAACCAAGCATTCCCATCCCACGCAACAACACTATGGCTAATATGAACGAGGACCTTAGGAGGAATATGTCTGAGTTAGTTGTGGAACATGTGCAAGCCTTAAGAAAGGAACTTTACGGGAAGTCCATGAATAACCGCACCAAATTAGGACCTATACCAAACAGCCCAAAGCATGAAGGCTTGGTACCCTAACGTGAGTTGGAGGTTCCACGCGAAACACCTAAGGAGACATAAATGGAACAACTCTATTACACATGTTGTAAAATAAATAATAAAGTGTGTAAGGTGATTATTGACAGGAGAAGTAGTTTCAACATGGCCTCCATAGAAATGGTGGACAATTTAAAATTACCCACTCGCAATCATCTGAATCCATATGATCTCCAACAGCTAAACCAAGATGAAAGACTAAGAGTAGTGAACCAAACTCGTGTTAGCTTTCAGATTGGAACATATGAAGATAAGGATGGTGTGACATCCTATGATGCAAGTAAGGAGGGGTGATGTTTGGTAAGTGGGTCGGGTGTGAGTGATATTCGGGTTGACCCAAAATTAGATGCCAAAAAAGGGGTCACAGGTTCTCAATTTAGCTGGACATTTTGGTATTTGGTGACTGTTTCAGGTAGATGAGTTTGGAATCGGGCTTAGGAGTTTTGTGGAGTGGTTACGGATGTGTTGTGGGCCAGGATGATGTTCGAGAATTGGCGGTTTGGTGTAAGGAAGGCTGCGGAAATGAACAGAAACAGGGAGGTTCCGGCAAAGGTTGGTTTAGTTGACTGTTTGATGTTGTCCGATTAGGACGGTTGTATACGGGTGGTTTTGGTTAACAATCTTTGGAGGGGATATTTGGGACGTATTTTGGAGTGTGGTGGTGAAAGGAGTGAAGTGTTTTGGATAAGGAATGACCACGGGATGCTAGGTGCAAACCCGAGTACAAACGAAGTGTTGGTTGGTTAGGTTTTGGCTAAGTGTTTGGTTGTTATGGTTTAAGTGGGGTGCAGTTGATTTGTCAAGGATAGATACACGAGGGTTTTACTGCCCAGGTAGACACCAAGACGAAGGTGACTAATTTTAGAAGGACTTGACTAGAGTTTCTAAGTACAAGCCTGAATACAACCAAGTAAGGATGGCCGGAAACCTTAAGATAGACCCTAGGCTTAGGCTAGGTTGGATCACATAGTTCCAACGTTCGCTTGCAACCAGGGGGTTCCTTAAGCTTGGGTTTTGATTAGGTCACACAGTCCTAACTAAGACTTAACCAAAGGGAAACCTTATATTTGGTTTAACTAGGTCACATAGTCCTAGCTTCAACTTACACTAAGGGGTTTGGCTCACACAAGAACCAAAGGCCCACACAAGGACCAACTAAGATAAACAACACACAAGTTGAATAACTTAGCAAATGAGTAAAACTCAAGTTTATATCCCAATCAACTCTGAATATTTACATATCCTAAGGGTCCTATTTATAGTACAACATAAACTATTATAGAAGGCAAACTAAAGGACACAAACTACATGACAATTTCGGCCTTGTGGGAACACATGGGAATGGGTTTGGGTTATCTTGGGGACAAGGGTGTTTCGGCCTAAATGGGAAAAATGGGATGGGGTTTGGATTTTCTTGGGGACAAGGATAAACTAAAATTCTTTCACACCTCTTTGTGGCATCCAAGTAGAAGAGTGGACGGATTTGGCTTCTCAAAGATCTCATCTTCTTGGAATATGCTTGGAAGCTTCCATTCTTTGTACTTGCTTGATAAACCAATTCGGCCAACTTCTTCTTCTGCCCTTGGACGATTTTGAAGACTATAATGTAGCCAAATTCATGAACTAGTTGGTTCATGAATTGTCTTCTTGGAAGCCTTAGCTTGTAGATCATTCTTGTCCTTGCCACCTTGTCTTTCTTACACTCTTCTCGGCCTTGTCAACTTGTTTGAAGAACTCTCAGCCTTGTCACCTTATTACATGGCTCATTAAATGTGTCCTAATGAAAACTAATAGCTAAGCTAAGAACTAAAGGAAAACAACAAGCTAAAAGAAATGCATGGTCTCGGCCAAGACCAACAAGAAGGCAAAATATACAATGTCTTCTTGAACCTTCACGTAACAACTCCAATTCCATTATAGTTTTCATGCCATATTAGGCATGTAAGTGTAGGTTGATGGACCAATCATTGGTATTCTTAGTAAAGCTCCTCTCGACTCATGTTGAGAGTTTAAGTTCGTGGGCTTTCTTTCATCATCCTCCCTATAGATACATGTCATATTTTATTGGGGCAACCATGGAAACTTGACATAAAGGAATAATATGATGAAGGAAGGAATACTTATTCCTTTCAGAAACATGATAAGAAAATTTGACTAGTGCCGATGTCACCTAGTGAGGTGAAGGTCTTGAGAATACGACGTGCAAAGAAGCGTGAAGTTGGTGCCCTACTACTTGATGCACGAAGGGTAGAAGAAGAATCTAAGAAGGGGAGTCCTATGGATTCATTCGTGTGCAAGGAAAGGGAGAACATTGAGGAAGTTGTAGAAATTGCCGATGTGAAGGAACTCCCGAATGATGTTGCATCCGGAACACTACCAACGGAAGATAGTGAACTTTCCCTTGATTTATTTTCAAGGAGTTCATTTTCTACTCACCAAGACTATGGATGCCAAGAACAAGAATTGGTGGGCAAAATCCAGACGAGCCCTAGTCCGTGCACCATTCCTATGCCGAGGTCGAAAGATCATTTTGAGTTTGCAATCGGACCATCACCAATTTAAAGCATTGAACATACTCTTAGTTTAATTCCTAGAGGTTCTTTGCCCAATAAACAAGCTTGCAAACACAATACGGAAAAGTCTAAAGAAGTACAATAATGCGTGAAAGAAACACTAGGCGAGGGCCTTGTCCAAATAGACTTTAGGCCGTATACGGTTCACGACTTGTTGGTGTCAAAAGAACATGCGAAGTGGCATACTTGTGTTACCACCCAAGATGGGTCCGAATGTACAAATGCAAGTGCAGTAAGAAATTTACATGCCTCGGCTTCTTCACATCCTCATGCCATCAGAAACTATGGTGTCCTTACTGCCCCTATTTCGACCATGGAGCCACTAATTTAAATTGAACATGATGCTAGAGGAATTGGCATTGGTCCCGTCCTAATTCAAGACCAAAAGTCCATTACTCTCTCTAGTCCACTACTTCTGTGTAAGGACTTGTTCATCATGGGGTCCTTGGTCCATTGGAGACACTTGACTTGGATTATATTTGGCTCATTGGTCTTAACTACACTTAAGGAAGGATGGGACAATAACATGCCAAGAGTAGACCATCCTTGCAAGATATTGGCCTTCAAAATTGAGCGTGATTTGTGTGAAGAACTTATGAGACCATTTGAGTTGTGCAACATTCCAAACTCTTCCATGATCCTCATGCACAATGTTTACGATACTAGTAATTAATATGTTAATCAATATCAAATCACAATTCCAACAGAATCAACCCCGACTCAACTTATCATAATTTCATAGGTTTACGGGTTTCAACTATGAAAATCCCTTTACAACTTATCCCAAATCATCAATTAATCGCAATTATATATGGAGTAGGATAATATTTACCTTGATGCAGCAAAACCTCCTCAAATCTACAACTTGCCCTAATTCCTAGGGTTTCGAAATCCTAATTCAATACAGAGGGATGATTTCTTCCATTACCACGGGAATTAGTATGTAAATATTGTAGGGTTTGGGTTTGGATTAACCTTGGGATGTTATAATATGATTGATAGGGTTACAGAGAGTATATGAACTGAGTTTTGGGGGAAAATGTAGAGGAAAACGTCAAGACCCATATATAAACCCGAAAAAAGTTATCCACCGCCGTACTTTGACGGTACACTTGACAGACCGTCAAACTTCTAATGGTCTTTTCCATCAAACTTCTTGGAATATTGATGGCTCAGGCTGGGTATTTGGGGTCCATCAAAGTATTTGACGATCCATTATCTGTCCCATCAAGTTGTATAGTTTCCCATTTTTGTCGAAATGTACTTCCTTCGATCCGTTTAGCTCTCAAACACTCCGGTACCTTTATAATCAAGCTATAAACCTTTATTATGCTTCCGTAGGGTAGTATCTCTTCTCGGGACTTCGATATCCATTGACGTCATGATGGGACATGAATACAGGGTGTAACATCCTTCACCCCTTAGGAAATTTCATCCGCGAATATTAAAGATATTCTTAACTTTTGATGGTTCTAAAAATTTCAGCAGAGTTTCCTTTATAAACAGGACTATCCAAAACCTGATAAATAGCCCAAACATATATCCAACGCCACACAGGGTGATGTAATCACAAAATATGATTAACTTAGACTCACACGACCATCTATAAATGCAAGATTTAAGAGGGTTAGTCATAACTCACCTTAACTATTCGTTGTCGTATTCTGAGCTGCACTTGTCACATCTGCCTCAACATTAATACCTAAATAAGACATAGGACGTAAAATTGTCGAATAGAATTGGAATGAGAGAATCGTATCGCACTAATATCGGTGTAAACCTGAAGACTGCAATAAGTATGGATATTTGGACTTCATATGTTCTTCGACCTCCAAATTCAACTCTTCAGTATTGTCATTCTTCCATAACACTTTAACAGATGAAACTTCTTTAGTCCTTAGCTTTTGATCTTGGCGATCTAGGATAGCTACTGGAGTTTCTTCATAGGCTAGATTCTCAGTGATATGTACATCTTCTACGGGAGTAATACGAGAAGGATCTCTTAAGCACTTATGCAACATCGACACATAGAATACCGGGTAAACTACTTCTAACTGTAAGGGTAACTCAAGCTCATAAGCTACTCGGCCTATCCCACAGATGATCTTTTATGGTCCCGTGTATCTGGGGCTAAGTTTAAATTTCTTGCCAAACCTCATAACCCCTTTCATAGGAGAGACCTTTAAAAATATCCAATCGCAACTGCAAATTCTAAGTCATGGCATCTAACATTTGAATATGATTTATGTCGACTCTAGGTAGTCAATAAGCATTCTTGAATCTGCTTCACCTTATCTACTATCTGCTAAACTATATTAGGGCCTATTAACTCGGCTTCTCCCACTTCAAACCAGCCAACTGGGGACCTACACTCCTGCTCATACAATGCCTTATACGAGGCCATATTGATGCTGGAATTATAGCTATTATTGTAAGCAAACTTGATGAGGGGAAAATGACCATCCCAGCTGCTGACCTTTAAAATCCAATACACAGGCCCACAACATGTCCTCGAGCGTATGGATTGTGTGCTCAGCTTGACCATAAGATTTTGGGTGAAAAGCTATACTAAGGTTCACTTGGGTGCCTAGACGTTTCTGAAACAACCTCCAAAAGTGAGCCATAAACTGAGCACCTCTATTAGATTTGATAGAGACTGGAACACAATGCAATCGAACAATTTATTTAATATACAACTTGGCATAATCCCCTGTCGAGAAAGTAGTAAAAACTGGTAGAAAATGGGCTGACTTTGTAAGTCTGTCGATGATAACCCAAATGGAATCAAACTTCTGATAACAATAGGGTAAACCAGTAATGAATTCCATATTAATCATTTCCCACTTCCAAGTAGGGATTTCAATATTCTGTAACAAACCTTCCGACTTATGATGTTCGATCTTAACTTGTTAACAATTTAGGCATTGAGCCACAAATATTGCGATGTATTTCTTCATATAATTCCACCAATAAATCTATCGAAGGTCATAATACATCATTGCCGATCCTAGATGAATGGAATATCTGTATTGGTGTATTTCCGTCATAATCTGCTCTCAGAGTCTTCCAATATTTAGTATATATAGTCGATCATGATATCTAAGTACTTCATTTCCTGTAAGTTCTAATATCACCTTCTTCTGTAGAGGAATTCCTTCTTTCATTCGGATCAACTCGGGGTCCTTAAACTATCTTGCCTTCACCTCAGCTATTAAAGATGAGTCTGAGGTATTCTGCACCACCATTCCTCCATTATCTGTCGCATATTTAAACCGTCTAAGTAAAGTAATTCTTTGATCATTTCCAACTTGTCAGCTTCAATACCATCCAAGCTTCCCATAGACTTGTGATGATGCAAGTAAGAAGGGGTGATATTTGGTAAGTGCGTCCGGTGTTAGTGATATTCGGATCGACCCAAAATTGGACACTAAAGCTGGGGTTCTTAAGTTCTCGATTTGGCCGGGTAGGGTGGTGTTTGGCGGCTGTTTTGGGTAGTTGTGCTTGGAAACAGACTTAGGAGTTTTGTGGGGTTGCACGGGTGGGTTGAGGGTCAGAGTGATGTTCGGAACTTGATTATTTTGATGGTGGCAAGGTGACATAACATAACTAAAATAATGAGGTCATTAAAAAGGTGTGTTATACAGACTGTTCGGTGTTGTCGGGATTGGACGGGACTGTGTGGGTGGTTTCGGTTGGGGACCTTTGGTGGGGATGTTTATGGAGTCTTGTGGGATGTGGTGGTAGAAAGAATGAAGTGGTTTGGACAAGTAATGAACACGGAATGCGAGGTTCAAATTCGAGAACACACCAAGTGTAGGAGGTTTGATTTGGTGAAGTGTTTGGTCGATGTAGTTTAAGTGAGGTGCAATTGATGTGTCAAGGATATGGACACGGGGGTTTTAATGCCCGAGTCAACACCAAGTATAGGTGACCAATTTCACAAGCTCTTAATCGGGGTTTCTAAGTACAAGTCCGAATACAAACCAAGTAAGGGTGTCCAGAAACCTCAAGATAGACCCTAGGGTTAGGTTAGGTTGGATCACACAAGTTCAAACGTTCATTTGCAACCAAGGGGGTTCCTTAAGCTTGGGTTTTGATTAGGTCACATAAGTCCTAACGAAGACTTACACCAAAGGGACCTTATCTTGGGTTTAACTAAGTCACACAAGTCTTAGGTAAACTTACACCAAGGGGTTTGGCTCCCACAAGAACCAAAGCTCCATACAAGGACCAACTAATGTATACCACACACAAGTTGAATACCTTAGCATTTAAGTAAAACTCACCTTATATATATCAACAAACTCTGCCTATTTAAATATCCAAAGGGTCCTATTTATAGTACAACATGGACTATTCTAGAAGATAAACCAAATGACACAAGTCTCAACCTCTCGGCCGATTATGAACAAGTGGGGACGGGTGTGGATTTACTTGGGGGCCAAATTGGTTCTTGGCCATGGTAAAGACAATGGGAAAGGGTTTGGCTTTTCTTGGAGACAAAGTTGAACTCAAACTCCTTCACACCTCTTTGTGGCATCCAGGTAGAAGAGTGGATGGATTTGGCTTCTCAAGACTTCATCTTCTTGGAACTAGTTTGGAAGCTTCCATTCCTTGTACCAAGGAGTGGTTCTCGGCCACCTCTTCATCTCCCCTAGGACAAGCTTGACTTGTTCTTGAATGGTCATCTTGGAAGCTTCTTGTCCTTGTCACTTTGTCAGCCAAGTCATCACTTATCCTTGCCACTTTGTCGGCCAAGTCATCACTTGTCCTTGCCATCTTGGCACTCTCGGTCTAGTCACCCTATTCCCTATTACATGGCTTATTAATTTTGTCCTAATGGGAGCTAGGAGTTATTTACACGTTACATCATGTCCTAAGGAGAACTACAATCTAAGCTAGGAATTAAAGATAAGTTAAAAGAAACAAAATAGTCTTCGGCCAAGACCTACATACAAAGCTGAAATAAACATGCTTCCTAAATCTTCACGTGATAACTCCACCTCCACTCCATTTTCCATGCCATTTTAAGCATATTATCATTAGATGAACATCCATCTTTGGAACTTCGAGCTTATCACCTTGAGAACCAAATTGGAACTTTATGCTCACTGGAATTTTTACATCATAGTCCCCTTCTTCAAAAGACTTCATCCTCGAATTTTCATCATCTAAATGTGAGGACACTTCATAACATGTTGAACCTTCATCTTTGCCCGAAAGTTTCATTTTGTGGAAGCCTTCTTCAAAACTTGCGAAATAAGCATCTGAATACAAGATAAATGGTTTTGACATCACATGATGCCCCATATTAGTTCTTGGGTTCCATAAGACAAGCTGCCTCGCCATATGTAGATGAATGGCGTTGTGCACTACTCAATATTGTGCTAGGTAATGCGATGTATTCTCTACCTTGAGTCAAACCGACACCCATGCAAATTCTAATACCGTGTTAAACTTCAAATAGTATGTTATGATTCGGCACAGTGGCAACAATAGTACCAACATCCCGAATGAAATGACGAGGGTGGAATTTGAATAACGGTAATTTCTTACACTCGTAGGCTTGGACCGATTCCGGATAGTTTTCACTGTACATGGATTCATGTACATGTCTTCAGATGAGGTTATGTACCCTATGAGTGGTTGGTCAACTGAAAAAGTTTGGAGTAATTTGTGCACACAAATCACGGAAGAGCTTAGGACACTTTTCGGGTACATAGTCACCATACAAGAATACTTCTTTAACTCGTCACACGAGTCCGCAATAGTTGTTATCTCATCGGTTTTATGACAAGAAATGAAGCGGGCCATCTTTACGAATCTATCCATGATTATCATGAAAGAGTTGTTGCCCCATGGTACTTGCGGTGAGCCTTGGATAAAATCCAAGCCCGCATTTCTCCATGATCGTTCTGGAATCCGCAAAGGAGTATCCAATCCTTGGTGTGAAAAACCTTTGCCCCTTTAAGAAGTGAAACATTCATTCACCATTCCATGTATATCCTTGAATTCAGAATCTTGTCCATGGAGCTCCTTTAACACTTCCAATCCCACCAATTTTTGTACAAGCATGGTCACCATTATGCACCTTCGGGAGAATGAAAGGGCCACCGCATTGGACTTGTTATCTTCTCATTTTGTAGAGAGGATTTGCAAGTATGCCCCCCAATTCACATAGTTTATATTCAATCTTTCTCGCTTATGCAAGTACTTCCAAGATTCATGAACCGAACACAAGGTAAAAGGGTTTGGTCTCATGAACTACCTTGGAGCAACAAACTCAAGCCATTTTCAACAACTATATTTGGCTTCCCATTCACCTTTCTTTCGGATCATTCTTTGATGGTAAACATTCCTTAAGTCTTCCTCGGAGAATAACTGCATTCTATTCCCTTCACCCAAGAAATCTTTTAATCTTGACATAGGAATTGCGCACTTCATGGTGAGGTTATCAACCTCTCAAAAACATGCTTGCCAAGTCTCTTTCGGTACCAATAATGCGGGTGTTTTGTAGGGACTAAGGTACTTTCGGTCATGTTCTTTGCCTACCAATTCTTATTCTTGACATCCATAGTCTTGGTGAGTAGACAATGAGCTTCCTGAAAATAAAGCAAGAGTAAGTTCACTATCTTTCATTCGTGGTGTTCCAGATGTAAGATCATTCACACATATGTTTTCCAAGGATTCCTCCAAGTCGGCATCTAGAGAACTCCCCTTCTTAAATTCTTTCTCGATCTTTCGGGTATCAAGTGAGGGAGTCTCGGTTTTGCATTTCTTTGCACTTTGGATTTTCATGTTCTTCACGTCACTAGGTGACAATGACACTAATCAAATTTTCTAATTATCTTTTTGAAAGGAATAAGTATTCCTTCCTTCATCATGTCGTGCCTTCGTGTAAAGTTGCCACGGTCGTCCTAATAAAATATGACATGCATCCATAGGAAGGATGTCACACCATATTTTATCTTCATACTTCCCAATTCGAAAGCTAACAAGAGTTTGTTTTACCACTCTTAGCTCTTTGTCTTGGTTCAACCGTTGGATATCATATGACTTCGGATGATTGCGGGTGGGTAAATTTAACTTGTCCATCATTTCTTTGGAGGCCAAGTTGACACTACTTCTTCCGTCAATAATTATGTTGCACACCTTGTCTTCTACTTCGCATCGAGTGTAAAAGAATTGTTCATCTTGTGTCTCCTCATGTCGTTCAGGTTGAATACTCAACACATGTCGGAGAACTAAATTTTCACACATCTACTCAAGTGTAACATCTTCCTTTACATTCTCTTGATTATACAATGGATTAATAAAAGAGGTACCAGTCCTTTCTTCATTGTACAATGGGTTGGTGTACAAGGTACTGCCATTCTCATGCCATGGGATGCGTTGCACAACCCCGGATTCAACATTATTTATTATGACATGATTCGCATGTCCCTTTTTCAAGGCTCACACACGATCGGTCAAAACATCACATATAACCCTCCGTAGTTCCTTTCTTGTGAGAGGCATATCGTCAATGCGTGGGACGGGATTTCCTTGATCTTATACCAATATGATTCAAGTAAGTAGGGATGATGTTTCGTAAGTGGTTCGGGTGTTGGTGACATTAGGATAGACCCAAAATCGGACACCAAAGATGGGGTTCTTGAGTTCTCAGTTTGGCCGGGTAGGGTGGTGTTTGGCGGTCGTTTTGGGTAGTTGTACTTTGAAAATGAATTAGGTGTTTTGTGGGGTTGTCATGGGTGGGTTGAGGGTCAGAGTGATGTTCTTGGTGTTTTTATGGTGGCAAGGTGACATAATAGAACCTAAACAGTGAGGTCATCGGCAAGGTGTGTTATACGGACTGTTTGGTATTGTCAGGATTGGACGAGGCTTTGTGGGTGGTTTCGGTTAGGGAAAATTGGTGGGGATGTTTATGGAGTCTTGTGGGATGTGGTGGTAGAAAGAATGAAGTGGTTTGGACAAGGAATAAAAATGGAATGCGAGATGCAAATCCGAGTACACACCAAGTGTAGGAGGTTTGATTTGGTGAAGTGTTTGGTCGATGTAGTTTAAGTGAGGTGCAGTCGATGTGTCAAGGATATGGACGTGGGGGTTTTAATTCCCGAATCGACACCAAGTATAGGTGACCAATTTCACAAGGAATTTATCAGGGTTTCTAAGTACAAGCCCCAATACAAACCAAGTAAGGGTGATCAGAAACCTTAAGATAGACACTATGCTTAGGTTAGGTTGGATCACACAAGTTCCAACATTTACGTGCAACCAAGGGGGTTCCTTAAGCATGAGTTTTGATTAGGTCACACAAGTACTAACCAAGACTTACAGAAAAAAGGACCTTAGCTTGGGTTGAACTAAGTCACACAAGTCTTAGCTAAACTTGCAACAAGGGGTTTGGCTCACACAAGAACCAAAGGCCCACACAAGGACCAACTAATGTATACAACACACAAGCTGAATACCTTAGATTTTTAGTAAAACTCAACTTATATACATCAACAAACTCTGACTATTTACATACCCTAAGGGTCCTATTTATAGTACACCATGGACTATTCTAGAAGATAAACCAAAGGACACAAGTCTCAACCTCTCGGCCGATTATGAACAACTAGGGACGGGTGTGGATTGGCTTGGAGGCCAAGTTGGTTCTCAGCCATGGTGAAGACAATGGGAAAGGGTTTGTATTTTCTTGGAGACAAATATGAACTCAAACTCCTTCACACCTCTTTGTGGCATCCAAGTAGAAGAGTTGATGGATTTGGCTTCTCAAGACTTCATATTCTTGGAACTAGTTTGGAAGATTCCATTCCTTGCACCAAGGAGTGGTTCTCAGCCACCTCTTCATCTCCCGTAGGCCGAGCTTAACTTTTTCTTGAATGGTTTACTTGGAAGCTTCTTCTCCTGGCCACTTTGTTGGCCAACTCATCACTTGTCCTTACCATCTCTGCACTCTCGGCCTAGTCACACTCTTCCCTATTACATGACTTATTAATTGTGTCCTAATGGGAGCTAGGAGTTAGTTACACGTTACATAATGTCCTAAGAAGAACTACAAGCTAAGCTAAGAATTAAACATAAGCTAAAAGAAACAAAATGGTCTTCGGCCAAGTCCTACATACAAAACCGAAAAAACATGCTTCTTAAATCTTCACGTGATAACTCCAACTCCACTCCATTTTCCATGACATTTTAAGCATATTATCATTGGATGAGCAACAATCTTTGGAACTATGAGCTTATCACCTTGAGGACCAAATTGGAACTTTAAGCTCACGGGGATTTTTACATCATGTGACTTAAGGCATCAACTACAACATTTTCCTTTCCGGGATGGTACAAAATGTCTACGTCGTAGTCCTTTAATAACTCCAACCATCTTCTTTTCCTTAAATTCAACTCCTTCTGGAGAAATATGTATTGTAGGATCTTATGGTCTGTGAATAAGTCAACATGGACTCCATATAAATAATGACGCCATATCATTAGGGCAAAGATTACCGCTGCTAACTCGAGATTATGAGTCGGATAATTCACCTCATGCTTCCTTAATTTTCTTGAAGCGTATGCTATAACCTTCCCATATTTCATCTAAACACACCCTAGGCTGACTCTAGAGGCATCACAATAAACCACATATCTATCGGTACCTTCAGGAAGACCTAACACAGGTGTGGATGTCAACTTGTCCTTCAATTCTTGAAAGCTATGCTCACACGTATCTATCCACTAAAACTTAGTTGCCTTATGAGTGAGCTTGGTCATAGGTGCAGAGATAGAAGGAAAACATTCCACAAATCTTCAATAATATCCTGCTACACCTAAAAAGCTACGTATTTCGGTAGGAGTCATAGGATTCGGCCAATTCCTTACGGCCTCAATCTTCTGAGTGTCCACTTTAATACCTTATGAGGAGATAATACGGCCTAAAAAGGCAACAGAGTTTAACCAAAACTTGCATTTGGAAAATTTAGCGTATAACCTATGGTCTTAGAGCACCCATAACACCACTCAGAGATGATCTGTATAGTCTGCCTCTGTCTGCGAGTACAACAAAATATCATCGATAAATAGAATATGAAGATATCTAATAATGGCTTGAAGACTCAATTCATTAGGTCCATAAAGGCTGCTGGCGCATAAGTGATTTCGAAAAACATTACTTAAAACTCAAAATGACCATACCTAGTCTGAAAGGTTATCTTTGGGATATCCTTC
The DNA here is from genome assembly GCA_029783415.1 of Anisodus acutangulus. Classification (NCBI taxonomy): domain Eukaryota; kingdom Viridiplantae; phylum Streptophyta; class Magnoliopsida; order Solanales; family Solanaceae; genus Anisodus; species Anisodus acutangulus. The sequence continues at coordinate 39,584,181 of CM056492.1, forward strand.
TCCTTTACCCTCAACTGGTGGTATCCTAACCTTAAGTCAATCTTCGAAAAATACTTAGCGCCTTGTAATTGGTCGAATAAATCATTAATTCTCGGAAGCAGATATTTATTCTTGATGGTGACTTTGTTTTGTTGCCTATAATCAATACACATCCTTAGGGAACAATCTTTCTTGCGAACATACAATACTGGCGTGCCCCATGGCGAAGTGCTAGGTATGATGAAACATTTTTCAAGTAAATCCTTGAACTGGTCTTTTAACTTCCTCAGCTCGGATGGAGCCATTCAATAAGGAGGGATAGATATCGATTGCATATCTGGAAGTACATCGATAGTGAACTCAATTTCCTGCTCTAGAGGGATATCCGGAAGCTTATCCAGAAATACGTTAGGAAATTCATTAACTAATGGAATAGAATAAAGTGTTGGGGGTTCTGTATCTGCGTCCCTAACCCGAACCAAATGATATATATAGCCTTTGGAAATCATATTTCTTGCCTTCAAGTATGAAATAAACATGTCTTTAGGCGTAGCCGCATTGCCTTTCCATTCAAAGGTCGGCTCGCCTGGAAAACTAAATTTGACAACCTACATTCGCATAGCAAGAAGCCAACCAATCCATGCCCATAACATTAATCTCTACAATAGGTAACTCGGCTAAATTATCAAAGGTTAGGAGATTACAAACCTTATGGTACAATTCCTATAAATTCATCTTGCTACAGTCGTCTCACCGATCGGTGTAGCCAACTCATATGGCTTAGATAATAGTTCTGGTTCAAATACAAATTTGCTCGCAACAAAGGGCGTAACATAGAACAAATTGGAGCCTGGATCTAACAATGCATAAACATCATAGGTGAAGACAGATAGTATACCTGTAACAACATCTGGAGACAACTCTAAATCCTGGTAACCGGATAAAGCATAAAAGCGGTTTTGAGCACCGCCTGAACTAGAGTCTCCTCCTTGGCATTTGTCTCTATCTGCTAAGGTATGAGGTCTACCACTCTGCAGACGTACACTTGATGAGGATGTCGCCATTGATCCCATTGGCTGAGCTGCATTATATATACCTCTATTTGGACATTGGCGCATGAAATGACTAGAGTCATCGCACGTATAACGCACATTGGCACCTTGATGACATTTTCCCATATGTTTCCTACAATACTAGCCACAAGGCGGCAATTGTGGTCTCATCTGGCTTGAACTCCTCTGCTCCTGAAAACCTGATGCTCTCGAACTCTACCCCGGCCCAAACTAGGTACGCTTGTCATACCTAGGTCCTTGAAACTAAGATGGAGCACTATTAGCAACCCGAGGCGGATGTCTAGGAAATTGTTGCCTGGATCGACCCGATGCTTCTTTGAACGACCCAATTGACCTAGCTCTCTTGGTTAATTATCTTTTTTGCACTCATATCTTCTCGAAGCTGTTGCTTGCGGTCCTCAACACTCTGAGCATATTCTTGAATTCTAGCAATATCCATTTCTCTATTCAGCGAGGCTGTAGTACATTCTCCTATCAGGTGCGGATCTAAGTCAGCTACAAACCAGTGAATTCTAGCTCTTATGGTATCCATGATATTTGGAGCATATCTAGCCAGCGATTCAAGTTGCTGCCTATATTTCCTTACACTCAAGCCCTTCTACTTGAGGTTTAAGAATTACTCAACTTTGGCATCTCGTACTTCTAACAGAAAGTAGTGGTCCAAAATGGCTTTTGTAAACTCCTCTCATATAGCTGGAGGTGCATCTGGTCCCCGAACAAAACAACTATATCATATAACCTGAAAGAGGCTAACTTTACTGCCTTCATTTTTGAATCATGCATCACTTATAATACCCGCAACATCTAATCAATAATGTCTTGGGGTTCTGCATTTGGATTAGTTCTAGTGAATACTGGCAGACTCAACCCGAGAAATTCTCGAGTCCTAGAACTTCCAACATCTAAAGACCCCGTACCTATAGAAGTCATTATCTGACATTGCCGATTGGCTACTATCCGAGTCAATAACTATACAACATTTGCCAATCATTATTCAAAAGATTCGGGTGGAGGGACTAGAGGAACCAAAATTTGAGAAACTAGAGGAACTGTGTACTGAGGAGCTGGAGGTACTAAATCTCCTCTAATATAGTAAGTTCGATATGAAGTCAGGTTTCTGGCAAATCCAGATAGACGAAAAGGATAAGTATAAGACTGCCTTTAACGTCCCCTTTGGGCAATTCGAGTGGAATGTCATGCCTTTTGGGCTTAAGAACGCTCCATCAGAATTCCAGAATATCATGAACAATATTTTTAACAGCCTGAGTATGTTCTCAATTGTCTATATAGACGATGTCCTCATATTCTCAGAAACCATTGACCAATATTTTAAGCACCTTAAGGCGTTTGTCAATATGGCCAAGATTAACGGCTTAGCTGTAAGTGCTAAAAAGATTAAGATTTTCCAGACCTCCATAAGGTTTTTAGGTCATGACCTTTACCTAGGTACATATAAACCCATCTGCAGGGCCATTGAGTTCTCAACAAAGTTCCCAGATGAAATAACTGACAAAACTCAGTTGCAGAGATTCCTAGGAAGTCTCAATTACGTCGCGGATTTCATTCCCAAAGTTAGACAGATCTGTGAGCCTCTTTACAAAAGGCTTAAGAAAATCCCAGTACCCTGGTCTGAAGATCAGACCAAAGCAGTTCTACATATCAAAGAAATCGTCCAGAAGCTTCCTTGAACTAGAATCCTTTGCCAGTAAGGTAGTAAGAGAATGACAATGAGGACACCATGAGTTTAGAAGCCTCAGGTCTAAAGGTCATCTCTAGGGTTAAGCCCCTATCCTACCACATCCCTATTAGGCTCTACGTCAACAAGAGTGTTATTCTAAATAAAATTGCACTGTTTGACACCGGAGCAGATCAGAATTGTATAGCAGAAGGCCTTATCCCTACCAAGTATCTTGAAAAAAGTACTTCAAAACTTTACTCTGCTACGGGAGAGAAGCTCAAAATCAACTACAAGCTTTCCAAAGCCCACATCTGCAACAATGAAGTCTGCTACATAAATGACTTCGTCATTACTAGGGATATCACAGAAGAAATTATCCTAGGTACCCCTTTTGCAACGCAAATCAAGCCTTACACAGCCAACCTTGACGGTATTTACACAGTATCCTTGGGTAAGGAAATTATCTTCCCCTATCTCAATCCCATCTCCAGAAAAGAGAGTAAGTTCGTCAAAGACTCCTCTACTTTTAAGATCAGGATGCTTTCTAACCAGATTGACTTTCTAAAGGATGATATCCATGTCAAAAGAATCGAGTCAGCTCTACAAACTCCTAACCTTTCTAGAAGGGTTGAAGACATGCTCGGAGAAATTAAGAAAGAAATCTGCTCAGATTTACCCAATGCCTTTTGGGAAAGGAAAAGACACATGGTGAGCCTTAGAGCACGAATTAGAGTCATAGCCATATAACTCAGCACTACAGCACGATCTAGGAAGTGAAATAACAACAACCATCCCTAAATTCCCATCAATCTCCTGTTTATAAGTGTGGTGTATAACACACCAATAAACAAGACTGTACTAGACACAACTCATACACTCCCTAGGACTGACCGGCTCTTATACCAAGTTTGTCACACCCAAAACTAGGGGGTGTGGCTGGGACCCAGTGCTTTGCTGGCCCAAGCTTACCACACTAATGACCAATCTCTTGTACAAGTAAAACTTCCGACCGACAAGGCCGTACTGGGATACATCATAGCAATAACTCTGGATAAGAGGGATTTATCCCAACACATATATACAATGGGACCTAAAAGGTCACAACATGGTTTAGCAAAAGCTAACTTAGCCGACAATGCTATACACCCATACTATACATACCCAAATAATTCTGTGAGCCTCTATGAGTAACTGAACTGACATGGCCAAGACAAGGCCCTGACCTACCCATACTGTACATAACTCCACAAAAGACTCCATACATATAACCAAGAAGCTTCAGAAAGATGAATCTTACTTACTAACGGCTGAATTCGATAGCTCCTACTGTAGTGGCCTAGCAGAGTCTCTATCAGAACATGCGAGATGAACACACAACGCCCCAGCAAAAGGGATGTTAGTATGAAGTAGTGTACTGAGTATGTAAATAATGAATAATAATATGAATTTGTAAGTTGTAAGGAAAAATATATAAGCAATATGAAGTGATTAGTTGTAAAGAAAAGCATAAGTGACCTGGGGCCACATGGGGCGAATAATGAAACTCTGAAACTTAATACCACTTGTTTGGATAGGCTTTTACTATATGAACTATCCTCGTCTTATAGTGCGAGGTATAATATATCCTTAGTCTTAATTATATGTATGAATATGCTACAAAAAGTGAAACCCGATCCAATATATGTGCTTGATGGAAAATGTGTAACTCGATGCTCTATATGATCCAGTTGTTAAGGAACGTGCAACCCGATCCTCTATATAATCATGGTTGTATGCATGATATCAGTTCTAAATAAAACATGTCAATACCAATGTAAACCGAGGTGTGAACAACAGACTATAATAATAACGGCTCGTTGGCCCTTTTTTGAAACTCATAGACTTCTTGACTTAACTCCTAAAATGACTCTTAGTCGACTTGACGATTATCTCTATAGAACGCTACCTTTCGAAGACTTATGACTTATTCAGTAATTAACAATGAAGATCATAAGAATATGAATAAGCGATAAATATTTCTTAACATAGGACTTTGATAGACAATATAGTGGAGTTCGCTACGTTTCTTTTTGAAAATGACGGTTCTTTTGATTTCATGCTTTTGAAGGAAGGGATATCCTTACATACCTTATCCACGAAGCGATACGTCATGCTATAAGCCCTCTTATTCCTTACAAATGATTATCTATAACAAACAAAGGGTCGATATCAATATCAAATCCATAACCAAATAAGAAACTCTATTTAGGCATCTTCTCGATAACCTTGAGCACAAAGGATTCTTAGACTTGTTAACAAAGGCGTATTTATGTAATTTGACCCCACGATTCTGCAAAACATACCCATTAGGTTTACGATACCAACAATCAATATGTTAATCAATATCAACTCACTATTCCAACAAAATCAGCCCACGACTCAACTTATCATAATTCATAGGTTTACAGGTTTCTGCTACGATAATCCCTTTACAACTTATCACAAATCATCAATTAATCGCAATTATAGATGGAGTAGGATAAAATTTACGTCGATGCATCAAAACCTCCTCAAATCCGCAACTTTCCTCAATTCCTAGGGTTTCCAAACCCCAATTCAATACGAAGAGATGATTTCTTCGATTACTACAGAAATTATTATGTAAATGTTGCGGGATATGGCTTTGGATTAACCTTGGGATGTTATACTATGATTGAGAGGGTTAGAGAGAGTCTATGAACTGAGTTTTGTGGAAACATGAATAGGAACATGTCAAGACCCATATATAAACCCAAAATAAATTCTCCACCGCCGTACTTCGATGATACACTCGATGGACTGTCAAACTTATAACGGTCCATCAATCTTTTCCGTCAAACTTCCTTGAAGATTGATGGCTCAGGTTGGGTATTTGATAGTCCGTCATCTATCCAGTCAAGGTGCATAGTTTCTCATTTTCATTGAAACGTACTTCATTCGATTCATTTAGCTCTCAAACACTCCGGTACCTTCATAACCAAGCTGTAAACCATCATTATGCTTTCGTAGGGTAATATCTTTTCTCGGGACTTCGATATCCATTGACGTCATGGAGGAATGCAAAACAATAGGGTGTAACACTCTTTCTCGGAGATATATGATACTTTGGATGAGCAACAGATAAGCCAGAAATACAGATCACAATCATAACAAGGGAACGATTCCCGATGAGGGATAAATGATATATGAATAGAAAAAAGCTTTCAACGTTTATTTTTGAAAACGACAAATACTTTGGATTTCATGCTGTTGAAATAAGGGGATAGCCTTACATACTTGCGTCGCTTAGTAAATAATGTCATGCTAACCCCCATATGCTTTACGAGTGACTATCTGCACAATGTAGAGATTTTGTATTAAGATACGATCGACAAACTAAGAATCGATTCATTGGGACAGTTTGACGAACACATAGGATGCAGAATTCTCTAGTTTTATAGCTATCACTCATGTTATATAATCCTCTTCAACACAATACCAATAGCACCAACATAAAAAAAGGACAATAACTACAATAACAATAACAAGAAGATATACTCCATGATCTTTCAACTTCAAGCTACAATCATGTCAAGATTATATCAATAACAACCGAAGGTTCATAAAAGTTCTTTCATGGATTTTTTAACTCAATTATCATAAGTTTCCTTTATCTATAATTCTCAACAAAGCTATGAGAAATCTTAAGACTATAAAGAACATCAATAACTTACCTTAACTCAGCCAAGAGAACTTGCACCATAACCTTTTTCCAAGCACCAAGAAGATCCTTACCCCATCTTGCTCCTATGAAGGTTTCCAAGATTTTTTGTAGTGATATAAGGATGATTTGCCTTCAATATGATATGAAATTGTTCCTTAATAACCTAAGAACCCTAATGAGAAGCTTGAGAATGTTTGTGAAGAGTTTGGGTCAAAATTGAAATGAAATGAAAGGGCCACTGTCCTTGGCCGTAAATAGGGTCACCCACCGCCTCCCATACGTAGCTGGATCTGTTTCTCATACCACCATATGCGTCCGCAGAACACAATGTACATGGTGGCAGTATGGTGGGGAAGTTGGGGCTTTGATTTGTGGCCTGATCTGCGAAGCGGATCGACTTTCGTGGGGTGGAATTCTTAGCATATTGCTAAATTTTTGTCGAACTTTGCCAAGATGAACTTTCCTTAATCTAATTGACTTCCAACCTTCTGTATACCTCCGTAATACTAATATAAGTCATACGTGACCCTCGGGAAGAGTCTCAGGTTGCCAGATCTCAAATCAACTAACAATACCTTCGATCACACGAAGAATTGCAGGGTGTACCATCCTTCCCCATTAAGAACATTCAATGTTGAGGAACGTAAATAAGAGTCCTTGAATGCTTGAGTTTTAGCAGAATTTTGGCAGAGTTTCCTCTATAAATAGGACTATCCCAAACTTGTCAAGCAGTCGGAACCAATACAAAGGCCACACAGGGCCACATATTGTATCATTGGCCTAACACAATCATCACTATATTAATAGATGTAAGAGTTAGCCATAACTTACCTTATATATCTCCATCTCAAGTCTTGGTTGCTCCGATTCCGTTCTAGTTGTTGTGATCTCTTGAACAAGATGTATATAATAAGGTCACTAAATCACAAGAGTATGGAAAATCACATCATAACACATTAATATGAACCCGTGGTTTGGAAAAGATAAGGGTACTTAGTTTTCATATCTTTTTTGGCCTCCCAAGTCATATCTTCTATATTGTTATTCCTCCATAACACCTTAACAGAGGCAACTTCTTTAGTTCTCAACTTTCGAACATGGTGATCTAGAATCGCTACATGAGTTTCTTCATAAGATAAATTCTTGGTGATCTGCACATCCTCCACGGGAGTAATACGAGAGGGATCTCCTATTCACTTACGCAATATCAATACATGGAATACCGGATGAACTACTTCTAATTTTGAGGGTAGTTCAAGCTCATAAGCCACTCGGCCTATCTTGCAAATGCTTTTATATTGCCCGACGAATCTAGGACTAAGTTTTCCTTTCTTGCCAAACCTTATAACCCCTTTCATTGGAGAAACCTTTAGGAATACCGAATTACCAACTGCGAATTCCAAATCGCGACATCAAACATCTAAATAAGATTATTGTTTACTATGGGAAGTTAATAGTCGCTCTTGGATTAGCTTTACCTTTTCTACTGCTTGCTGGACTAGATTGGGGCCTAGAAACTCAGTTTTACCCACCTCAAACCTGTCAATCGGGGACCAATATTTCCGTCCATACAAGGCCTCATACCGAGCCATCATTATACTAGAATTGTACCTATTATTATAAGCAAACTAGATAAGGGGTAAATAATCATCCCAGCTATTTTTGAAGTCCAATACACAAGCTAGCAACATTTCTTTTAGCATTTGAATTGTGCGTTCAACTTAGCAGTTAGTTTGCGGATAAAAGGTTTGGTAGTACTAAGGTTCACTTGGGTGCCTAAAGCTCTTTGAAATGACTTCCAATGGCTTGAAGACCCGATTCATTAAATCTATGAAGGTCGTTGGTGAATTTGTGAGTCCAAAAGACATCACCGAAAACTCAAAATGGACATACCTAGTTTGTAAGGTTGTCTTCGGGATATATTTCTCTTTTACTCTTAACTGGTGTTATCCCGATCTCAAATCAATCTTCAAGAAATACTTGGCACCCTGCAACTGATCGAATAATTCATCGATCCTCAGAAGTGGATACTTATTCTTAATAGTAACCTTATTCAATTGCCTGTAATCGATATACATCCTCAAGTAACCATCTTTCTTGTGAAAAAAATAATACTAGCGCACCTCATGGCCAAGTGCTAGGCCTTATAAAACATTTTTCCAATAAATCCTTTAACTGATCCTTCAATTCTCTCAACTCGGCAATAGCCATTTGGTAAGGAGGGATAAATATCAGCTGCGTATCTAGAAGTACGTCAATAGTAAACTTGATCTCTCACTCTAAAAGGATGCCCGAAAGCTCATCCGAAAATACATTATGGAACTCATTAACTACAGAGACATATTGAAGGGTCGGAGGCTATGTATCTGCATCTATGACCTGAACCAAATGATAAATATATCCATTGGAAATCATTTTGTGGCCTTTAGGTAGGAAATAAACCTGCCTTTAGGCGTAGCAGAATTGCCTTTCCACTTAAGGGTCAACTCTCCTGGAAAACTGAACTTAATAACCTTTGTTCCACAACCGACATTTTCATAACAGCAAGCCAACCAATCCATGCCCATAATGACATCAAACTCAAACATAGGCAACTCGGCTAAATCAGCCAAAGTAGAGCGATTACAAACTATCACGGTACAATTTCTATAAATTCGTTGTGCTACAATTGTCTCACCAACCGGTGTAGCTACTTCGTATGGATTAGATAACAACTCTGGTTTAAACACAAACTTGCTAGAAACAAAGGGAGTAACATAGGACAAATTGGAACCTAGGTCTATCAATGCATAAACATCATAGGTGAAGACGGATAGTATACCAGTAATGACATTCGGAGATGACTCCAAATCTTCACGACCTGATAAAGCATAGATGCAGTTCTGGTCACCGCATGAATGAAAGTCTCCTCTTCTGCCTCGGCCTCTACCTACCGAAGTCTATGGCCTACCACTCTATGGGCGTACACTCGATGAAGATGCTACTGTCGATCAAATCGGTTGAGTTGTATGACCTTTACCTCTGCTCAGATACTAACACATACAATGACTGGGACTCCCGCACCAATAACACACATCAGAACCCTAACAACACTATCCTGCATGTGTCCTACCGTACTGGACACATGGTAGAAATAGAGGCCCCATCTGTCCCGAACCTCCCTACCTCTGAGAACCAAAATCTCTCAAACTCTTTCAAGGTCCTAACTGAGCATACTTGTCATACCTCGGCTCCTAAAACTCGGATAGAGCATTATTAGCAAACTGAGGTGGCCGTTTGGAAAATTACTGCGGATCCAAACCTGTTACAAATAAATGAACTCGATCCCTCATTATGTCCAAAATGTTTAGAGCATACCTAGCTATAGAATCAAACTGCAGACTATATTCTCTTACACTCTTGCCCTTATGTTTTAGGCTTAAGAAGCGCTCCACCTTGGCCTCTCGTACCTCTAATGGAAAGTAATGATCAAAAAATGCTTCTGAAAACTCCTCCCACACAACTGGAGGTGCATTTGGTCCTCGGGACCGCTCTTACGCCTCATACCATAGAATAGCCACATCTCGCAACTTGAAAGAGGCTAATTCTATCGCCCCCATCTCTGAACATGCATAACCTTCAATACTCACAACATCTGAGCAATAAAGTTTTGAGGGTCCACATTTGGATCCGTCCCAGTGAATACTGGCGGACCTAACTCGAGAAATTCTCGAGTCCTAGAACTCCCGATGTCATTAAAATACCCAACACATGTAGAAGACTTATCTGACGATATTGGGTAGTTACTATATATGCTAATAACTTCACGACACTTGCCACTCCTTGCTCATAAGACTCGGGTGCAGGAACTGGGGGAATTGGATTCTATGGAACTGGAGGTATTGTGTCCTGAGGAGCTGAAGGAACTACACCTCCTTTCTTCTCCTCCTGTGGGAATGGAATAGGTGATACGTGAGAGTGCGACTCTCCCTGAGCTTCAACTCTATCAATTTGGTCGGGTGGGGCATTACTGGTACCTTCACCCCTATCAGCAACGGCTCGATGACTAGTGGTAGCTCCATAGTAACTAGCATGACTGAAAAAGGGATTTGAACACGAATTAGACTCACATGTAACTCATCTCGATAACACGATCTATGAAGTGAAACAAAAATAACCATGCATCCCTAGATGCCCGAAAACTACTTGTTTATAAGAGTGGTGCACAACACACCCATAAGCAAGACTCTACTACACACGGCTCACAGACTTCCAAAGACTGAGCTACTTTGATACAAAGTTTGTCACACCCGAAACTAGGGGGTTTGGCCGACACTTGCTGCCACACTGGCCCGAGCATACCACTCAGATAACTAGGTCCCTATACGAATGGAACTTTCATCCAACTAGGCCATACTGGAACATAACATGAATAAGAACACCATATGAGGGCCGACAAGACCATACTCTGTAAGATAAAGATAAAACTCAACATGTGATAGTAATGCAAGGGGATCAACCTGACATATATATATAAATAGGGCCGACTTGGCCTAAATCAACAAAAGATACTCAGGTCGACAAGGCCATACATCAATAACTGTACATACTAGACAAGTCTATAAGCCTCTATGAGTACCTATGCTATCATATGGTCGGGACAAGGCCCCGACCTACCCATACTATACATATCGATATATATGTCATAATCGACACTTGACCAAGGCAGCTCCGTAAAGGACAAAGCTTACCCACTGCTAGCTGAACTCGACCGCTCTTACTAAGGTGGTCTATCATGGCCCCTATTAGAACCTGCGGCATGAAACACAATGCCCCCGATAAAATGGATGTCAGTACAAAAGAAATTTATCAGTATGTAAATCATGAGTAACAATATAAAAGTATGAGATATAAAGAAGAGCATAAAAATAATCTGATACTCTAATAACATGCATGCCACGTAGAGAGAACAATGAAACTCTGAAGCTGAAATGAAACCTTTGTCGATAGGCCTACCAATATAAACTGTCTTCGGCTTGTATATCGAGGTGTATAATAATGTCACTATTCTTAGGTAATACTCTGAGGTGTATGCATGAATGCACATATAAATGTCTGTCCTCCGATTATAGCACGGGGTGTGTATAATATACATGTACAACTGCCCACCGACTATTCGCACTGGTGGTATGAGTAATATATATATGTGGATAATATCACTTAAGGCATTTTTGGAACTCAAAATCTTTAACACTATTATAAAATAACTCATGGTCGACTCGACGACTACTCTTTTAAGGACTCTTGCTCGGAGATATATGATACTTTGGATGAGCAACCAATAAGCCATAAATATAGATGACAACAATATCAAGGGAACGATTTTCGATAAGGGTAAATGATATACCAATAGAACGAAGCTTTCAATGTTTCTTTTTTAAAACGACAAACACTTTGGATTTTATGTTGTTGATAGAAGGGGATAGCCTTACATACATGTGTCGCTTAGTAAATTACATCACGCAAACCCCCAGATGCTTTAGAAGTGACTATCTACACAACGCAGAGGTTTTGTATTAAGATACGGTCGACAAACTTTGAATTGACTCATTGGGACAGTTTGACGAACACCTAGGATGCATACTTCTCTGGTTTTATGGCTATCACTCATGTTATATACTCCTCTTAAATACAACACCAATAGTACCAATATCAACACAACAACAATAACTACAACAACAACAACAATAAGATACACTCCATGATCTTCCAACACCATATCTTTCAACTTCAAGCTAAAATCATGTCAAGATTTTATCAATAACAACCCAAGGTCCATAAAAGTTCTTTCATAGAGAATTAACTTAATTACCATAAGTTTCCTTTATCCATAATTCTAAACAAAGCTATGAGAAGAATAAGACTATCAAGAACATCAATAACTTACCCTAACTCAGCCAAGAGAACTTGCACCATAGCCTTCTTTCCAAGCACCAAGAAGATCCTTACCCCATCTAGCTCCTATGAAGGTTTCCAAGCTTTTTAGTGGTCATCTAAGGATGATTTTCCTTCAATATGATATGAAATGGTTCCTTAATAACCTAAGAACCATTAGGAGAAGCTTGAGAGTGTTTGTGAAGAGTTTGGATCAAAATTGAAATGAAATGAAATGGCCACCGTCATTAGCTTTAAATAGGGCCACCGACCGCCTCCCACATGCGGCTGAGTCTGCATCGCATACCACCATATGCGTCCACAGAACCCAATGCACATTGTGGAAGTATGGTGGGGGTAGTTGGGGCTTTGATCTGTGGCCTGATCCGCGAAACGAATCGACTTTCATGGGGTAGAATGCTTAGTGTATTGCCAATTTTTTGTCAAACTTTGCCGATATATACTTTCCTTAATTCAATTGACTTTCAACCTTTCGTATACCTCCGTAATACTCATTAAGTGATGCATGACCCTCAGGAAAAGTCTGGAGTAGCCAGAGCTCAAATCGACTAACTATACATTCAATCACACGAAGAATTGTGTGGTGTAACACTACTGATAGGACATGTAGCTCACCCTGAAACCTCCAAAGATTGCCCCGGGAGTCATCACTGGAACAAATGTTTAGGTGGTGCATTTTTTCTCAAGTTTAAATTGGGTTTTTTTTTTATTTGGGGCTCATTTTTCTCCAAGACCAGCCCTAAAAGTTTCTCCCAAAACCTCTCTAAGGTTCTCCATCAACTTTGAGCCAAATCAAAGCCATAATACACAATATCAACGTGATAAACCCTGTGGTTATTGTGAGAATTGTCTTCTCCTCATGAAATCAATTTCGGAAACCCTTGGAGATGAAGTAGCTTGCTGTTTTAGGGGAATTTATAGTGTGTAAAGTTAAATTTTATCATTCTCTACCTATTCTAATGATTAATTGATGATTTGGAGCATGTTGTGAAAGGATTTTCGTAATAAAAACTTGTAGACTTGTGGAATCATCGTGATATGATTTGTTGGCCCATTTTACTTGAAGCGTAAGTAGAATTGGATAATGAAACTAGTTATATGTGTTATGGGATCAAGGAAATTATGGTTTGAGGAATTGTGGGATAAAATTACATAAGTGTTCCTTAAAATGAGTCTAAGAACCCTATGTACATTAAGTTGTCAAAAAGATGCCTAAGTGAGTTTCTCTATAGAATTTTGATTTGATGTTAATATCTGTCACACCCTAGCCTTGGAGGGTGTGGATGGAACCCAGTGCCCAAAGGCCTGAGACTACCGCTATAGTATCTTATCCTAAAATATGAAATTTGGGCCGACAAGGCCTCCACTGAATCATATATGATAAGACTGAAAGATAACCTGCATACAGAAGAGTCCCAACAGGATACATATATATGTACAGATAGCCAAGGCATATAAGCCACATTACGAGTATATAGCTAACAAAAGGGGATGACAATATGTTGAGACAGGGCCCCGACATACCCCAAAAATACTAGTATCATGTGCATCAGTACCTAAACCTCTTGTAATGCAACTCTGCGAGAAAGGAGTGTGACAAAAACACAGCTGAGCAGATTACCTATTGAGGAGGTGTACCACTCTGTCTATCTATACCTACGGGCATGAACACAGTGCCCTGGATAAGGGCATCAGTACGAAAGATGTAATGAATATGTAAGGTAGGTAACATATGTAAACATGAGATATAACATGAGAGATGTGGAGATAAAAATCAACCTGAAACTCATAATAGCCTTTGGGGGCCTACTTTATCATAATTATAAACATATGTATGCATGTCTATAAAAATCATGCCACTCTAAGGAAAAAATCATATCATACTGTATATATATCGTACCCGGCCTCTCTGAGGACTCGATTATACCCGACCCAAATATGGGACTCGGTAATGTCTGATATCAAACCAACTACAGCTGGGTGCACATCTATGTTCCGTACCCGATCGACTATAGCACGGCTCGGTAAGAAAATAAATACATATATATAAGTGCAATGCAAGACATATCAGATACCACAAGCAGAGCTGAAGTGACCTAGCGTCGTTATCATCTGACTATTATTATTGGCGCTACATTCAAGGATCCATATATAAACACTTAGACTTATGTAACACGAGAGATATTATGATCAAAAGAGTATTCATGGATTATGATCGATTTGTCAAAGAAGACCTTTCTCTACTTCATTTTATCGAGAGATTTCCATTTAAAGAAATGACATATCATTAATGCCAAGGAAGAAGGTTTGCCTTACATACATTATCCTTAAGATTACAATCACCTTATACACCCTTGTACGTATTACGAATAACTATCTATATCAATGCAGAGTTGATATCAATATCGAATCCATATTCTCAATAAGAAACATCATTTAAGCATCTTTATCTATAACCTTAAACACAAGGAATCCTTGGACTTGTTAACGAAGAGTACTTATGTATTCTCAACCCCACAATTCTTCAAAACATAATTTCTTAGGTTTACAACATCAATAATCAATTCACTTATCTATTTCCAATTCATATCTTCAACAAAACAACCCCCAAATCACAATACAAAGATTTCTTACGTTTATAGGTTTCGATTACGAAAATCCTTTCACAACTTACTCTGAATCATTAATTAATCACAATTATAGATAAATAAGGGAAAATCTTACCACGATGTATCAATGTCTTCTCAAAATAGCGGGTTGCCCCAATTTCAAGGGTTCCAAAATCATTTCAACACGAAGTTGATTTATTTGATTACTACAAAAATTATTATGTTAATCTAGCGTAATTCGGTTTTTATTTGATCTAGGATTGATATAATATATTTGACAGGGTTTGGGAGAATGTTTAAGATCAAATTTGGAGGAAAATGAGGTCTCAAAATGTAAGACCTGATTTTATACCCGAAAACATTTCCACCACTAGAATTCGATGGTGGGACTAACAGGACCTTCAAATACTTCAATGGTCCATGAATCTTTCAGTCAATCTTCCGAGGGAAATTGATGGCTCATAGAGGAAAATTGATGGTCTGTCAATGCTTTCATCAAAAGCCCAAATTTTCCGATTTTGTCAAAATATACTTTCTTTGATCTGTTTCACTTTCCAACACTCCAGTACTTCCGTAAATAAGTCGTAAACCTTGATTACCATTTTGTAAAGTCATATCTCTTTATAGGACATCGATATTCATTAACAATGTGATGAAACGCTAAATTGTAGGGAGTAACAACCTTCTCCCCTTAGGAACATTCGTCCTTAAATGTTGAGGATATTATTTAATTCTCGAAGGTCCTAATAATTTCAATAGAGTTTCCTTTCTAAACAGAATTATCCAAATCCTGTTAAACAACTCAAACATATATCCAATGCCATACAAAGCAACATAACAAAAAAAAATATCAACTAGGCCTCACACGACCGTCTGTATATACCAAAATTAACAAACTTAGCCATAACTCACCTTAACTATCCTCTATCGTACTCTGAGTTGCACCTGCCATATCTGCCTCAACAGTAGCACCTAAACAAGGTATAGGGTTTAGAATGATCGAATAGAATAGGAACGAGAGAATCGTATCACACGAGTATCGGTATAAACTTGAGGACTAAAACAAATAAGGATATCTGGATCACATATCTTCTTTGTCCTCCTGAGTCATCTCTTCTATATTGTTATTTCTCCATAACATCTTGATGGATGTGACTTCCTTAGTCCTCAGCTTCCAAACTTGCCGATCCAGAATAGCTACTAGAGTCTCTTCATAGGTCAGATCTTCTGTGATTTGTACATCCTCTATGGGAGTGATGCGGGAAAGATCTCATATGCACTTTCACAATATCGACACATGGAACACCGGGTGAACTACTTCCAATTATGGAGGTAATTCAAGCTCATAAGCCACCTGGCCTATCCTGCAGATGATCTTATATGGTCTAATATATCTGAGGCTAAGTTTTCCTTTCTTAGTAAATCTCATAACTCCTTTCATTGGAGAAACCTTTAAGAATAGCCAATCATCAATGACAAATTCTAAGTCATGACGTCAAATATCTGAATAAATTTTTTGCCGACTCTGGGCTGTCAATAAGTGCTCTCGAATTAGCTTCACTTTCTCCACTGCCTGTTGGACCAAGTCGGGACCTAGTAACTTGGCTTCACCCATTTCAAACCATCCAATTGGGAGGATATTGTATCATTATCGAGCTCAAACCTTATAAGAGATTTCATTTAGGAAATTTGTCGAACAACTTGTGTACGTGAAGTTATAGAGCTATACTACCATAGATTATAATTCAATTTGACACCATCATCATCCCTAATTAATTTCCTAAACTCAGAACCTTAACAATAAGATTCAATATCAACATCTACTCTTAATCTCACCCAACAATACCAAACAACAAGTTACTATAGTCCTTATTCAACAAGGGGGTGTTTCTTCCAAGTTTATATCACCCAACTCCCCCAATCTTCAAGTTATCTCCATCAATCAACCAAACCATATTAAGAGAAGCTAAAGGACATGATAGAATGATAAAATCTTACCTTACCATGAAGTTGACATGATGATACACAATTCCAATACCTAGGTAGATCTTTCACCAAGGTAGAAACAAGCTAGTAAGGATGAAACTTGTATTACAAACTTTCTTGCATGAGTTTCATGTGATTTCCCCTCCCTATTTGCTTTTGGACAAGTGTGAAACATCTAGAGAGCTTTTAGGAGTTTCTAGGGTTTATTTCTAGGAGAAAAATGAAATGAAATGAGCTCCCATCGATTTAAAGGAGCCTTTCATGCCTCACTATCCAACTTTGACGGTGGGTTTTACGGTGGATCTTCCCATCGTAAAACCTTTTACCGGCCATAAAAGGCCATTGTGAAACACCTCTGCCTCCACAAACGTTTTGTTAAGTGTTACAATGGAAATCTCAGAGTTTTATGGACCGTAAAACTCAATTACTACCGTATTTCCCACCATAAAACATAAAAACTCTCCAAATCGCGATGAACTTATTTCTTTTGATTTGATTAACCTTTATGTCTCTTGATACTTCTATAGAAAAATTGTGACCCTTTATTACCCCTTCAAAATATCACACATCTCCCCATGGTGTTGTTATTCAGTCAATGGTACGGCTTGACGTGAAACTATAGGGTGTAACACCCTTCCCCTTTTTAGGAACATTCATCCTCGAATGTTGAATATTTTTCTAACGCTTAGGGTTCCAAAATATAGTGGCAAAGTTTCCTCTATAAATAGGGCTATCCGAAACATGTCAATCAACCCAAACAGATAACCAATGCCACGCAGGGCTACAAAATAGCATAACGATATCCAATTGGCCTCACACGACCATCCGTGTATGTAAGAATCAAACATGGCTAGCCATAACTCACCTTAACTATCATTCGTCGTACTGTGAGCTACTCTTGTTGTATATGTTTCAACATTAGCACCTAAACAATGTATACAAATTAATATCAGGGGGTATAATAGGAACAAGTGAATTGTATCGCATGAATATCAGTATAGACCTGAAGTCTGGAATATGTAGGGTATTTGGATAGCATATCCTCTTCGGCCTCCAAAGTCATTTCTTCTATGTTATTGTTTCTCCAGAGTACTTTAATCGAAGCATCTTTCTTGGTTCTTAACTTAAGTATTTGGTGATCTAGAATAGCAATGGGGACTTCTTTGTATGATAAGTTTTCCGTTACTTGAACATATTCAATATGAGTAATGCGGGAGGGATCTCCTATACATTTCCAATGTATGGATATATGAAACACAGTGTGAACAACTTCTAATTCCAGGGGCAACTCAAGCTTATAGGCTATTTGGCCTATTCTCTGAATAATCTGATATAGTCCGACCTACCTGGGGCTAAGCTTGCCCTTTTGGCCAAACCTCATCACGCCTTTCATAGATGACACCTTTAAGAACACCCAGTCTCTTATAGAAAACTCTAAATCTCATTGCAGATTATTCGAGTAAGACTTTAGTTAACTCTGAGCTGTCAACAATCATTCTTGAATCATTTTCACTTTTTCTAGAGCTTGTCGAACTATGTCAGGTCCCAATAACATTGTTTCACCCATATCAAACCAACTAATAGGAGACCTGCATTTCTATCCATATAGAGCTTCATGCGACACCATTTGAATACTAGAGTGATGGTTGTTATTCTAAGCGAATTCAATAAGTGGTAGGTGATCCTCCCAACTTCCCTTCAAATCTAGCACACAAGCTCGTAACATATGTTCGAGTGTTTGAATAGTGTGCTCGGCTTGCCTATCGGTCTGTGGATGAAAGGTTGTGCTAAGACTAATCTAGGTACCCAAACTATTCTGAAAGAACCTCCAGAAGTTAGTTGTAAACTGACCATAACCCCATGAAGATAGACTATCTCCTTAATATACAATCGAGCATAGTCTTCGGTCGAATACGTAGTCCTGACGAGTAGAAAATGAGATGACTTTGTTAGTCTATCCATAATGACCCATATAGAATCGAACTTCCGACGAGAATTAGGTAGTCCCGTAATAAAATCCATATTGATTAATTTGCATTTCCATGTCAGAATTTCTATATTCTATAACAACCCTCCAGGCTTTTGATGCTTAATATAAACTTGTTGACAATTCAGACATTGAGCCACAAATTCTATGATATTCTTCTTCATGTCATTCTACCACTATAACTATCGAAGGTCATGGTACATCTTAGTATAACCAGGATGAATGGAGTACCGGGACTGATGAATTTCTGCCATAATCTTTCCTCGAAGTCCCCCAATGTCAGGCACTCATAACCGTCCCCTATACTTAAGAACTCCATTTTGAGACAATTTGAATAATCGCTTTTTTTGAGAGAGAATACCCTCCTTAATCCTTACCAAGGTTGGATTATCAAATTGTTGGACTTTCACTTCTGCTACTAAGGAGGATTCAGCAACATTCTGGACTATGGCACCCCCGTCACCTAAATTAATTAATTGAATGCTCAGATTGGCCAACTGATACAAATATTTTGCAATTTCTAACTTATCAACTCCCATATGCTTCAAGTTGCCCATAGACTTCTGGCTTAATGCGTCAGCCATGACGTTTGCCTTGCCAGGATGATATAAAATATCTACATCATATTGTTTTAGCAGCTCAAGCCATCTTCGCTGCATCAAATTCAACTCTTTGTTCCTAAATATATAATGTAAGCTCTTATTATCTGTAAATATATCAACATGAAGCCAGAACAAATAGTGACGCCATATCTTCATATCAAATATAAAAACCGCTAACTCAAGATCATGAGTCGGGTAATTCTGGTCATGTTTCCTAAAATTCCTTGAAGCATACGTAATGACCTTGCCATGCTGCATCAAAACATAGACCAGCCCCACTCTGGAAGCATCACAGTACACAACATAGCCTTCTGATCCCTCAGGAAGTGCTAGAATAGGTGCTAATGTTAATTTGTTTTCAACTCCTGCAAACTTTTCTCGCAAGCATCTGACCATTAAAATTTTGCTTCCTTATGTGTCAACTTTATTAGTGAAGCATCAATAGAAGATAAATTCTCTACTAATCTCCAATAATAACCTGCCAAGCCCAAGAAATTACACACCTCTCTAAGAGTTGTAGGCCTCGGCCAATTCATTATGGCTTCAATCCTCTGACTATCAACCTTAGCCTTCGTCTGATACTATATGACCCAGGAAAGACACTGAGTTCAACCAGAACTCATGTTTAGAGAATTTAGCATACAACTTGCGATCCTGAAGCGTTTGTAATACAGCTCGCAAGTGATCCGTGTGCTCTGCTTCTGAGAATGAATATACAAAAATATCCAAAAACGACTTGAACACCTGATTCATCAAATCCATAAAAGTCATCGGTGCATTGGTTAAACCAAAGGACATAACCAGAAACTCATAGTGCCCATATCTGGTTCGGGAAGCTATCTTCGGGATACCTGTCTCCTTAACTCTGAGTTAATGGTATCCAGATCAAAGATCGATCTTTGAGAAATATCTGGTGCCTTGCGATTCATCAAACAAATTGTTGATCATGGGTAGTGGGTATTTATTCTTAATAGTCACCTTGTTCAGCTGACGGTAATCGATAAACATTCTCAACGAACCGTCCTTCTTATGAACGAACAACACGGGTGCACCCCATGGGGAGGTACTATGCCTAATAAAGCCCTTTTTTAGGAGATACAAAAGGAAGTATGACAAGAAATTCATTAACGACAGGAACTGATGTAGGCTTGGTATTTGGGAGCACGTCGATATCGAAATCAATTTCCATTTTTGGAAGAATACCAGGAAGTTCAACAGGAAATTCATTAACGAAGGAACTGACTGAAGGGCTGGAGGATTTGCTTCCGCATCCTAAACTCGCACGAGATGCTAGATATATCCTTTCGAGATGATCTTCCAAGCCTTAAGGTATAAAATAAACCTCCCTTTAGGTGAGACAATATTAAAATGAATGACTATCATTTTAATATTAAAATGAACGACTTTCGTCCAACAATCCACATTAACATAACAAGAAGCCAGTCAATCCATACCCATAATAGCATCAAATTCCACCATTTATAGCTCATGCATGTCGGATATAGTATGGTGGTCATAGATCCTTAATTCATAATTTCCTATACACCCACCTAAGAACTACCGGATCACCTACGAGCGTTGACACTTCAAACGTCTTACATAACAATTCAGGCTCTTTTCCACACTTACTAGCAACAAAGGGTGTAATATAAGATAAAGTGGAACCCGGATCTATCAAAGCATATATGTCAAGATAAAAATGTATAATATACTTGTAACCACATCTAGAGAAGAATTTAGGTGTTGACTGCCTGACAAAGCATATATGCGGTTCTGAGGACCGCCTGAACTAGACGTTGCACCCCTACCTCTACCTCTACCTCTACCAGTCGATGTCTGTATACTTTGCCATGGAAGGGGTACTAATGAAGAAGAAGCTCCTACAAACACCTTTGGCTGTGCCATACTACCTTCTATCCTCATAATATGATCAGGCTTTCCGCATGAATAAGACGCATCTGAACCCTGGCGGCATTGCCCAAAATGAGTCCTACCACATTGACCATAATACGACATCGGTGGCCTCTCTTAACTAGATTCTCCTCTATACTAGGAACTTGTGCTTATGAACTTTGACCCTGACCAAAATAAGTGGTCGGGTCACGACGCTGGCCCTGGAACTGTGGTGGTGAACTAGTTATCGAATAAGATGGACGCCTAGAAAACTGTGTCCTAAATCCACCTCGAAACTCCCCTGTATCACATGTGGGTTGGTCCGTCTTGTGCTGGCTCCTATCATGCTCTCGACTAGCTCGTTGTTGCTTCTTTCGATCCTCTAGATTCTATGCATAAGCCTAGATACAAAAGATATCCATATTTGAGTTTAGAGAAGGTGTACTGCACTTATTTCCAAGTGCGGTCCCAAATCATTAACAAACTGATGTACTCGATGGCTCGTAACAACAACCATCATGGGAGCGTACCTGGCCAAGGAGCTAAACTGCAAACTATACTCCCGGACACTAATATTACCCTGCTCTAAGTGTAAGAACCTATCTCACCTAGCTCGTCGAAGCTCAACCGGAAGATACTGCTATACAAATGCCTCAGAGAACTCACTCCAACCAAAAGGTGGGGCTTGAGGTCCCCGAGTTTGCTCCCAAATCTCAAACCAGGTAGTGGCCACATCCCACAAACTATAAGAAGTGAACTCTACTATCTTAGCATCTGTAGCATGCATAACTCATAAAGTCAGTTGCATTCGATCCAAAAAAATTTATGGGTCCGCATTACGATCCGTCCATGAGAATACTGGAGGGTCCAAGTGAACGAAGTCCCAATCTTTCACACTCACACCCCTATCAACAACAACGGGAGTCTAATATTAGGCTTGAGAGGCCACAAGTTGAGTCAGCAGTTGCACTGCAATCTACATATCTTGGACTTGATCAGGGGTAATTGGAGGAAGAACTAGAGGTATATCGGCTCTCATCAGCCCCTTTGGAGGTGGTGGTAGTGGTGGAGTCTTGGAGGCCCGAGATACAGCCTCATCCTGGTGCTCCCTTCACCCCAGATTAGTGGCTGGTACCTGACTGGCACCCTCTCCCTCCTCCTCATCTAACCTCCGCAGAGCCTCCTATCTTCTAGTAGTAGTGAAAATAGCAGATAATATAAACAGATCTATATTAGGAGTGGATACTTAAGATTTAACGCTATCAAACGATCCAGATCATGAAGAAAAGTAACCATCCTAAATATCATGTAGCCTCCTACTTATAAGTGTGGTGCACAACACACCTATAAATAAGACTCTACTAGATACGGCTTGCAGACTCCTTAGGACAGACTGGCTCTGATATCAAGTTTGTCACACCCCAACCTTGGGGGGGAGGGGTGGCTTGCTCCCAGTACTCGAAGTCCTGAGAGAACTAATAATATAAGACTTGGGTCGACAACGCCTCTATAATACTGTATACAACAAGAATAGATGAAAACCTACATGTAAAAAGTCCCAGCATGATATATATATACAGACAACAAGGCTAAACAAGGCCACAAAAGAGTACATGACAAACAAAGGGGCCGACAAGGCCACGACATACATACACCCACCATACATAAGTCTGCAAGCCTCTAAGAGTGGCAAAATACATTAACAGGTCCTTACAGTGCCCCTCTATACCCTAAAATACTAGTAATATATGCATCAGTACCTAAAGAACCCTTGTCTAGCAACTCCGAGAGAAAGGAGTGCGACAACCACAACTGATCAAGCAACCTACAAAGGAGGAGCACCGCTCTGTTTATATGCACCTGCAAGCATGAACATAGTTCCCCAAAAAGGGTATTGATGCAATAAATGGTCTAAACTTAGCTTCTCAATTTAAGTGCTTGAACGAAGGACCGAATGTGTCAAAGATTGACCATCGACCCACGGCTAAGGGCCGAGAATGGCATGGACTATGGGGTGAATTAGGAACCTTAACTTAATTGTATTAAGGGGAAAATCTTTTATTCGGTCTTTTATGTTGGTGTTGGCCGAGACCTTGCATTTATTTTATTGTCTTTAAAATTCTAGACTAGTTACTAGTTTTCTTAGGACATATTAAAACTATGTAATAAACCTTAGCTTACTTTATGACACCATTAATGCCTTGTAAGGGAATGATGAAGCCGAGAAGGGTGACTTGGCTGAGAGTGCAAAGATGGCAAGGATAAGTGATGACTTGTCCGACAAAGTGGCAAGGACACGAAGCTTCCAAGAAGTCCATTCAAGAACAAGTCAAGCTCCGCCTAGGGGAGATGAAGAAGTGGCCGAGAATAGCTCCTTGGTGCAAGGAATTGAAGCTTCCAAACTAGTTCCAATAAGATGAAGTCTTGAGAAGCCAAATCCATCTACCCTTCTACTTGGGTGCCACAAAGAGATGTGAAGGACTTGGAGTTCAACTTTGTCTCCAAGAAAAGACAAACCCTTTCCCATTGTCTTCACCATGTCCGAGAACTAACTTGTCCCCCAAGCCAATCCATACCCATCCCCACTTGTTCATACTCGGCCGAGAGGTTGAGACTTATGTCCTTTGGTTTATCTTCTAGAAAGGTCTCTATGCTACTATAAATAGGACCCTTAGAATTTTGTAAATAGACAAGTTGAATATTTAGTGAAATATAAAGTTGAGTGTTTTCAACTTGTGAGTTGATTACATCAATCGGTCCTTGTGCGGGCCACAATTCTTGTGTGAGCCACCCTCCATTCGGTGTAAGTCTTGGTTAGGACTTGTGTGACCTAATAAAAATCCAAACTTAAGGAACCCCCTTGGTTGAAAGACAACGTTGGAACTTGTGTAATCCAACCTAACCTAAGCCTTGGGTCTATCTCTAAGGTTTTCCAACCACCCTTACTTGGCTTGTTCACGGGCTTGTACTTAGCAACACCGGACTACACCTTGTTGAATTGGTCACCTTTATCTTGGTGTCGACTCGGGCAGTAAAACCCTTGTGTCCATATCCTTGACATATCATCCGCAACCCACTAAAACCATAAAAACCAGACACTTATCCAAAATTAAACCAACCTACACTTGGTGTGTACTCGGACTTGCACCTCGCATTTCGTGTTCATCCCCCGTCCAAATCACTCTTACCTTGACCACCACATCCCAAAACACATCTCTAACATCCACTATAAAAGTCACTGCCCGAAACCACATGTATCCACCCATCCACATACGACAACCACAAACAGTCTGATAAAGCCAACCATACAGAGATCTCACTATTTTGGTTCATTTTACCATCCTTGGCACCATCAAAACACCAATTCCAGAACATCACCCTGATCCTCAATCCACCCGTGACAACCCCACAAAATGCCTAAGTCTGTTTCCAAGCATAACTACCCAAAACAGCCACCAAACACCACTCTATCCAGCCAAACCGAGAACCCGAGACCCCCTACTTCGGCATCCATTTTTAGGTCAACTTGAATATAACCAAGACCCGACCCACTTACCCACCAACACCCCTCCTTACTTGCATCATATTAGTATCAGAGCGATAGAATCTCATCCCATGCTTTGACGCTATGTCACAAGTAAATGATGAACTTAAGAGGGCCCTAACCGAAATGGTTGCGAAATCAATGCAACTGATCAGAAGAGAATTCACAAATAGTGTAGTCATCAACGATGTTGAATCCATGGAGGAATTAGCCCAAAACAACCCCTATATGTTAAAGATAAGACAAAAGAAGAACCAAGACTTGAAAGAGGGAATGACCAGACCTTACGGTTCGACCTTCCTACGTTTGACGATAATTTGGACCCAGAAGAGTTTTTTGAATGGCTAAGGGCCATAGAAAGGCTCTTTGAGTTTAAACAATATGACGACCACCAATGTTTCAAGGTTTTCATGTTGAAGCTAAAGTCCTTTGCTTCTGTGTGGTACGAAAATCTAAAGATGAGCCGAAAGAAACATGGCAAACCCAAGATTGATTCTTGGGAAAAATTGAAAAAGAATTTTAAAAGAAAGTTCTTGCCAAGAGAATATGAGCAAGATTTGTACCTTAAACTCACCAAGCTTTGGCAAGGTGTTCTTAAGGTTGAAGAATACATACGAGAATTCGAGAAGGTCACAATATTGTGTGACTTTGAAGAAAAAGAGTCGCAACACATTGCACGGTTCATTGGTGGACTAAGCGCGGCAATCCAAGAGAAAGTGGAAGTGTCCACTTACACTACATTTGAAGATGTGTGCCATATAGTACTTTGGTTCGAGCGGCAACAAAAGAAGGTTGTCACAAGATCTTACACTAAGACCGCAAGTGCTAAGGAGAAGGTTAGCACATCCTATTCCAATCCCTTGTACAAACAAGATGATGTAAACAAGGACAAGGGAAAATGGAAGTTACTAAAGGTGTTGAACGAGGCGGGAAATGATGTTTCGAATTGAGAAGCTATCTTTTACCACGTTGAATTGAGAAGCTATCTTTCCAAGAAGGGGAGAATGATGCAATAAAAGGGTCCAAACATAGCTTCTCAATTCAAGTGGTTGAATGAAAGACCGAAGGTATCAACGATTGACCATCGACCCACATCTAAGGGCTGAGAATGGCATGGACTATGGGGCGGATTAGGAACCATAACTTAATTGTCTTAAGGGGAAAAACTTTTATTCGGCCTTTTGCATTGGTCTTGGCTGAGACATTGCATTTATTTCATTATCTTTAAAATTCTAGACTAGTTACTAGTTGTCTTAGGACATATTAAAACTATGTAATAAACCTTATCTTACTTTAGGACACCATCAATGCCTTGTAAGGGAATGATGAATCCGATAAGGCTGACTTGGCCAAGAGTGCCAAGATCGTAAGGGTAAGTGATGACTTGGCCGACAAAGTGGAAATGACACGAAGCTTCCAGGAAGACCATTCAAGAACAAGTCTAGCTCGGCCTAGAGGAGATGAAGAAGTGGCCGACAACCGCTCCTTGGTGCAAGGAATGGAAGATTCAAAACTAGTTCCAAGAAGATGAAGTCTTCAGAAGCCAAATCCATCTACTCTTATACTTGGGTTCCACAAAGAGATGTGAAGGAGTTTGAGTTTAACTTTTTCACCAAGAAAATCTAAACCATTTCCCATTGTCTTCACCATGTCTAAGAACCAACTTGGCCACCACGCCAATCCACACCCATCACCACTTGTTCATATTTGGCCGAGAGGTCGAGACTTGTGTCCTTTGGTTTATCTTCTAGAAAGGTCCCTATGCTACTATAAACAGGACCCTTAGGATTTTGTAAATTGAGATGTTGAATATTGAGTGAAATATAAACATGAGTGTTTTACCTAGTGATCTAGTTCCAATCCCAAAGAAAGAAATCCTTAGCTTCACGGCTAAAGATCGTATTGAGGCATTCAAGAAGTTACATGATCAAATCCGAGCACAAATTCAGAAGGCCAACGCCAAGTACAAAATGGATGCGAACAAGTCAAGGACTCAACGAAAATTCCATCCCGGAGATTTGGTTTGGCTACACCAAAGGAAGGAAATATTTCCCAACATGCGAAAGAACAAGCTAATGTTAAGTGCGGATGGTCCTTTCAAAATATTGGCATGGTTCGGGGAAAGCGCCTACAAGGTAGAACTTCCGGACGAATATGGAGGTATTAGTTCAACGTTTAATGTTGAGACTTATCACCATACTTAGATGACGAGAATTTGAGGGCAAATTCTATTAAAGAAGGGGAGTATGATGAAAAGAAGGTCGTGAACTTAAGTTTCCAACATGATACGCAAGGTGATTTGCTAGGAGTGCCGAAGATTGCTAACCATCCTATGGTGACATGTCTAACGTGGAATGGAGTATGGAGTGTAATTGAAGAAAATACTTGAATATCCAAGCCAAGTGACATTCATTTTCGGCTTTTATGTAGGTCTTGGCCGAGACCAACTTTTAGCTTATTTTAATTCCTAGCTTAATTTCCTTATAACTTAATTACTAGGCCGTTTAATAGGATGAGATGACTAGGTCGAGAACCATCTAGAATGAGAATCTTCCAACGTGCCTCAAGGAGGTAATTCATGAGCTAGCTAGTTCATGCATTTATCTACATGGATGACACAAAAGGGTGGCCTAGAGAAAATGAAGAGTTGGGCCTTTTCCCTTCTCCCAAAGTGGTCGAACACCTTCCTCTTTCCCATTCGCCCGAGTGCCACATTTGTTTCTTTCTTGTTTCCTTTTCTAGAAGGTCTAGAACTAGTATAAATAGGAGATATAATTGATTTAAGGACATTAATGTTTTATGAAACATATTCGAGTTTACTCAAACTTGCTAAGTTTTCAACTTTTGTGTTGTTATCTTAGTCGGACCTTTTATGGTTTAGTCCTTTTGTGGTCCAAACCCTAGTCTTTTTATGGGCCACCCCTTGTTCCTTTTGTGGTCCAAACCCTTGGTGTAAGTCTAGTTAGAACTTTAGTGGTCTAACTGTACCCAAGCCAAGGTTCTATCCGATTACTTGTTACAAACACATTGAAGGTCTTCTCGGCCTACATTACCTTACCCACACACAAATTTGTTTATCAATTTCGTGCCTCATTCTTTTCCAAAATGCCTAATTCCTTGCACCCCAATACACTCCAACACTTCCCTAACTCACACCCAAAAGGTCGTCAACCGACTACTCTCACAAACACCCGAACCCCCCAACCAATTCCCCACCATCCCGATCGCACCCCTATTCCGACAACCTTACTGTCTTGACCAATTTCCACCACCTCACCACCACCCAACCACTAACATAATGTACAACGTGTCTAGTTCTTCCCCTCCAAACGCCTTAGCCCAACACCCTCCAAATTCACCCGCACACTCTCCACTAAACACAGACTTCCCGGAAAACCGCCAATCTCCATTTGACCCCTATTTTGGTATCCACCCGATCCCAATCCAACTCCGACCCACCTAACCATACAATCTCCTTCTTATATACATCAGTCATAGTGGCACCTACACTATCTCCTCGGTAGGAGAACCCTCCCAAAATCCTTTTCTACACAAACTTAAACAATGCGGAAGTAAATGAAGAAATTACAAAGATATACAACAATTCTCATTAAGTCAATAAATATCAACCCTTACAAACACTTTTCCAAAACCTGATCTTACTCGTACAAGGACTTTTAAGATATGATAAAGTGAAAAGTAAAATAACATCGCCTTGTCATTCTATACTAAACCGAATGAATCTACATAGCGACATGAAACTTAATACTATCCACATGAGAAGGGCAGTTGTATATGAGTGGGACTATATTTCTTTGATCTGTGGCACTCATGATGAGGAACAATACATGACTCAACTACATGTCGAGGGATATGATAAGAACTTACATACCTACACTTTTATGATTCTAATTTGATACTTGTTAGACTCATATCCTATCTTTCTAAATTATCTCTCCCCCGGGAGGATCATACACAACTATACCATCTTGGTTTCTCTTAACTTACATTCTAATCTCGTGGATGCTAAACTTTTTATAAAGGATCACACTTATTTGTGATAACATGACTTGACCTAAAGGACTCTCTAGAATTTAAGAGAGATAACCTGAATTCTATCAATCATAATTAATCTTACTTTATTCTCTATACCTCATAGTGTTTACTTAGACGTTAGTCGTAAAACATTATTTACCTTAAGCAGCGTACTGAAATCCCATACCTACAACTCGTACATTTTCGAATACCATACCTTAAACTCATATCAATGACTCCAACTAATATCTGAGAATCGTCATGTAGTCATTCTAAATATCGCTCATCTTAGACAACATTCTATAACATCTTTTATTACGTTTCGTATACTATGAACATCATCACACTTAAGGGGAACTCTAATTCCACCATAGTAACTTGAATTCGACTCTTTGAGTAATACGCTTGAATCACAACTGATTATGGGTGTATACCCGTCCTTGAAAGATTTATGAAAATTATAACATGGATTCACTACACTTGTAATGCTCTAGACTTTATAGTTCATTTAAGGAAACAAGTAATACATGTCGTGCCATAGTGGCGAGTCAAAGAATAGCCTCACGTACCTCGAAAATGAGTCAATCCTTCCAATAGACGTCTAACCTTTCATCCGAGATCAATCATTTGATGTAGAAACTATCAAGATTGAAGTACCGTGGTCAGTAATTTCCTCTCCAACGTGATGCTGGATACAATTTGTGCTTCTATGTGAGGGAGAACTTATATTGGTTTTGCAAGCTTTTTTCTATGCACGAGCTTAACACAAGCTTATATTGGCAAGTTAATTCAACGGACAAAACAATGATATACATATATATGTATTGGACCATTTATCCCTTGAACGTGATACATAGTCTCTTCCTTTTTTTATTCCCTTTTTCCAAGAGGTAGTATTGATATTATATAAATATATATGTAAAAGGGTAATCATTGATGACTTTAATAGTCATCATAGTTAGTGGAAGCAAGACTATGACTTTAATAGTCATTATAGTTAGTCATCATAGTTAAATATATATGTAAATATATTTTATTCCCTTTCATTTTATTTTTAGTAATTGTTAGTGTTCCTGCTATGTGCTTATGTGTTTGTTGTTTAGACTAGTTTAGATACTAGCATATGTTTAGGTGCTGGTTATTGCTATTCATGTTAGTTTTAGCATGTGTTCATATGCTTGTGATTACTATTTATAGTAAGTCCAAGTATGAAGTTATGGGCTTGTTTAGTGTTGTTTCTAGCATGTGCTTATGTATTTGTTTGGTTTCGGTCATAAGTATGTGTTAGCATGTTATATAGTTTAGTATTGGTTGGATTTGATGAGTTTAGCCTGGCTATTATGATATTAGCAAGACTTCATACCTGTTGTACTTGGTTTAGTTTGATATGTATGTGTAAACATATAAATCAGTTAGTTTTAAGTTTAACTCATAATCACAGGTTAATATAAATTAGGTGTGGTGAGCATTAGTGTCAACCAAGGCTCAATCTGATTAAATATGCTTTGTTTAGTTTGATGCTGTTGGTCTGAGTTATATAAGCATGTTTGGCATATATATTAGGTACTTGTTTAGTTAACTAGGTTAGTTAACACATGTTACCATGTGCTATGTGCAATTTTAGTCTTGCATATGCTTATCATGAACTTGTTTTGTTGACTTAGTGTTAGATTGGCCTAAATTATGGCAAGTATGTATTAGCATGTTCTTAGGGTTAGTAGATCAGTGTAAATGCATAACGAGTATAACTTAAATGAGTGGTTTGGAGTTTAATATATTTACCTCAACTGTGCCAAGTATAAACCTGTGTTCATGAGGTTCAATCCATCTTATAGGAGCATGTATTTCTACTAAGCTTATGTTAAGATGTAATAGGCCTGTCACAAGTATGCATCCCTATTTCAATGACTGATTGGCTAGTGTGCATCAATGTATGTTTTAGGTTTTCTATCCCTGGTTGTCATGTTTATGTGTTTTGTTAGTTGGGGTTTTGTTTTGGCTCAATATACTGAACAACATCAAGTTGTTTGCTTATCTTGCTTGACTTAGTTTAGTTCCTTAATTTTCATACTGTTTTGGCTTACTTTAGTGGTGGGACATGTCAAATATGCTCTATGATTTATTTTGGACTGATAACTGTAAAGAAACCTTGTGTAGTAAAGTTTGATTGTTGCCCTGTTTAATTGGTTAATTAAAGTATGGTTAAATGATAAGGATTTGAAGAAGTGTAGTGATTAACTATCTGCATATATTGTGAGACTACTGCCTACCTTAGATTGCTAGAGTTCCTCTTCTCTGAATCACAAGGTTATGGGGATCTCCCATGATTGAAGTTTATGTGTTAAATGAAGAGATTTGTTGAATTTTAAAGGCACCATATTAGAGACTGAAGGGTGTATTTGATGATTAGACTGTATTAAGTTCAATTTTGGTGTACTGGAAGTGTCTTGAGGACTCCTTAAAGCATTGGAATTGTTAAACGACTCAATATACATGTGATATACACTGAATATACATCAGTGTATATCACATATATATTGAGTCATAAGCAGTGCAGCAGCTGGGCCACCAGCGTGCAGCCCAGCGATGCTCAGCCCATTCTCCAGCGTTGGCAGCCCAGCAATACTCAGCCCACTCCAGCAGGCCACTGCAATGCACTGCCCATAGCCATTCTCGGCCAGCCCACTGGAATGCAAGCCTCAGCCCACTGGAATGCAAGCCTCAGCCCATCTCGGCTGAAATGAGTACAAAACAATATTGAGTATATTGTAAGGAAAAGGATACCTTAATTAGTGTTATACACTTACCATAATTGTATAGTTAGAATTATGGTAAAATAAGGATTTAGAAATAGAATAGGAAAATGATTTCCCTATTATGGAAATATGAACTTGTATATATAGCCTTTCAACCTATTATGGAAATATGAACTTGTATATATAGCCTTTCAATTAATGAAAATAATCAAGGGGATTATTTCTTTATTTTCATTAATTGAAAGGCTATATATACAAGTTCATATTTCCATAATAGGGAAATCCTTTTCCTATTCTATTTCTAAATCCTTATTTTACCATAATTCTAACTATACAATTATGGTAAGTGTATAACACTAATTAAGGTATCCTTTTCCTTACAATATACTACAAATATATATACCATATATACAATATTGTTTTGTACTCATTTCAGCCGAGATGGGTCGAGGCTTGCATTCCAAAGGTGGCCGAGAATGGCTATGGGCGTGCATTGCACTGGAGTGTCGAGTATTCTTTGGTCGCCAACGCTGGAGAATGGGCTGAGCATCATTTGGTCAGCACGCTGGTGGCCCACCACAGATCGCTTATGACTCAATATATATGTGATATACACTGATGTATATTCAGTGTATATCACATGTATATTGCGTCGTTTAACAGGAATGTTTTCTTTGTGAGCTTGCAATGGCTACTAAGAAATGAGTTACAGGAATTAGGCTAAGTTAAGTTAAACTAATTCCAGACTTCCCCCCCTCCCCATTTTACCCTTGTTTTCTACTCTTTGTATTCCTGCGCATGGTTTGAGGTCTGTCATATTCATGTGTTGTCATGGTGTGAATAGCATGTCATTAGTAAACAAGTCTTAGGCTTAGAGGTATATATATCACTCCCCTTTTGTGTAGCTAACCCTTTATCCTATGTGATTGAACTTTGGATTTGCATGAATTCTCATCAAAAGCCCAGTGTGTGCATGTGTGAAAGTTTCCCTGTTATCAGTCAACTTTTCCCTTTGGTATCCATCAAGAATGTCTAAACAAGTATATTTGCTCCAACACATAATGGTGCCCCTTCGATTTGTCTGTATCTTGGTGAAATATCAACTGCTAAGTGTGCTCATATTCCAAACTGTGCATATGAGGATTAGGTTTGAATGTCGTAACATGTTACATATAGGTTTGACAGATCTCTAATGACATAAATGACTGCTTTATCTTTGTACATTTCCAAGGACTTAATCATGAATGTAACCTGGTACTTTTGAGTATATTTAGTATATAGGGGCATGCATATGATGTGTACATTTCAAGCATGCAAAAGGAATATCATGGTAATCACTGTTTGTTGAGTATATTATGTGTGAATGAATGATTTGGAAACAAATCTTTCCCCCTTTCTCTTCCTTTCTAGCTGCTATATATGATATACTTGGGGATATACGAGTATAAACCTATACATAAGTTTCGGTGTATAAAAGATGTATATCGAGTATACCTAGAGAATATCACGTTAGATGGGCCATTGTTCTACTTGATCTGGGCTAAGAACCACTTCAATCTTCTCCTTCTTATTTTAATTCGTATCTCACATAAGTATGTTTGGCCAAAGGCCCATAATGTCACATGTGTATAGTTTTGTCATCTTGGGCTTGTGTGACGCTATTTTCTGAAGTAATACGTTCATGTTTGATGCCATGTTGGGCTTGTTCGATGCTATTTTGTTATTTTAGGCCTGCTGTGGCCATATGCTGTTCTTTCCAAGTATTAATTGCACATTGTCATCACGTGTAACGACACGTTTGGTCGTTTAGGCAAATTTATCCTTTTACCCCTATTGACTCTTTCTCTAATACTGTTAAGAGTTTATTCGACTTGCGGGAATGGGTGAAGCGGTTCGCTAGATAGTCAGGTGAGTCTTGGTTGATTTTGAGGAAATTAGAAGTTTTTAAGTTGAATAAGTGAAAAAGTGTTGACCGATAGATGACTTTTGACTATATGAGTTTGTTTTTGTGTTTCATCGCTTTCGGTAGGTCCGGAGCAATTTTATGAATTAGTTGAAGTCTTGGCTCACTTCCCGGGATGTTTGGATGTGTTTTGTGTTACTATTTGCAAAATTATGGAATTTGAGTATTTTGGGTGGTTCTATAGAAAAGTGGGCCCTAGAGTGGTCGTATGGGAAATTCGAGTGTATGAGCGAGTATATAGCATCGTTTACACATGGGTAGCAATTCTGGTTTGTATTCGGGAGGTCTCGAGAGTGTTTTGGGTGTTGGTAGAGAGTTCACTGAATTACCTAAGTTGTTGGTTTCTGTCGTGTCATACCAGCGGACCAGTGGCCGCTTCTACGGAAGGTGGTCCATAGATGCGAGCCTTGGAAATATTTGGAAAGTCCGCCCTTGCGACATTTGTCGCACAGAGGCGGTCCCCCTCTGCATTATTTTTTCCGCTTCTTCGAGCCTAGGATATTTTAAGTGAGTTCGCCTTCGCGAGTGTTTTTCCATAGAAGCAACCCTGCATCTGCAAAGGATTGTCCGCAGATGCGGAATCGCTGAGAATCAGAATCATATATTTTCCCAACTCGAAGCCATTTCTTTTCATTCACAAATTTGAGACCTATAGAGTTTGGTGGGGCGATTTTGTAGAGCTTTTTGAGATTCGTCCTTGGGGTATGTTCCGTATACTCATTTTATATTTTTTCATGTTTAATTGTGAAATCTACGGTAGAAATCATGAGTTTAGTTGGGGGGTTTTGGGTCATGAACCATAAAATAATTTTATGAACTATTTTCTATCTAAATTGAGTTTTGTTTGGAAATTTCTTCGAGTCTAATCATTTAATCATTGGGGTAACTAGTTGCTAAGTTTGAATCTCTCTTTTAATTAAATTTTGGATTATGGAAAGTAAGGGTTTGAAGATGATGAACCCTAGATGGGTTATAACTTTCTTAATGAAATTGGTAGATGTGTTTGAAAGTATTTCATGACTTGTGACTTGGGTTGGCTACTTCTAACGTCGATTTCGAATTTGGAACAAGTTTCCAAACAAATTAAAATGTGGGTTTTCTTATAAAATTGGGGATCTGAGTAGTTGTTTCCCCTTTTTAGTATTGTTTCTTATATGACATTAAATGTGTGTATTAACATAGGATTTATATGTATACTCCTAGACTACTACCGTCCAATGGTACTTCGGAAGAACAATGTGGCATATGTGTTCGTGGCATCCGCTTGACTATGAGGTAGACTATGGTTTAATATTACCAGACTCTGATAGAAGCATGTAGTTGTTATAAATATTGAGGGGTATTGGACTTGTTGGGGTCCCACCTTATTGGTTGTGATGAACACTTGGGTGGGTACCGTTGTTGAACTATTTGATGGGTGATTCGGGGAATCAGCCTTAGGGTTGATTTTGACTGCTGTTATGTGCGCTTGTATCCATTACGTGGGCTTGTCGCCATTGTTTGATACTTTTTGTGCTTACTCATCATATGTTCCTTGTTCTATGAAAGGCTGATTACGTGGAATTATGTGTTGTTGATAATTCTGAGGCATATGCATTCATCTCCTGAATTTGATTGCATCTCATACTTCATGACTATTTGCCTTATTAATGTTGTATTCATACACTCATGATTATTTTGATATTGAAATGGAGTGGTATAGAAATATTGTGAGTCCAATGAAATCGGGAAAGAAAGACAATGATATTATTATGAGATGATTGGAAATACTGAGATAATGAATGATGATTGATGATTGATATGGCTCGAGAATTTTCTGTGATTGATATGCTAGCCAGACTGAGGGACCATTCCGGTTGGCTGTACGTTGTATAAATTGTTATGGCTCGACAAATGAGTCTTAGGCACTAGTCAAATTCGTATATTGAATTCTGTCTAGCTAAAAGCGGTATATCGATGGCGCGAGTCCCCCATGGTTCACGATTCGTAGAATTTGAACGTGTGTATACTAGGTTGGTTGAAAGGTACTTTGCATGGCATTGAATTCATATCATTCATTCATATATATTGATTTCTTGAGATTCGTACTTGAATTGGATTGTTTATCATGATACAATGGATTTATTGGATTTAACTTCCATCATTTCTGAGTTGTCTAAGTATGGAACCATTTATGTGATTGAAGGTGACCTACGTGAATAATTTCTTTACTTGATAGGGAGTCTAGGAGACTAATGAGTTGTCGTGTCGTCATTGTAACTACCATTCTATGTGGTTGTATATGTCTATCCAACTTCACCCTAATTGGGGGATTTATGACGTAATAACTTACTCGAATGTAATAGGGTTGTGGAATAAACTGGCATGTACCTATATTCTCAAGTGTAGGGATAGTAACCAGGTCTGCAAGTTAAGGATAATACTAGGTCAATAATGCTATTGTATGTCAATTTATTGCTATCGTGAAATGTTGTGATGTGGTTGTGTTATCTAAGTATTTGATTCCCTTACCAGTAGACTAATGATGTAAGTGGGTTAGATTAAGTATGACTTCGGCAGTTGAGTGATGACAAGTGGACCTACTTTCATGAATCTATGTGTTACTACAGTTGATTTGTAACTTAAGTGTGAAACTATTATGTCGATGTGTAACTTGATATTTATACCTGTTATGTATGGTCTGTCATTGTCAGACTATGATGCTTACGGGGGTACGTTGTGTACGCATACTATACTTGTTGCAACTTTTATGTGCATGAAGGTATAACAATGGTTCGTGTTGCAGCTTTGGAGTATGTGAGGGTTATGGCATGTCACTCATACTATCGCCGGCCTTGGTCTTCTTCTTAGTTAGGATGTTCTTATTTATTCAAGACAGTGACTTTTTTATATTTCTCTATCCATTTGTATTCATAGTAGTCCTTGTACTAGCAGGTTTTGGGGAAAAATTGTATTGCAAAGGATTTTGATAATTATATGTTTGAATGAAGGATTGTTTTATCTCGGTAGTTCCTTTAATTATTCTTTAATGTTTTAATACATGTTTAAAGGATTTTGGGGATGGTTCGCCTATTCGGAGGGATATTGTAGGTGCCATCATGACCCGTGATTTGGGTCGTACAAGTTGGTATCAGAGCTCTAGCTTCACCAGTCTCACGAGTACAAGGATAATTTTTAGTAGTCTCGTAGATAGGTACGTAGACATTTGTACCCATCCTCGAGAGTCTATAAGACATTTTAGAAATATCCTATTCTTTCATTCTTTCGTGCTACTTCATTCAAATAAGTATCTGCTCGATTGTAATATGTATCTGAACCCTCTTCATTGTATTCTATCATTGAGGGTATGAGCAAGTTTTTAAATTCGTACGTGAGTGGTTCTATATGACATCTGCGGTAGGGGATAAGATGTATCACTGTGATACGAACGTATGGACAAGTTCAGTCTTTAGCTATGATTTGAAGGTTCAGTTGAGTGGGGTTATGATTGGGGCTCCTTAGTTCGGTGGTATCCTTGGGAAATAGGAATGATAATACAGAGGCGCAAGAAAAGAAATTGGATGGATCAATCTCTACTATATGAAGGGAAAAATTGGTATTTGATGTGCTCATTAGGATAAAGTTACAAGATATACGAGGATGAATGTCGTATAGGGTTATGAAAGATTAAGTTGGGCTTTGACATGACAGAGTGGTAGTAGCGGAGTAAGAACTAGTGGTTTGTGAGTTTTTTCAGGAAATGGCTACCTATTCTAGGTCGAGTGGTAAGGTTACTAGGGACGAGTGAAGTTTAAGGAAATGGGCAACTGTGATCCTTCAGTAAAGGGTGTGTTCATAGGGTCGTTGGTGTTTTAAGGTTAGTGATAAAATGGAGTTATCTGAAACCAAGAGCTTGCTAGTTTATGAGGGTTATCGCAGTGGTGTGATTTAGAGTGAGTGTAAGAGATCGTGAATGAGTTGGCACGTTGGATTACGTCATAGGCTATAGAGGGGACAGTGGTTGATTGATAGAAATGACTCCAGCGCTGGGCAAGTGTGAAGTTTTATTTCTAAAGAGTTACCAAATGTTGCATCTACTTTTCATATAAGGTTTGTAGGGCTAGTCTGTAAGGTTTAATATTTGAGAAGTTTCTACAGTTGCTGGTGGTGTGATTTCATGAAATGGACTGATTGAGAGGAATAGTCGCTTGATTTATTGAAGGTGTTATGGTTTATTAATTAAGGGGAAAAACGGTTATTCTCGGGCAAGCATCATTTAAGGATCTTCGAATGAGGTGTGGGTCAATAGGGACATTTACATGACATACTGATGGCAGTTCAAACTAATTTTAGTTGTGAATAGATTCTCAAATATTTATGATTGGGTCAGTAAACTTATAAACTAATATGGAAGAAGAATTATTTCAGTTAAGGATTTTGGCTAGGGTACTTCGGCAAAATTGAATGAGGATGTTAGCAGGTTTTTATGTTCAGTAATTAAGGATCAACTTACGGATTATGGACTAGTTCAGTGATAGATTAGGTTAATCTCTTGGGTACTAAATGATTTTTTGTCGGAATAACCAGAGTGGGTCGGTACCTTTCTAGTGGAGGAACTTTGTAGAGGATGGTGCATAGGATGTGCTGGATTGGGATGATCTTTCAATTTTAATATTGCGTGCGTGGAGGGAAATTCTCGGTTGTTTAGGTATGCAGTGTTCTACTATCTCCAGGATCGACTAGGCTATGTTGCAAGACCTGTGTTATTTCAGTACACTCTGGAGCTGGTTTGAGTAATGATCGGTCATTAGTGGTGATAGTAATTTGAATGAAAGGTGTTAATTAAAGAATTAAGGTAAATGCATGGTTGATCTAATTTGGAACGAGTAAGGTACCTCTTTGAGAAAGGGGAGGATTCGGATTCGATGAAACAAAAAATCTTGGGTTAGGTGTGGATTATGGTGATACTATTTTTTTTCATATCTTTAAGATGGGGTGAAATTATTGAGTATTCTCGGAGGAGTAAGTATATGGTAATTGACTCTGTGTTATGATGAAGGTTTCTTAGGGTTTCGGATTGGCGACTGGCGTTGTATCATGGGTAATTACGCGGTATTCTTGAATTAATGATCTAGGATGGAATAATAAGAGGGAATCTTCAGAATCTCTTCAGTTTGAAGGTTAAGGTTTAATTTTTTAGGGAAGGCTATGATTATGGTAGTATGTTATGTTGAAGCATTATTGACTAATAGCATGAATGAGTAGTGTAATACTAAAGACATGAAAGTAAATGCACAAGCTAAGATAAATGGATTGTAAGGTTGATACATCAGGAATTTGTAAGGCTGGTAAATTGCGAGATTCAATACATTTTGCATGGTTAAGGCGTAGAAATATATTACAAATAGAGGTTCGATGAGGTGTCTAGAGTTGTGGGCGAGTTAAGAGAAAGTACAAGGAAGATTTGTTGTATTTAGAGTTCATGGGATTCTATTAGACTTGCCTATTGGGTGGGAGTTGAGAAATATGAAGATTTCAATCATAAGGTATAGTATTCGATATTAAGTGGCCGACTTGGATAGAATTCAACTTTTGGAACCGATGGTTGTAGTTCAGAATTGAAGTATGGCAGCGTCGTCGGTTCTCATTGAAACTTTCAAAATGGAGTTCATAATAGGTTTACGGATGACAACTAATCAGGAAATTCTAATGGGTTGCGCCGGTACTTGGCAGGGTATTGAATAGGTTCAATTGATCATGAAAGAGTTTTTAAGTGGTTAGTGGATTTTCTACGGATTGGGCATGGCAAGTTAATCAATGGGCGTGCATATAGTATGGTGTTTTAAAGACTTGAGCAGATTTGGGAGATGTGTTTTGACTGAGAGGTTTCAACTTCGGATTATGGAACTAACAAAATTGAAATTAGCACAATCGGCTTGGAGTAAGATTAGGTTTGATGGGATTTTCTTGGAGTTTCTCAGATAAAGTAAGCATTCTTTTCTAACGAAAGGAAGTCATGAGTTGGGCTTGTGGCATGTGTTTAAGTGTTCTAAGGAAGCTTGGTACGAATGACGACATTGACAGTTGTTAAAGAAGATTAGTAGAATCCAACTGTTTTATCGGTAGAGGTTGTACTATAGTTTGGGGCTACGACTAGAGATGTGTGGTGATTATGGTAGTATTTGTGGAATCGATCGGATGCGTCTAGATATATGGTTATGATAAATCATTGAATTCAAGTGTAACGCCTTGAACCATGGCCTAGGCAAAACATGACACTCAGTGCCTGACTGCATGTGACTGAGCGAACCACTTGGCTTGTACAAACTACATGGGCATCAAAAGCATGTAATAATAATGATTTAAACTTGTAAAGCTGAATACTGAAATATAGTCTGAAAATATATTGCGAAAATATCTAAAAACATAATGAGTTTGAAAACAATAATGATATGACATGCTAAACTAGTCTAGTCTATGAAACCTCTAAAAATGTGAGTCTGACTGCAAAACGTTTTACCAGGATAAGGCCCTGACATACCTCTATTATAAAAATATAATCATGACAAATAACCAACTCACACCCCAAAAGAATTAGGGCTCACCAATAGTTGATACATGTGAAGTCCTAGCGTGATCCTTCGTCCTGAAACTCAGTACATACACCATGAAGTACAGGCCTCGGGCAAAAGGGATGTAATAATATTTGAATTGTATTGTATGTAAAGAAACTGGGAAAATAACAGGCTCATGAAATAATAGGAACATGAAACTGAAATTGTAACATAAGCATGAGCATGTATAAAAGCTGACATGAAACCATCACGCTGGAACGTGGTGTTTGATCTCTGCCCGATCATCTATGCCATCTCATTCCTTGATGGGGTATGAGACATGAACATTACATGATGGATCTAATAACCCAAAATGGATGACATGAAGGAATCGTCGTAACTGGGCAGAGCAATCCTTATCCTACGTTGGCGTATGTAGTTTTAGATAATAAACCTTCTCGGTAATCTGTGCAACTCCCAAAACATGAACATGAATATAGTTGGCTTAGAAGCCCATGAATTTCATAAACATGACTTGTAAATAAAATATAACACGTGTATAGTTTTATTAAGACATGAAAAATAATGGAGAATTCATGAGATGAAACAATAGTAGTTCGTAAACAATTCATATTTCATGCTTGAACTCATGGAATCAATATTATGAGCATTCATGGATTATCGATGAATTCCCAATAACCGTAACGTAATATCAAGAATACAATAATAAACTAGCAACACAAACATGGTGTATCATGATACATGTAATTTAGGGTCATTATGAACATGGAATAAAACCCTAAGTATAGAAGTTCATGGTTTCATGGATAAATGTAGCGTGGGGAACAACAATGATGTTCCCACACGTGGATAAAAGCTCTACATACCTTATTCGCTCCTATACTTATATTAAAAATCTGATATTTGTAGAAGAAACCCAAAGCTTGAACTTTAATGTCTTGGGTTGGGTTTTCTTGAAAACCCTAGGTTAAGAATCAATGAGTTCACTTAGGAATTGAGTATACTTGATTACAATCTCATGGAAATACATGGAAATGGATTACCTTGAGTTATAAGGATGATGAGAGAAGAGAACTTTGTTCTAAGGCTTGGAAAAGTAAGAAAACTGATTTTTCTGAACGAAGTTTGCAATATATATTGTTCCAGTCATCGGGGGTTTTACGGCCGTATTGTACAGTTCATACATTTATGCATGTTTTGTATAAACGGGCCGTCATCTA
This sequence comes from Anisodus acutangulus, assembly GCA_029783415.1. Lineage (NCBI taxonomy): Eukaryota > Viridiplantae > Streptophyta > Magnoliopsida > Solanales > Solanaceae > Anisodus > Anisodus acutangulus. The sequence continues at coordinate 39,625,715 of CM056492.1, forward strand.
AGTGCAACGTTTCAGTGAATATCAAGAGTTTGGGGTTCATCGATGGCTCAAAAGTCCGGTCCGCATAATTTTATACGATCCGTATAAGTCTATTGTATCATTGATTTTCGACGATGATTTGTGAAGTCCTATGGGTTGTATAACTTTGTATGGTCAGTATAAACCTGGCGTACAGCTAGAATCACAAAACTGAAACTAGGTTTTTAACTTTAACTCCCTATCTTGGTCTCCTATACTCTTTAATCAAGAACATGCCTTAGTTTGAAGGTATGAGGTTTTAGAATATCTCCTCCATGTGATCATTCGTCCTCGAATAACGGGTCATGGTTAAGAATGAAACTGGACATGGTATGAGTATATGAACGTGAAGAAACATGACACGAAACATGGGGACTGAACTGACATAATTACATGAAAATATGAACATGGGGGCATGAGACATGAGTACAGATTATATGAACGTGAAATATGAGACATGGATACAAGTGGCACATGACATGAATACTGAAGGTATTTACCTTGCATGCTTTCTGCTTGCTCTTCAAATAATTGCAGATATCTGGACTTTATGTCCTCTTCGGCTTCCCATGTAGCCTTCTCAACTTTCTGACTTCTTCACAACAATTTCATTATCGCAACTTAGTCCTTAGCTTGCAAACTTGACGACCTAGAATACCCACAGGGGCCTCTTCATTAGTCAGGCTATCCTTAACTGTAATGCATTCAGTAAGAACAACCAATGACCTATCTCCCACACTCCTCCTCAACATAAATACATGATACATTGCGTGCACATCAATCAAATATTGTGGTAATTCAAGATCATAAGCCACTTGACCAATTATTTGCAAAATGTTGTACGGTCCGATATATCTGGGACTAAGCTTCCCCTTCTTTCCAAACCTCATGACACCTTTCATTGGTGAAACTTTCAGAAACACCCAATTGTAAACTTGAAACTCTAAGTCTCTGCGCCTCACATCCGTATAGGACTTCTGGCGACTCTGAGCTATTTTCAAATGCTCCTAAATCAACTTCACTTTCTACATAGCCTAATAGACCAAGTCTAGTCCTAAAAACTCTGCTTCACCAATATCGAACCAACCAATTGGCGACCTATACCTTCGCTCATAAAGAGCTTCGAACGGTGCCATGTGAATACTAGCATGGTAATTGTTATTATAAGAAATTCAATGAGAGGCAAGTGATCATCCCAATTACCTTTAAATTCAAGAAAACATGCCCTCAATATATCCTCGAGGGTCTAAATATTCCGCCCTGCTTGGCCATCTGTCTGAGGATGAAAAGTTGTGCTGAGATTTACCTTGGTACTTTCTAGAAAGACTTCCAAAAGTGCACTGTGAACTGAGCACCACGCTCCAAAATTATGGATACTGGGATCCCATGAAGCTTAACAATTTCTCAGATATACAACTTAGCGTAATCTTCTACTGAATTTGTGGTCTTGACTGGCAAACTATGTGCTGATTTAGTAAGTCAGTCCACAATCACCCAAATCGAGTCATGCCTTCGGGATAAACGAGGTAGACCTGTTATGAAGTCCATTTTTATCATCTCCCATTTCCAAATAGTAATATCAATATTCTGAGCCAACCCACCAGGCATCTGATACTAGGCTCTCACCTGCTGACAATTAGGACACTTGGCTACAAAATATGCCACATTCCTCTTCATATCATTCCACTAATAAATATATTTAAGATCATGATACATCTTTGTAGAACCTCGGTGGATGGAATACCTAGAATTGTGCGCTTCTGCCATGATTCTCTCTTTGAGTCCATCCATATCCCGAACACACAACCTGCCTCGGTACTTCAAAGTACCATCATCTCCCCCTTGTTCAAAAGCCTTAGTCTTATGCTTGTGAATTCCTTCTTTCAGCTACAATAAATTGGGATCATTAAATTATTTCTTCTTCACTTCGGCTACTAAGGAGGATTTATACCTATTGTGGACAACAATGCTACCATCTTTGGAGTTTAAAAATTGAACTCCTAAGCTAGATAGTCGGTGAACTTCCTTTAACATAGTTCTTTTCTCATCTTCAACATGAGTTAAGCTTTCCATGGATCACCGACTGAGAGCATTGGCTATCACATTTGCTTTACATGGATGATAGAGAACATCCACATCATAATCCTTAATCAATTCAAGCCACCTCCTCTATCTAATATTCAACTTACGCTGCTTGAAAATATACTGAAGGCTCTTGTGGTATTTTAAAATATCAAAGTGAACTCCATACAAAAAGTGGAACCATATCTTGAGTGCGAAAATCACGGTTGCCAATTTTATGTCATGAGTTGGATAATTCTTTTCATGAGGCTTAAGTTGTATGGATGCATAAGCTATAACATTACCATGCTGTATTGAAACATATCTAAGACCAATTCTTGATGCTTCAGAATACATTACGAACCCTTCAGTCCCCTCTAGCAATATTAACATCGGAGCAGAAGTCAATCTTGTTTTCAATTGTTTAAAAATACGCTCAGAGATATCTGACTACTGGAATTTGACTTTCTTTTGAGTTAATCTAGTTAACGGAGTTGAGATGAAAGAAAAACCTTCAATGAAGCGCCTGTAATAGCCTGCCAGACACAAGAAACTTCTTATATAAGAGACCGAGGTAGGTCTAGGAACATTCTTTACAACATCTATTTTCTTAAAATCAACGAGGACGTCATCGCCTGAAGTCACATAGCATAATCACGCTACTGACTTTATCCGAAATTCACACTTGGAGAACTTCGCATAAATCTTGCGATCCTGAAGTGTCCGCATTTCTATTCTGAGATGTTTTGCATGATCAGCCTCACTACGGGAATAAACTAGAATGTCATCAATGAAAACGGTGATGAAAAGGTCAAGATAAGGCTTGAAGATCCTGTTCATAATATCCATGAAAACAGTTGGTGCATTCGTCAATCCAAACGACATGACATGAAATTCAAAATGACCATAGCGAGTTCTGAAGGCGCTTTTTGGAATGTCGACTTCCTTAATGATAAGTTGATGGTACCCTGATCTGAGGTCAATCTTAGAATAACATTGGGCACCCTGAAGTTGGTCGAATAAGTCATCGATTATGGGAAGAAGATATTTGTTCTTAATGGTGACCTTGTTCAACTGTCGGTAGTCAATTCACTTACACAAAGATCCATCCTTCTTTCGAACAAAAAAGAGTGGCACACCTCAACGTGAGACACTTGGTCTAATAAAGCCCTTATCAAGGAGATATTTCACTAGGCTTTTAGTTCTCTTAATTATTCTGGAGCTATTCTGTATGGTAGAATAGATATTGGCTTAATGCCGGGAAATAGATTAATTCCAAAGTAAGTCTCCCTATCCGGAGGAACTTCGAGAAGATCTTCGGGAAAGACTTCTGGAAACTCATTGACAACTGGTATGGATTAAGGAATTGGAGTCTGGGTATTTACATCCCTAAACCAAACTAGGTGGTAAATGTACCCTTTGGATATAATATTTCTAGCCATAAGATAGGAAATAATCCTACCAATGGGTGCTACTACATCACCCTTCCATTGTACGACTGGTTCACCGGAAAATTTGAAACTGACAATTTTGGTTCTATATCCTACTGTGGCATACCATGAACACAACCAGTCCATGTTCATAATTATATCAAATTCTACCATTTCCAATTTTATCAAATCAGGTATTGTAATGCGGTGATAGACTTTAACTAGACAACCCCTAAATACTCGTCTAGTTATAACTGACTCTCAAACTAGAGTAGATACTCCAAAAGGTTTATGCAACTTTTCTAGTTCTATTCCAAATTATTTAGCAACAAATGGGGTTACATATGATAGAGTAGATCTAGGGTCTATAACGGTATAAACGTCAAAAGTGATAATAGTTGGTATACTTGTGACAACATCTACACGAGCCTTTGTATCCTGACTACCGGCTAAATCATACAAGCGGTTTGGACCTCCGCCTATGTTACCATACTTAGTTGGCCTGTGATTAAGAGCCTGATGCTCTGAAGTTCTATCTCTTCTGATCATTCCTGAACTTAGGGACTAGAGCACTAGCTAAAGATGGAGCAGGTCCTGATGACCTGTTATTAAAGAATTGTCTGCCTCCACCTCCCCCATGACTGAAGTGTCCTTAAGAGTTATCTCTCTTTTTGAATTCTCTATCCTTCTCCTTCTATAACGCTTCCTCTTCCTTCATTCTACTATCATTACCTTATACGAAAGAAACCATCTTGGTAATGGTAATTTTGTTATTTTGAGCAGAAATATTAGCAACACAAAACAAATAAGGGTCAAGACCCCATACAAAATCCCTAACTCTGACTCTCATGTCTGGAACCATGTGCGGAGCATACTTAGCCAAAGAAAAAAAGTTGAGGTAGTACTCATCCACACTCCTACCAATTTGCTTGAGCCTCTCTAATTAAATAGACTTTGCCTCCCCAACCTCCAGAAGCAGAAAGTGTTCTATGAAGGTATATGTAAGTTTATCCCAAATTGCAGGAGATGCATCTTCCCCTCGGGACTGTCACCACGACTTATAACAAATGTGAGAAACATCTTGCAACTGATAAGCTCCTAACTCTGCAACCTCTATCTCAATAGCATGCATAACACCAAAGATATTCCAAAAGTTCATCAATGAAATTTTGCGTATCCTCTTTCTTGCTAGACCCTATGAACACTGGAGGGTCCATATGCATAAATACCTAAGTCCTGAAACTAGATGACTCTCCACTAGCTCCTGTACTTGGAGTCATTCCCTGACGTTGAGCTTGTGCAACTAAAATCTGGGTGAGTAGTTGAATAGCTCCCCTAACATTTGAGTCAGTGGAACTGGGCGGCGAAACTGGATGCAAACCTCTGCATGCCCTTTAATATCAAGTGATGGTGTTGTACTAGAGTTGGCTCCCTGAGCCTGAGTATCTTCCTCACGCGCAGCATTAGTAGCAACCCTCTTGCTTGTAGCAGATTTCCTTTTAGTAGACATTTTCTGAAATACATAATTCAAATGAGTTAGAAGGATGTCATGAAGTTATAGCTCTAATTACATGATCTAGAGTATGAAAGAAGTGAGATAATCCTAGATATGTTGGTGGTTAACTATTTACATGTGTGGGTGCCACACACACATAAGAGATACCACTGGAAATGATTTCATAGACTCCCTAAGACACTTTAACCTAGAACTATGATACCAAATTTTGTAATGCCTAGAACCATGGCATGGGCAAAATACGACAGTCGGTGCCTGACTGCATATGACTGAATGAACCATTTGTCTTGCTGAATCAACATGGGCATCAAAAGCATGAAATAATAATAATTTAAACATATAAAACTGAATACTGAAATATAGTCTGAAAATATATTACGTAAATATCTGAAAACATAATGAGTATAAAAAAAATACCGACATGACATGCTAAACTAGTCTAGTCTATGAAGCCTCTGAAACATGAGTTTGACTGCAAAATTATTTACCAGGAAAAGGCACTGACATACCTCTACTATAAAAATATAATCATGACAAATAACCAACTATCACCTCGAATGAAATGGGGCTCACTAATAGCTGATACAAGTGAAGTCCTGTCATGCAGATCCTTTGTCTTAAAACCTACTACCTACATCATGATGTTTAGGCCCTGGGTAAAAGGGACATAAGTACATTTGAATTATAATGTATGTAAAGCAGCTGGAAGAATAACAGGCACATGAAATAATAGGAACATGAAACTGAAACTGTAACCTGAGCATGAGCATATATAATATCTAACATGATAAAATCGTCATAATTGGGTGGAGCGATCATTATCCTACATTGGCATACATAGTTTCAAGTATTAAACGTTCTTGGTAATCTATGCAACTCCCTAAACATAAACATGAATATAGTTGGCTTAGAAGCCCATGAATTTCATATACATGACTTTTAAACATGGCTTGTAAATAAAGTATAAGATTTGTATTTTTTTATTAAGACATGGTAAATTATTTTAAGTTGGAGAGCTTTATATAACCGATATGAAACCACCACACTGGAATATGGCGTCTGGTCTCTGCCCGATCAACTAAGCCATATCATACCTTGTTGGGGTAGAAGATATGAACATGACATGATGGATCCAATAACCCGTAATGGATAACATGAAGGAATCTTCCTAATTGGGTGGAGCGATCAATATCCTACATTTGCATACATAGTTTCAGATATTAAACCTTCTCGGTAATTTGTGCAACTCCATAAACATAAACATGAATATAGTTGGCTTAGAAGCCTATGGATTTCATAAACATGGCTTGTAAATAAAATATAACATGTGATTTTTTATTAAGACATGAAAAACATGAAGAATTTATAAGGTGAAACAATAGTAGTTTGTAAACAATAGTAGTTTGTAAACAATTCGTATTTCATGCTTGAACACATGGAATCAATATTATGAGCATTCATGGATTAAGGACAGATTTCCAGTAACCATAACATAATATCAAGAATACAATAAGAAACTAGCAACACAAATATGGTGTATCATGATACATGTAATTTAGGGTCATTATAAACTAAGAATAAAACCCTAAGTATATAAGTTCATGGTTTAATGGAGAAACATGGTGTGGGGAAGAACAATGATGTTCCCACACATAGATAAAAGCTCTACATACCTTATTCGCTCAAATACTTGTATTAAAAATCTGATCTTTGAAGAAGAAATCCAAAGCTTGAACTTTAATCTCTTGGATTGGGTTTTCTTGAAAACCCTATATTAAGAATCTATGATTTCACTTAGGAATTGAGTATACTTGATTAAAATCTCGTGGAAATATATGGAAAGGGCTTACCTTGAGTTATAAGGATGATCAAAGGAGAGAACTTCGTTGTAGGGCTTGAAAAAGTAAGAAAATTGATTTTTCTAAACTAAGTTTGCAATATATACTATTTCAGTCATCAGGAGTTTTACGAACATATTGTACGGTTCGTACATTTTTGTACGATCCATATAAATGGACTATTATCCAAGTGCAACTTTCAAGTGAACGTCAAGAGTCTGGGGTTCATCGACGTCTCAAACGTACGGTCACTGAACTGAAACTGGGGGCCGTATAACTTTCTACTATCCGTATAACTTTCTACTATCCGTATAAACCTAGCATAAAACTAGAATCACTGAACTGAAACTGGATTTTTAACTTTAGCTTCCCGTCTTGGTCTCTTATACTCCTTAATCAAGAACATGACTTAGTTTGAAGGTACAAGGTGTTACATTGAGCAGAGTCGATTCTTGCTTTCGCGAATCAGTTGTAAAGGGAATTTCGGGTATGAAGGAAATGGAATTTTGATCTTTGAGCTAAGTTAGAGGTAGTTATGTCAAATACAGTGAACAAGCGATACTGTCAGTATATTTCTTGCATATTAAGGCTTTTATGAGGATATAATGGAGATTTTTTGGTTACTTGTTGGATTTTGTACCCTTTTTTTTCAAGGACGAACCTTTATTTAATTGGTATCTGATGTAACGACCCGTTTGGTTGTTTAGGAAACTTTACCCTTTTATCCCTATTGACCCTTCCCCTACATCGTTATAGAGTATTCGACTTGAAAATATGGTCGAAGTGGTTCCCTAGATAGTCGGGTGATTCTTGGTTAATTTTGAGGAAATTAGAAGCTTTTAAGTTGAATAAATGAAATAATGTTGACCGATAGTTGACTTTTGAGTATATGGGTTCATTTATGAGTTTCATCACTTCTAATAGGTCCAGAGAAACATTTATGAATTAGTCTAGGTCCTGGTTTACTTCTCAGGATGTTCGGATGTGTTTTGTGTCACTATTTGCTGAATTGTAGAATTTTAGTATTTTGGGTGGTTCTATAGAAAAGTGGGCCCTATCATGGTCAAATGAGAAATCTGAGTGTGTGAGCGAGTTTGTAGCATCATTTACACATTGGTTGCATGTGTTGGTTTGTATATGGGAGGTCTCAGGAGTGTTTTGAGTGTTGGTGGAGAGTTTGCTGAATTTCCTAAGTTGCTGGTTTCTGGTGTCTCACACTGACGGACCAGTGGCCGCTTCTTCGGAAGTTAGTCCGCAGATGCAAGCCTTGGGAATATTTGGAAAGTCCGCCCTTACGGATTTTGTCGCGCAGTGGTAGTCCGCCTCTTCATTACTTTCTCCGCTTCTGTGAGCTTGGAATATTTTAAGTGAGTCCACCTTTGCGAGTATTTTTTGACAGAATTGACCCCGCATCTGCAAGGGATTGTCCTCAGATGCGGAATTGCTGTGAATGAGAAACTTATATTTTCCCAACTCGAAGCCATTTATTTTCATTCACAAATTTGAGACTTGGAGAGTTTGGTAGGGCAATTTTGTAGAGCTTTTTGAGATTCTTCCTTGGGGTAATTTCCCTATACTCCTTTTAATTTTTTTATCATGTTTGATTATTGAATCTACGATAGAAATCATGAGTTTTGTTGGGGGGTTTGGGTTATGAACCCTAAAATTATTTTATGAACCATCTTCTATCTAAATTAAGTTCTGTTGGAAAATTTCATTGAATCTAATCATTTAATCATTGGGGTAACTAGTTGTTAAGTTTGATTCTCTCTTTTAGTTAAATTTTGGATTATCGAAAGTAAGTTTAAATATGATGAACCCTAGATGAGTTATAGTTTTCTTAATGAAATTGGTAGATGTTTTTGAAAGGATTTCATGACTTGTGGCTTGGGTTGGCTACTTCTAACTTCAATTTCAAATTTTGAACAAGCTTCCAAATGGATTAACATGTGAGTTTTCTTATAAAATTAGGGGTTGAGTAGTAGTTTCCCCTTTTTAGTAATGTTTCTTATATGACATTAAATGTGTGTTAACATAAGATTTATATGTATACGCCTAGACTACTACGTCCTATGGTACTTCGGAAGAACAATGTGGCGTAGGAATTCTTGGCACCCACTCGACTATGAGGTATACTATGGTTTATTATTACTAGACTCTGATAGAAGCATGTAGTTGCTATAAATATTGAGGGGTATTAGACGTGTTGGGGGTCCCACCTTAGTGGCTGTAATGAACACTTGGGTGAGTACCGGTGTTGAACGATTTGATGGGTGATTTGGGGAATCAGCCTTAGGATTGATTCTAACTGTTGTTATGTGGGTTTGTATCCATTATGTGGGCTTGTCTCCATTGATTGATACTTTTTGTGCTTACTCATCATATATTGCTTGTTCTATGAAAGACTGATTATGTGGAATTACGTGTTGTTGATAATTCTGAGGCATGTGCATTCATCTCCTGAATTTGATTGCATCTCATACTTCATGACTATTTTTCTTATTAATGTTGTATTGATACACTCATGATTATTTTGATATTGAAATAGAGTGGTATGGAAATGTTGTGGGTCCAATGAAATCGGGAAAGAAAGGCAATGATATTATTATGAGATGGTTGGAAATACTGAGATGATGATTGATGATTGATATGGCTCGAGAATAGTCCGTGATTGATATGCTAGCTAGACTGAGGGACTATTCTGGTTGGCTGTGCGTTGTATAAATTTTTATGGCTCGACAAATGAGTCTTGGGCACTAGTCAGATTCATATGTTGAATTTCGGCTAGCTAAGAGCCGTATATGGATGGCACGGGTCCCCCATGAATAATGATTCATAGAATTTGAATGTGTGTATACATACCTTGCATGGTATTGCATTTCATCCATATCATTCATTCATACACATTGATTTCTTGAGATTTGTACTTGAGTTGAATTTCTTATCATGATAAGGTGGATTCATTAGATTGAACTTCCATAATTTCTGAGTTGTCTAAGTGTGGAACCATTTATGTGATTGAAGGTGACCTACATGAATAATTACTTTACTTGATAGGGACTCTAGGATACTAATGAGTTGTCGTGTCGTCATTGTAACTACCATTCCGTGTGGTTGTATATATGTGTCCAACTTCACTCTAATTAGGGGATCCATGACGTAATAACTTACTCGAATGAAATAGGGTTGTGGAATAAATTGGCATGTATCTATATTCTCAGGTGTAAGGATAGTAACCAGGTCTGCAAGTGAAGGATAATACTAGGTCAACAATGTTATTGTATGTCAATTTATTGCTATCGTAAAATGTTGTGTTATCTAAGTGTTTGATTGCCCTTATTTGTAGACTAATAATGTAAGCGGGTTAGGTTAAGTATGACTTAGGCAGTTGAGTGATGACTAGTTGACCTACTTTCAAGAATCTATATGTTTCTATGGTTGGTTTGTTACTTAAGTGTGACACTATTCTGTCGGTGTGTACGATCTATGGGTTTGACCAGAATGAGTAGGCTAGGACTACCTATGTGTCAACTTGATATTTATGCTTGTTACGTGTGGTCTGTCGTTGTTGTCCTATGATGCTTACGGGGGTACGTTGTGTACTCATACTACATTTATTGCATCTTTTACGTGGATGCATGTATAGTGAATGGTTCAGGTTGCAGTTTTGGAGTACGTGAGGGTTAAGGCATGTCACGCATCCTATCGACGACCTTGGTCTTCTTCATAGTTAGATTGTTTTTATTTATTCAAGACAGTGACTTGTTTATTTCTCTATCCATTTGTGTTCATAGTAGTCCTTGTGCAAGTCAGACCAGATTTTGGGAAAAAGTTGTATTGTAAAGGATTTTGATAATTATAAGTTTGAATTAAGAATTATTTTATCTTGGTAGTTCCTTTAGTTATTCGGCAATGCTTCAATATGTGTTTAAAAGATTTTGGAGATGGTTCACCTACCGGGGGATAGTGTACGTGTCATCATGACCCATGATTTGGATCGTGACATCATGTATCTCCATGCAAAACATTATATTTTTCTTCTCTTTAAGATGTGTTTAATTGCTATCTTTACACTAAAATCTTTGTTAAAAATCGTATGTTTAGATTCCTTCTAACCTTATATCTCTTTTTTCCTTTCCATTTGCATGAACCTCCTTCGTATGGGCCTAATCGGTCCTGGACCTGTATTGTCAGCCACTTCATTGGGTCTCTCAGGCCCAACATTTCACGTTGATCGAGTCCAAAATCCAAACAAGCTGAAGGCCCAATCATGGGTGAAAATGGTTAACTTGGTAGGCTCAACGGTTTAACACTTAGTTAAAAATAGGCAGATAATGTGTAATATCGTTAGAACGGACAGAAACCTGAACATTTTTCAAAATCAGACCCGATCAAAAGATAAAGGTTGTTTCTCTTTTGACAACACAAGAAACAAATAATGTGTTCTTCTTTGTGAAAATAAAAGACAGAAACAGTGGAGTATCACCTTTGTGTGGAAAAGATTCATCTTTCTTTAAATTGGATTTTCGGAAGAACAACACTTGGAGAAAAGGATGATTTCAAAATAAAGTTTTTTTGAGAAAAGGTCCCAACTAGCCCAAGGAGCTTAACTGATTTTTTTAAAAGGGACAAATTTGATTTTTGGGCCATGCTCACTTAAATTGAATAAAACAAGAGGAATTCCATTTAAATACAAGTCTAGGGAAAGAGATTAAAAAAAGGATGTGGTTGACCTACAACAAAACAAAAAGGGGGATTTTTTGACTTATGAGGAAAATACAATTTTGTAAAGTTATATAGTTTTGTGGCATATTTGCAAAGGACATATATTTGAATATTTCAAAATTATAAGGATCAAATAGGACATAACATTTGGGACCAAATTAAGTTGAACCTACTCAAGAGAGATCTTGGGTGTGTTTTTGGTCCGAAAAATGAAATGACCATATAAACCTTATACGTATTTTTTTTTAAAGGAAACTCAACTTTCTTTTTAAATAAAAGGATTTATCAAAACCATTTTAAATAATATTCCATGACTTTATATAAGATTTTGAACTCATTTTAAGCAAACGAACAACAAATCATACTTTGAAACTCGAAGGTCAACTGCATTCTGTAGATTCTTAATATTGGGGTGCCTAACACCTTCCCCAAGGAATCACTTGAACCCTTACCGGAACTCTAGTTTAAAAAAGGATTTACCTCTAATTTGACTAAACCATTTTAACTTGGTTTTTCTAATTTCCCTTATAAATTAGGTGGCGTCTCTAAAACAAATAAAAATAAAAAAGAGTCCACAATTATGAAATAGCTTTTATGGCTCGCATAAAACTAAATCGTATCATTAGGTTCTTGAGGGATTCCCTTTCTAGAGTAAATTTTTGTATTTGGGGTTTGAAGTCAAACCAATAGTAAACTTAGTTGATTCTATCGAATCTTATGCACCTCACTATTCGTATTGATTTCAAAATGAGTATTTTTACCCAAATTCACCTTGATAGGACTTTTTACAGCTAACATGACACATTAATACTCATTTAACACATTCATACCTAACCTGGATTTACAGAGTGTTACATTATTGTAACACCTCGTACCTTCGAAGTAAGTCAGGTTCATGATTCATGAGTTTAGGAAACCAAGATGGAGAGTGTGAAGTGAAAATCTGTTTTAGTTCAGTAACCTCTAATTTATGCCAGGTTTATGCGGACCATAGAATAGAGTATGGATAGTAGAATTGTAACGTACAAATCACCATAAAATATCAACGAAATATGATGGCATATACGAACCGTATAAAATTATACGGATCATATATTTAGACTCTAGGTAAGACCTCGACTTTTGGTAATCACTGAAATTTGCAATTTGATGATGGTCACTTTATACGGACGATACAATATTGTACGGAACATACTTCCAGACGTATAAATTATATGGACTGTATAATATGGCCATAGAATGCCCGATGAACTGAACATTAAATATTCGCGAAATCAATTTTCATCCTTTTCAATCCCTAGTACGAAGGTTCTCTCCTCCCATCATTCTCGTACACCAAGGTAAGCCTATTCCATGTATTCCAAGTGGATTCTAACGTATACACATGAATTCTAAGTAGAAATACATTGTTTCTAACATAGGGTTTCCATGAATACCCATCTTAAGGAATTAAAGTTTAGACTTTGGGTTTCTTCTTCAAAGTTCATATTCTTATTACAAGTTTTGAGGCGATTAAGGTATGTAGAGATTCTATCCACGTGTGAGAACATTATTATTCTTCCCCATGACACATACAATCCATGAAGAACGAATTTCCTCAGACCTAGGGATTTGCTCTAATTCATGATAACCCCATATACACGTACAACTATACATACATACATATATATATATATATATATATATCATTGCTTATATCATATTTTTGTTTATTGTATTCATGATATCTCATTGTGATTGTCATGAACCTGTCCGTAATCCATGAACGCATATATTGAATTCCATTAGTTCTAAAATACAAGTCATAAAGCATTATTACTCATCCTTGAAATTATACATGTTTTCATACAAGTTACACTATGTATTTATATTCATGATAAATTATATTTACAAATCATGCTTACAAGTTATACTTACGAAATCCATGGGCTTACAAGCCATATATATTCATGTCCATGTTTAGGGAGTTGCACAGATTACCGAGAAGGTTTAATACCTGAAACTACATACTCCAACATAGGATAAGGATCGTTCCGCCTAGTTAGGGAAATTCCTTCATGTTATCCATTGCAGGTTATTGGATCCATTCATATCATGTTGATATCTCATACCCTAACAAGGTACGAGATGGCTTAGTTGATCGGGAAGAGATCAGACACCACATAATAGCATGGTGGTTTTATGTCAGTTATACTAAAGCTTTCTGACTGAAAATGATTTACCATTTTTATTTTTATTATATATATTCATGTGATATATTATACATTCTCATGCTCAAGTTACAGTTATAGTTTCACTTTCATGTGCCTACATATTATTTAAGTTGTTTTACATACATTACAATTCAAATGTATGTACGTTCCTTTTTTCCTGGGTCTTGCACTTCACGGTGTAGGTATGCAGTTTCAGGATAATGGATTTGTACATTAGAACTTCATCTATATCAGTTATTGTTGAGCCCCATTTCATTGGGGGTGTCAGATTAGTTATTTTCATAATTATGTTTTACAGTAGAGGTATGTTAGGACCTTGTCTTGGTAAATAATTTTGCAATTAAACTCACATTTAGATGTTTCATAGACTAGACTAGTTTAGCATCTCATGTCAGTATTGTTTTTAGACTTATCATAATTTTAGATATTTTCATAATATATTTTCATACTATATTTTAGTATTTAGTTTTACATGTTTCAAATCAGTAACCGCTTGCTGCGCGAAGTCAAACTTCGCGACGGAAGCAAGAAAAGAAAGAAATTATGATTCTTCATGCTTTTGATGCCTATGTTGATTCAGCAAGCCATGTGATTTGCTCGGTCACATGCAGACAAGCACCGAGTATCATGTTTGCTAGCCCATAGTTTGGGGCATTACAAAACTTGGTATCATAACCTAGGTTCAAGTGTCTTGTCCGTGGAACTGTGTCCAATGGGGTCACATTTATGTGTGTGAGGCATCCACACTTGTAAATAGTTGACCACCAAGACATCTAGGATTTTTTCACTTCTTTCATACTCTAGATCATGTAATTAGAGTTATACCTTTATGACATCCTTCTAACTCATGCGAATCGCGTATTTCAAAAAATGCCTGCTAAAAATAAATCAACTACAAGCAAGATGGATGTTACCAATGCGGCTCATGAGGAGGATACTTTGTGTTCCAGTTCCGCTGCCCTGTTCCACTGACTAGTATGTTAGGGGGAGCTATTCAATTTCTCACCAAGATTGTGGCTACACAATCTCAATGTCATGGAACGACTACAAGTATAAGAGCTAGTAGAGAGTCATCTAGTTTCAGGACTCGGGAATTTTTGCGTATAGACACTCCAGTGCTCACAGGGTCTTGCAAGACAGAGGACCGAAGAATTTCATTGACGTGCTTCAGAATATCTTTCATGTTATGCATGCTACTGAGATAGCGACAGTAGAGTTGGGAGCTTATCAGTTGCAAAACGTTTCTCATATTTGGTATGAGTCGTGGGAACAGTCCCGAGGGGAAGATGCGTCTTCTGCAACTTGGGATGAATTTGCAGATTCCTTCATAGAACACTTCAGTCTGTATCCAAGGGGTACATTTACCATCTAGTTCATGTTAGGGATGTAGATACCCAGACCCAACTATTCAGTCTGTACCAGTTGTCAATGACTTTCAAGAAGATCTTCCCAGAGTCCCTCCCGATAGGGATAACAGCTTTGGAATTGATTTACTTCCTGGCACTAAGCCGATATCTATTCCGCCATATAGAATGGCTCCAACAGAGTTAAAAATATTAAAAGACCAGTTGAAAGATCTCATTGATAAGGGATTTATTAGACCAAGTGTCTCACCTTGGGGTGCACCTGTCTTGTTTGTTCAAAATAATGATGGATCTTTGCATAGATTGACTACCAGCAGTTGAACAAGGTCACCATTAAGAACAAATATTCTCTTTCTAGAATCGATGACTTATTCAATCAACTTTAGGGTGCCCAATATTATTCCAAGATTGACCTCAGATCAGGGTACCATCAGCTTAAGGTTAAGGAAGTTGACATTCCGAAAACTACCTTCAGAACTCGCTATTGTCATTTCAAATTTTGTGTCATGTCGTTAGGGTTGATGAATGCCCAAGCTGCTTTCATGGATATTATGAACAGGGTCTTCAAACCTTATCTAGACCTTTTTTTCATCATTTTTATTGATGACATTCTATATTATTCCCATACTGAGGCAGATCATGTAGAACATCTCAGAACCGCAAGATTTATGCGAAGTTTTCCAAGTGTGAATTTTGGCTAATGTCAATAGTGTTCTTATGCCATGTGACTTCATGCAATGGCGTCCAGGTTTATTTTCAGAAAATATATGCTATAAAGAATTAGCCCAAACCTACCTCAGTCTCTAAGATAAGAAGTTTATTGGGTCTGGCAGGCTATTACATGTGCTTTGTAGAAGGTTTTTCTTCTATCTCAGCTCCATTAACTAGATTTACTCAAAAAAAGTCAATTTTCAGTGGTCAAATGCTTGTGAGCGTAGTTTCGAATAATTAAAAATGAGACTGATCTGTATAGGTAATTGGGATGATCACTTGCCTCTCATTGAATTTTCTTATAATATCAGTTACCATGCTAGTATCAAGATGACACCATTTGAAGCTCTGTATGGGCGAAGGTGTAGATTGTCAATTGGTTGGTTCGAAGTTGGTGAAGCAGAAT
This sequence comes from Anisodus acutangulus, assembly GCA_029783415.1. Classification (NCBI taxonomy): domain Eukaryota; kingdom Viridiplantae; phylum Streptophyta; class Magnoliopsida; order Solanales; family Solanaceae; genus Anisodus; species Anisodus acutangulus. The sequence continues at coordinate 39,641,997 of CM056492.1, forward strand.
TAGGGCCGAACTTGGTCTATCGGGTTATGGAGAAAGTCAAGTTAATTCAAGAGCATTTGAAAATGGCTCAGGGTTGCCAAAAGTCCTATTTATACGTGAGATGTAGAAACTTGGAGTTTCAAGTTGATTATTTGGTGCTTCTAAAAGATTCACCTATGAAATGTGTCATAAGGTTTGGGAAGAAAGGGAAACTCAGTCCCAGATATATCAAACCGTACATGATCCTATGAAGGATTGGCCAGTGGATTATGAGCTTGAATTCCCATAAAATTTGATTGTTGTACACCCAGTATTTCATGCATCTATGTTGAGGAAGTGTGTGGGAGACTCGTCGTTGGTTGTTCCTACTGAATCCATCACAATAAAGGATGGACTAACCTATGAAGAGGTCCTTATGGCTATTTTGGATGATCAGGTTCAAAAATTGAGAACTAAGGAAGTTACCTCAATGAAAGTGTTGTGGAGAAATTAGAAAGTTAAGGAGGCTACATGGGAAGTCGAAGAGGACATGAAGTCCAGATATAAGCGTATAAGGAAAATACCTTCAGTATTTATGTCATGTCCCGTGCGTATCCATGTCCTATGTTTCACGTTCATGTATTCACTACTCATGTGTCATGTCCCATGCTAATGTTTTCATGTAATCATGTCATCCAACCCCATGTTCCATGTCATCTTTCCTCACGTTTAAGTACTTATTCCATGTTCAATCTTATTCATAACCATGACCCATCATTTGAGGACGAATGATCCCAAGAGCGATATATTGTAGCACATTCGAACTAAGCCATGTTCATGATTCAGGAGTTTAGGAAACCAAGATGGGTAGTGTGAAGTTAAAAATCTATTTTAGTTCAGTAACCTTTGTTTTATGCTAGGTTTATATGGACTGTAGAACACAGTACGGACCGTAGAATATAGTACAGACCGTAAAATCTTACCATACAAATCACCATTGAAAATCAATGAAATAAGGTAGCTTATACGGATCATATAAAATTATACGGACCGTACATTTAAACCATAGGTAAGACCTCAGCTTTTGGTAATCACTGGAATTTTCAATTCGATGATGGTCACTTTATATGAACAGTACAATATTGTACAGACCTTACTTCCCAGGGTAAAAATTGTATGGACCGTACAATACGGCCGTAGAATACACGACAAAATGAAGGGTATATATTCGTGAAATCAGTTTAAAAACCCAGTTTTCATCCTTTTCAAGCCCTAGCATGAAGGTTCTCTCCTTCCATCATTCTGATACACCAAGGTAAGCCTATTACAAGTATTCCAAGTGGATTCTAACGTATACACGTGAATTCTAAGTAGAAATTCATTGTTTCTAACCTAGGGTTTCCACGAAAACCCAACTCAAGGAATTAAAGTTCAGGCCTTGGGTTTCTTCTTCAATGTTCAGATTTTTATTATACGTTTTGGAGTGACTAAGGTGTGTAGTGCTTATATCCATATGTGGGAATATTATTGTTCTTCCCCATGCCACATGTAATCCATGAAACACGAATTTCCTCAGACCTAGGATTTTTCTCTCTTTCATGATAACCCTATATATATATATATATATTATGAATCTATCATGTTTTCATTTATTGTTTCATGATATCTCATTGTGATTGTCATGAACATGTCTGTAATCCATGAACACATGCATTGAATTCCATGAGTTCTAAAATACAATTCATGAAGCATTATTACTCAATCCATGAAATTATACATGATTTCATACAAGTTACATTATGTATTTATATTCATGATAAATTACATTTACAAATCATGCTTACAAGTAATACTTATGAAATCAAATGGCTTACAAGACAAATATATTTATGTTGATATTTGGGGAGTTGCACAGATTACTGAGAAGGTTTAATACCTAAAACTACATATGCTAATGTAGGATAAGGATCGCTCTGCCTAGTTAGGACGATTCCTTCATGTTACCCATTGCGGGTTATTAGATACATTCATTTCATATTCATGTCTTGTACCCCGACAAGATACCAGATGGCTTAGCTGATCAGGAAGAGATCAGATGCCACATTCTAGTGTGGTGGTTTCATGTTAGTTATACTAAATCTCTCCAACTTAAAATGATTCACCATGTTTTATTTTTATTATATATATTCATGCCAAATATTATACATGCTCATGCTCAGGTTACAGTTATAATTTCAGTTTCATGTTCCTATTATTTCATGTGCCTGCTTATTCTTTCAGTTACTTTACATACATTACAATTCAAATGTACTTATGTCTCTTTTTGCTCGAGGCCTGCACATCATGGTGTGGGTACAGAGTTTTCAGGATGACATATCTGCATGTTAGGACTTTATCTATATCAGCTATTGGTGAGCCCCATTTTGTTTAGGGTGTCAGCTTGGTTATTTTCATGATTATTTTTTATAGTAGAGTTATGTCAAGGCCTTGTCCTGGTAAACAGTTTTACAGTTAGACTAATATTTCAGACGTTTCATAGACTAGACTAGTTTAGCATGTCATGTCAGTATTTCTTTCAAACTTATCATAATTTTAGATATTTACATAATATATTTTCAAAATATATTTCAGTATTCAGTTTTACATGTTTAAAATCAGTATTGTGCATGTTTTTATGCCCATGTTGATTCAGGAAGCCATGTGGTTTTCTTGGTCACATACAGGAAGGAACTGAGAGATGTGTTTCACCCAGGCCATGGTTTGGGGCATTACATTTATCCCTATTTTAGGAACAATCATCCTCAAATTAATGTTATGGCCTAAGATTTTCACAAACCTCCAAATTTTCAAAAATTTTGCCAGAGTTTCTTTGTTTGACGAGCTATGCCAATATAAAACTTAGTTAACAACCTAAACATAACAATATGGTCCTCCCAAGGACTTCCACAACTATGACAAACAAGCCTAAACACGAAATGAGGAATTCATACCTTTAGTCTACACATTCACAAAAATAAATCGATAACCAGAAGGTTCAACACATACCTGGAATAGGAAATAAGTGAGGGTATCTCTTTTTCATGTCCTTCTTTGCATCCCAAGTTGCTTCTTTGATATTATGATTTCACCATAGGACTTTAACCGAAGCTACATCTTTCAGGCTCAATCTCCTAACTTGTTGATCTAAGATTTGCACAGGTTCTTCTTTATTACATAACCCTTCGTTGACCTCGATCTCTTTATGAGTTAAGATGCAAGAAGGATCAGGTTTATACAACCTCAACATCAAATGTAAAACACAAGATACACCATCGACATCTCATATGGTAACTTCAACTCATAAGCCACCTTCCCAATTCTCCTTATAATTTCATAAGGGACAAAAAAGAAGGGCCCAACTTACCCTTTCTACAAACCGCATTACTCTCTTCATTGGTGACACCTTCAAGAATACCTTGTCACCAACAACAAATTCTAGATCACGGTGCCTCATGTCTGTATAAGACGTTTATCGAATCTGAGTTGTCTTGAGTCGTTGCACAATGAGATTCACCTTCTCTATTACTTCATGAATTCAATCAAGACCCAATATTTCCACTTCCGTAGGTTCAATCCATCCAAATTGTAATATACAATGCCTCTCATAAAGTACTTCATAAGGAGTCATCTGAATACTCGCATGATAACTATTGTTCTAATTAAACTCCACGAAAGGTAGATATTCATCCCAACTACCTCTAATTTCAATCACACAATCTCTCAACATGTCTTCTAGAGCTTTTATAGTTCTTTATGCCTGCCCATCAATCTTAGGATGGAAGGCTGTGCTCAAATTTACATGAGTTCCCGAACCCTCGTGGAATGATTCCCAGAAGTGAGCAGTGAATTGCCTACCTCTGTTAGATATGATGGATGTTGGTATCCCATGTAATCTTACTATCCCCTTCAAATATAACTTAGTTTAGTGATAAAGTTTAGAACTTTAACCAATTCTAAGAGTTCCCATTCTTAATAAAAAAAACTATGGCTTTGTCATGCCTAAAACGTGTTCTGGAAACCCCTATGAATCACCCATGGATTCTCAGCACTTTTAATACCTTATACTAGTATAAATCCTTTAAATAACATCATTTAAGATCAAAGATCATACTTTTATGTGATTTCCCAAAGTCTCCTTCAATTTCTCTTTCTTTGGTTTTCAAGAATCTATGGGTTTGAAGGATGAACTAGTATTAATTGGTATTAGATTGGTGTAGTGATGATAAAAATTGATCAAGAACTTACCTTAGTTAAGAGAGGAACCTCGGAGAAGGTTAGGATCTTGAGAGATTCCCTTTCTAAAGCATATTTTCATATTTGGGATCTGAAGTATGACCTGGGATTTTAAAATATCTTTTTGTGCGCTATCACGCAAATGGCATGTTAATCATGCAACTAATTACACAGTAATAGTAGTGGTACTACCTTCCATGCGTTATTGCACATCCTGACATGCAGACTGCATAGTGTTTAGTAAAATAGGCATAACATTTTCTATAAAGATCTATTTGGCCTAATTCTTATATGGATGGAAAGGTATTACAAAGGGATACAACTTTCATATTTTATACTTTTTCAAATTCCCAACAGATTGTCACGTATACTGGATGGAAGTCAACCGTATTGCAAACTTAGTTGATTCTATCAAATTTTATACACCTCACTATTCCTCTTGATTTCAAAATGACTATTTTCACCCAAATTAACCTTTATAGGACTTCTTACAACTAACATGACACATAAATACTCATTTAACACATTCATACCTAACCTAAATTTATGAAGTGTTACAGTTATATGGTAGGAGATGTCGATCTCCTGTTGGTTAGTTTGATATTTTTTTTGTTAGGTCATGGGGTACAAATTTGTTGTGAGAGTCATTGGACAAGGTCAAGTTGATTCAGACTAGGCTTCTCACGACTTAGAGTAGGCAAAAAAGTTACGCAGATCGGAAGGTTCGTGATTTGGAGTTCATGTTTGAGGAGCGAGTTTTGTTGAAGGTTTCACCCACTAAAGGTGTGATGAGGTTTGAGAATAAGGGCAAGTTGAGCCCGAGAATATTAGGCTATTTGAGATTGTACAATGTATTGGCAAGGTAGCTTATGACAATGCTATTCCACCTGGGTTGTTGGGAGTTCACCCTGTGTTTTATATTTGACCGCCGAAGAAGTACCATTAGGATGGTTCTCATGTGATTAAATGAGATTCGGTGTTACTTGATAAGAATATGGATTTTGAGGAGGAACGCGTAGCCATCTTTGATAGGCAAGTTTGCAAGTTGAGATCAAAAAAAATTGTTTTAGTAAAGGTTCAATAGAAGCATCGTCAAATTTCACAAATCGTTTTGAGCTTTTAGACTCTTTATCCTTAAAAAATCTCCCCATAGCTTTAAAATGGTATTCCTGACTTGTAGGGATGGGTGGCATGGTTCCAGTGGAAACCAGGTGAGTATCATAGAACAATTTGTGAAATTTGAAGTTTCTAAGTTAAGTAAATGAGAAAGTTTGACCCCAGTCAACATCGGGGGTTAATGAGGTCTAATGAGAGTTTCATGTATTCTATTAGGTGCAAAATGTGATTTATGACATAGTCGAGCTGTTTGTTCAAGTTTTGAGGGGTTAAGGTGTGATTTGGGTCATTGGTTGAGAAATTAGTTATGTTTAAGATTTGGAATTGGCCATGGTCAACATCAAGTCAAAATGACCTCTTTTGGGTATTTTGAGTGTGCGAGTAGTTTTGGAGCCTATTTTATCATTGCAATGCATATTTGGTTTGTGTCTGAGAGATTCTGGATGAGTTTCGAGTGTTGAATCAATGTTTGGACAAGATTTGGGATTTATGGTTTCTGGTGCCAGGTGCCTATAATGAGTCGTAGAGTCATTTTGACTATTTTACTTAGAAAACTCTAAATTTCCCTACAAGCCTTTACTTGTGTATTTATGACTTGCGGGGATGGGTGGCACGGTTCCTGAGGTAACCGGGCGAGTTTCAGATCCTTTTTGGTAAGTTTAGAAATCCTTAAGTTAAGAGAATAAAAAGGGTTGACTCATAGTTTACTTTTGGGTAAACGCATCTTTTTTGTGATTTTGTCGATTCCATTAGGTCCAAAATGGCATTTATGACTTAGTCGAGCCTTTCATTTGGTTCTCGAGGCCATTGAGTGCATTTTGGGTGGTTGGTTGAGAAATAGGAAAATTAGAACTTGAGAGATCACTTTCGTCAAACACGGGTCGATGAGACCTTTTACGGGAATTCTGAGTATGCGAGTAGTTCTGAAATGTGTTTTATGATGGAAATGCATGTTTAGTTTGTGTCCATAGGGTTCTGAATAATTTTTGAGTGTTGGTTCGAGAATTTGGGAAAACCAGAATTTGTTGCTTCAGTTGTCATCTGGTTTTCTTAATCTTGATCGCGATGAGAGCCTCGCGACTGCGATGAAGGAAGGTGAAGCGGGTCACGATAGCGGTGGGCTAGGTCACGATCGCGCAAGGGAAAAGTTGGGTCGTGTTTGGGATATGCTTCACGATCGCAGTAGGTGGGCCTCGCAATCGCGAAGGCCAGTTTAACGCCTGGGATGATTAAAAACCCACTTCAAACTTCATTCCTCATTTATTCATTTTAAGATCTAGAGACCTCGGTTTTGGGTGATGCGATAGGCAAAAGTCAAGTTTCTTCTTTGGGGTAAGTTCTAATCACAATCTTAGTCTTTTCCCTTGATTTATTCCATTAATTTAGGCTTTAATCCATGTTTCTTGAGTAGGAGATTGGGGGCTTTTTCTTAGAACTTGGGTTTAATTGATTTGATGAAATTGAAGGCTCAAATGCGATTAGAACTTCATAATTTTTAGAATATGGACTACATGGACTATGGGTAAGATCATTTTGTATTCAATTTCCCGTTTTGCCTTTATGGGCCCGGGGTTCTCTTTTTGGGTTAGCTTGGTGATTCTAATTTAATATAGTAATATGGGTGTCTTTGGATTCGTATGACCATATAGAGTATTATTTTGACCTTGTTGAACTCATATTCATGATAAATTACCATTTTGACCCTTCAAATTTAAGGATGGGGTTCAGATTGACCTTTAGAGACCCAAATAATTTCATATAGAAAAGTGAGTATCTTTAGACTTGTATTCTTATATAGATATCGTATTTGAATAGATTGGGCACGCTCAGAGGCTCAAAGGAAATGGAAGACGCTTGAGTGACTCTTCGGATTAAGGTAAGTTGAGACTTACTAGACCTTAATGTAGTGTTATGTATTAGTTAACTTAATTAAGGGCTATAATAGGGATTCGAGGGTCCCATACGAGTGAGGTGACGAGCATTTATGCGGGTATCGGTGTACTTAAAAGGTAATTAAATGGTAAAGTATGACATACATGACAGAGATTATGTGTTTAGCCTTCAGGCCGTGAGAGTGATGCATAAATCCACTTAGGTTGGTATGTCTTCTGCTTATTTGGCTCTGTTAGCCATGTGTGATAGATTATGTGATTATTACTTATCATGCGTTCATCATTCTACATCTTGTCTAAATCTTGGAAAGGAGTTTGTAATGCTAAATGCATTGATTTATGCTTTTTCATGGTGTACACGTATCAATTTCATTCATTTATATTGTTATTGACATTAGACTTGTAAGATACTACAAAGGGGCCCTGAAGGCCAGATACTGGATATGGTACATGGTATGAGTGATGATTAATGATGATGCTACAGTCATAGAGCTGAGACCCGATGGAAAGATGTTTTTGGCTGGCTATATGGACATCATGAGTCCTCTGTGGGTCATGTGAAACCTACTGCAAGAGAGTGTGTATAGTGGGTACATATATCCATTGCATTACATACATATCATTTGTAATTTATCTCATTTTACAATTGTTGATGTGTATTTTATGCCATGTGTGCTTGTTGATGTAAAAATGTGGACTTTATGATCATTTCGCTCATAATGGAAGAAATAGTGAACCTTTATAACATATTATTGATGAAAGACTAAACGATGGAACTTTACGAGACTAGACGTCCTGAATGGGTTTAGGTTGGATCCGGTAGTAGTATTTTGGCTTCACCTTTAATAAAGTTGGAAACAATAGAATGACCTTGATAATAATGAGGATCTTAGTGGACAATTGAACCGTAGGGCTTCACTTATGGAGTTGGATGTTTGAATTAATTATTCCTTAGTTAACTAACTAAGTAAAGAAGTATCAAAGAGTACCAACCCTCGCAACCTCTATAGTTAGGGTCGGTCGATGATGCTTCTAGGTACATATGTTTCCCGTACTCACTCTTCACTTGTTGCGCCTTTTGTGTGCAGGTACTGATCCAGATCCAAGTGGAGCTTAGACACGGCGTATTTGAAGAGCATATCAAGAGTCTAGGGTGAGCTGCAGATTCTTCCCCATGCACTAGAACTTCTCTATCTTACCTTTTATTTTCTATCTTATGTTTTCCAGATAGTATGAAGTACTAAGTTTCAGACTTTGTATTCTATTTAGTAGCTCATTTACTTATGACAACCAAATTTTGGGTGATGTTTCTAGTTTCATGTATTAAGTATTTTGAGATTGTCAGCACTTTTGGTTATCTTTTACTTTTCCGCATATATTATTATTTATTCTATCTAGAATGTATAGGGTTCGTGTACGGGTTTAGGGTAGGTGCCCTCACGACACAAATAGGATTTTGGTTCATGAAAAAGTAGTATCAGAGCACTAGGTTCATTGGTCTCATGAGTACAAGAGCGATGTATAGTAGACTCTTGCAAATCGGTACATACACGTCCGTACCTATCTTCGAGAGGCTATAGGACATTTAAGAAAGTTAGTTTCTTTCATTCTTTCATGCATCTTTCACTTTGTTGAATTCTAAATCTCTTTTGATTCACTCTTTCTAACAGATGGTAAGGACTCGCTTAGATGCAAAAGGAGATTAGGCGCTCACACTGGTTGATAGAGGTGGTGCACGAGGCAGGGGCGGGGGGTGAGGTAGAGGCAGACCTTGAGTTACAACACAAGCCCGAGGCCGAGCACCTACAGTTGCTCTGGCACATGTTAAGGTAGAGTCTCTAGAGCTGGAGGTTATTCCGGAGGATGATCAGGTTTTGATTGATGAGGATGACCAGGGACAGGCAGATGTGATAGAGCTAGCTCAGGTGCCCTCGCATTTTATTGCTACACGAGTACTTCAAGACATTCTACTTGGTATGATGAGATTTCTTGAGACTATAACTCAGGGTATTCTACCGGTCAATTCTAATAGATCACAGACTACGGTTGGAGGACAGACTCCTGATCATATGTCTATTCTTGGATTTCAGATACTAGGGGTTCAGCCAGCACCTGTTGGGGTTCTTTGTTTATTAGGCATGATAGTGTCTGGTCTTGCTTCACCTATAGCTACACATCCTACGATGTCCGTGGAGGAACAAAATATATTTGAGCAGTTCAAGAAGTTGGATCCTCCTAAATATAATAGAGACCCAAAGGATGATGCTTATGAGTTCTTGATTAGTTGTCACGAGAGGTTGCACAACCTTAGTTTAATAGAGTCTCATGGAGTGTATTACACTATATTTTAGATGATTGGGCCAGCCAAGTAGTGGTGGAGGTCATATGTTGAGACTAGACTACTAGGGTCCCCTCCTCTTACTTGGGTTTCATTCACTCAAGCCTTCTTGGAGAAGTTTGTGCCTTGCAGTGTTAGAGAGAAGAGGAGAGATCAGTTTGAGGGGTTACGGTGGGGTGTATGATAGTGGCAGAGTATGATAAAAGATTCCATGCTTTGTCTTGCCATGATTTGATGATTCTTCCTTATGAGACTGAGATGGTAAAGAGGTTTACCAATGGATTGATTTATCCTCTTCATTTGATTGCAGCACAGATGGCTTAAATCTTTTTCCTCTTGTAAAAAGTATATTTTACTCCGTCTATGACTCGAGGACTTCGAATAATTAAATAAAATTATTGAAGGGTAAAATTAGGTCTCAACAATTACGTACAAAAATACAGGGTGTAACAGTTAAGACATTTTTTAGGAATTCCGAGTGTGCGAGCAGGTCCGGAACGTATTTTATGATGAAAATACATGTTTGGTTACTGTCCATAGGGTTCTGAATGATTTCTAAGTGTTGGTTCAAGAATTTGGAAAAACTAGAATTTCTGGCTTTAGCTGTCATCTAGTTTCCTTCATTGCGATCGCGATGAAGGAAGGTGAAGCGGGTCGCGATCACAATCGTGCAAGGGGGATGTTGGGCCAGGTCTGGGTTGTGATTCACGATCACGGCATGTGGGCCTCGCGATTGCGAAGGCCATTTTGACGCATGGGCAGATAAAGAACCCACTTTGAACTTCATTCTTCATTTATTCATTTTAAGAGCTAGAGACATCGGTTTTGGGAGATTCAAAGTGGAAAATTCAAGTTTCTTCTTTGGGGTAAGTTCTAAAACACAATCTTAGTCTTTTTCAATGATTTATTCCATTAATTTAGGCTTTTATTCATGATTCTTGAGTAGGAGATTTGGGGGTTTTCCTTAGAACTAGGGTGTAATTTGTTTTTTGAAATTGAAGGCATAAATGTGATTAGAACTTCATGATTTTTAGGATATGGACTACATGGACTATGGGTAAGATTATTTTGTATTAAATTTCCATTTTGCCCTTGTGGGCCCGAGGTTCACTTCTTGGGTTAGCTTGGGGAATATAATTTAATATAGTAAGATGTGTGTCTTTGGATTCGTATGACCGTATAGAATATTATTTGACCTTGTTGAATTCATATTAACGATAAATTACTATTTTGACCCTAGAGATTTGGGAATGGGGTTTGGATTGACCTTTGGAGACCCGAATCCTTTCATATAGCAAAGTTCATTAAACTCATATTCTCACCTAGACCGTATTTGAATAGATTGGACATGTTCTGAGGCTCAAAGGAAAGGGAATGTGCTTGAGTGACTCTTCGTCTTTGGATTCAGGCAAGTTGAGACTTACTAGACCTTAATGTAGTGTTATGTGTTGGTTAACTTAATTAAAGGGTGTAATAGGGATTTGGGGGTCCCGTACTCGTGAGGTGACGAGCACCTGTGCGGGTACCAGTGTACTTAAAGGGTAATTAAATGGTAAAGTATGATATATGTGTTTAGCCTTCGGTCTGTGAGCGTGGTGCATAAATCCACTTAGGTTGGTATGTTTGTTGCTTATTTGGGCTATGTTAGCCATGTGTGATAGATTATTTGATTATGACTTATCATGCATTCATCACTCTACACCTCATCTAAATCTTGGAAAGGAATTTGTAATGCTAAATGAATTGATTTATGATTTTTCATGGTGTACACATATCCATTTCAATTCATTCATATTATTATTGACATTGGACTTGTGAGATATTGAAAAGGGGCCCTGAAGGACAGATACTGGATATGGTACATAGTAAGAGTGATGATTGATGATGATACTATAGTCACAGAGCTGGGACCCTATGAAAACTAATTCTGGGTGGGTATATGGACCTCATGATTCCGTCATGGGTTAAGTAAAATCTAATGCAGGAATGTGTGTAGACCAAGTACATATGGTCATTGCATTGCACATATATCATTTGCATTGCATCTCATTTTACAATTGTTGATGTGTATTTTATGACATTTGTGCTCGTTGATGTAAAGACGTGGACTTTATGATCATTTTGCTCATAATAGAAGAAATAGTGAATCTTTATAATTAATCTTTATGAAATGCTAAACGATGGAACTTTACGGGACTAGACGCCCTGAACGGGGTTTAGGTTGGATCCGGTAGTATTATTTTGTCTTTACCTTTAACAAAGTTGAAAACTTTAGAATGAACTTGATAATAGTGATGATCTTAGTGGATAATTGATCTGTGTGCAGGTACTGATTCAAACCCGAGTGGAGCTTAGACATGGCGTATTTGGAGAGATTGTCAAGAGTCCAGGGTGAGCTGCAGATTCTTCCCCAGCATTGGAACTCCTCTATCTTTTTTTTTATTTTTTGTCTTATGTTTTACAGATACTATGATGTACTACGTTTCAGACTAAGTATTATATTTAGTAGCTCATGTACTCATGACAACCTGATTTTGGGAGATGTTTCTAATTTCATGTATTAAGTATTTTAAGACCTTGACAGTATTTTCGGTTGTCTTTTACTTTTTCACATATTTAAGTATTTATTCTAACTGGAAGCACAAATAGGATTTTGGGTCGTGACATCTCCTTTCTTCACTATCGCAAGAAGGGTGTCGCGATCCCATAGCTTGGTGGGGGCTGTCTATCACGATAGTGCGGGTGTCCTTTGAGAACGCAAAGTATGTCTGGGTCGGCAGTCATTAAGATCACAATAGTGAAGGAGGAGGGTTCAGGGGTCTGCGATTGCGATGAAGAGTTCACCTGGTAGAATTATTTTTTCTAAAACAAATCTAAACTTCATAATTTCACATATTGAGCTAGAGACCTCGATTTTGGGTGATTTCAAGGACAATCTTTATGTCGTGACTAGAGGATAAGTTTTGAATCTCAAATTTAGTATTTCCTCGTGATTTCATCAGTTATTTATAAATTCCATCCATGATTTGATCTTAGAAACTCGTGTTTTCCATGGAAATGGATTTTCAAGTAGAATATGAAATTGAATCTCGATTCGTAATCAGATTTCAGTGATTTTTCAAATTCTTAATATTTAGACCATGGGTAAGCCAATTTTTCAATAAAGTTTCAGTTTTGCTCTTGGGTGTTCGAGATTGGCTTTTGGGTGATTTTTTTGGACCCATATTAACTACAACAATATGGGTGTCTACTGACTCATTTTCTTACGTATAGCGCTTATTTGACAGATTGGAATCATTTTGAAGCTTTATAAAAGGAAAGGTGAAATCTTTAGATTCATGTCATGTTTGTTCGACATTCGATGTATGTTAAGACTTTAGACTTCGTTGAGGGACGTTTTTCTAAACTAAAGAGTAAAAAATGAAATAGATAACGGGTAACGATGAAATATGGGGGTCTCGTACCCATGGTGAGACGGGCACTGGTACGAGTACCAGTGTTACGAACGGAAAAGCATATTACAATGTAGTTATGGATAGTAGTTTGAGAATGCCAAAGCATATGGGCATAAGGTGTTAAATTGTTGACTTGATTGCTTATTTGTGATCATCTCATCTGATTGAACTCGTATATACTACTAGAAAATATGAAATTAGCTACGGAATCTGTCGGTAATCCCCAGATAATATGTCGCTAAATAGCTCCTAACAAATTATTTTTTGTTATAATTCATTGCTAATCCGTATCTAAATTGAATTAGCATGGTATTTTTGTTATTTAGCTACGAAATTTTATCAGTCAGTAGTTCCTTATTTTCTAGTAGTTATATAATATACTTGTGTAATTGAATCAAATGAGTGATTCATATATATTTTGTGGATATGATTCTTGGCATGGACATTCATACATATAATTGCTCTTGTCCATTCATTTTGGTGAGAATGAGGTATTTAGATCGAGTTGTATGTCGTAACAGGTATTTGGATCGGGTCGCACGCCACAACAGGTATTGGATAGGGTTGCACGTCGCAATAGATATATGAATCGGGTTGCGCGCCGGAACGAATATATGGACCTCGTGAGTCCCTCATGGGTCACGAACTCCCAAAGATTATCGAGGAGTGTCGTGTGTAATATTCGGCTAGTAAAAGAATTGGGTAAAAAGGGAATTTTGAAATTAAGTTATTTCTAATTATAGAAAGATGACATTCTTTTTGAGACATATTTAAAAGAAAAGTGTGTCATATAAATAGGGATGGAAGGAGTATTTATTTTTTCATTTATGATGTTTTAGAAACTGACAGAGGTATATATAACCTCTTTATTTATCATTTTCGAAATCAATCCTACCCAACGTTTTTTCTCGTTTAATGTTTACCTTTTTCCCTTCTACCTTTTATCTTTGCCATTCTCATCGTAAACTTTCCATGGAGGAAACTGCTATTGTTCTCATTGACAAATTGTAGTTTTTGTTGGGTATTTTTGCTCTATGGTACTTTATAAAGCAGTACGGGAAGTATATAACTATTACAAGTATTCGAAAGGATACACAATAGTTCAACTAGTAATCTGAAAATTACAAGATAAGCACAAAACTGAAATTACAATTTTGTTGAAAACGAAAAAATGTAAATTGTTTTTGCTGAGTCGAGTGTAGCACTCTGTCCTTAAGACAATATTGCCCCGTATGTATCATTTATACGTCCTGGACAATTTGTCTCCCAAGATAAAACAGCAATGGAACACTTGAGCAAAGGAAACTCAAGAGCTACCGTGAAGAATATTGAGTAACGAAATGATGCTTGGAAGTTGTAGGAAGAAAGCTATTTTGGTTGTGTATTTTCGTGCACTGTTTTTCTGCATCTCTTACTGTTAACTCTTCCCTTCAACAATGGTGTAAGGGGGGTGTTTATATAGGAGAGGGATGGACTGTTTTGCTGCCTGAAAATTGCCTCCATAATAGCCAAATAATGGCCATTATGGAGGTAGTAAAGTCACCAACATAAATGGTGAAAGACCAACGGATTTGGCCATTATAGGAGGAGTAATTCAGCCAAAATAAATGGCTGAATTGAGTGCTTGGCTTTTCTGTCTTGACCGTCGAAATTCTGAACTTCAGGGACCAAAGCAGACATCTTGAAACTTCAGGACCAAACTGTACATCTGAAAGAATTCTAGTCCAAAGCGTATACGAAACTTCGGGATCAAATTGTACTTCGGCAAAGGTTTCGCCCAAAAGATAATATCGAAGGCCCTGACCCACAGGCCGTGGACCCGAGGACAGGGGCCGGAGCAGGACGGGCGAGGCGGCGGCGCAGCGTGTGGTCTTTCCTTGAACCAAGCACATCTAGGTCCTCCCTCCTTTAAACACATGGGATACCCCTTGGGGTCCCAAACCCCAAACCAATTTCGAGTCTTATATACACAACAATTCTTTCTTCCTCTACCGATGAGGGAGAATTGAACACAATACCACACTTTCCATGCTTCAAACACCTTACTTCGTGGACCAATATCTCTTTCATTTCTCAATGAAATTTGCCGATTCTTGGCCCTACGGTTATCTACGTCCTTAGTAGATCATGCATGTGTGAAGAACCGGATTCTCCAACATACGTAACACTAGTGTTTAAGCCGTTAAAGTTGGTCGGTCGCAACTCCCGCCAAAGGCAAATTTCCAACAATCCCCTCTTGAAAGAGATTTTGGCGCACTCACATGGTGTCTTTTTCATTTCGGCAATATTTCAATGGACCGATGTTGCATAAGGAGAGGTAGCCTCGACTTTGAACCTTCCATAGTTGAATACCATCGGACTTACTTCTTTGCGGTGAACATGATGTCTTGAACCGTCGATTATTTAGTGTAAGCCAAGACAATGATACCAACACAACAAATTCCCTTACTCTCTTCTTCGTAATGTTTTGTCCGTTTGGCCATGGACAACGTCTTGGATTCTTAAGTGCGTTCATTTTGAGGCGGCCGTCCTCGCACTTAAATAGGTGGTCTCCTACAAGGTATCCTGCTATACCCCACTTCACAAGTGTTAGGAACCATTAAAAGTTTCCCAAAAAACCTAACCTCAACTGTTGAGGAGCATTACAGTTTTTGAAAACTTAACCTTTACCCACACTGCAGATAGCACTTAAAGTCTATCGCGGGAACGGCTTTGGATTTGGTGTTTCTTTTCAGAAATCACTATCCGAAGTGCTCATGCTTCCACTGAAGCGATCAACTGAACCTTTACAACTTAGTTTTCCCATTGAACCAAATTACTGGGATCTCCAGTTCGTAAGGTTGGGTTTCCACTGTATTGGTCCGTATATTTTGGGTTTTAAGCCCATTCCCTAGACAGGCAGAACACTTGATCTCCGGGTAGTCCCTTAGTTAGTAAACAAGGAAGTGACACCTGTGATGATCAACTGCCATACGGTCTTATGTCTCTGACAAATCCTGACAGATATGTCCAGACGCCGTCATCCGTGTCCTTCCTAAAGCCGACCGGCTAGCCACAGTGTATAACTGCTGAAGGCACGAGTTTCTCCCAATAAGGGACGTCCTCTAATGAGTCGTGAAGTTACTCAACTTCTTTCATGCTTTGTATAAAGCGATAAACTCCGATACCATCTTGAATCGGATGATGCAAGTTTGCTTAGAGGATTTTCCAAGATCCACCATACACATTTACTTGTGGCTTTGGTGTTCTTCAGATCTGATGTCCAGTTTGCATCACTGTGTTCTCCCAGAACCGCTGGACATCCAGAATACTATAATCCGAAGATAAGCGAATAATTCAGATATCGTCATATCCGACTTAACGCCTTCTATTGATCATGTATTAAGATTATCAGTGAACCTTAGTTCAACTGATCTGTTCGTAGGACGATACCAGGTCAGTTGTAATGTGTACAATACATTGAACTACACATGACCTGTGCATATCGCTCCTTGTCTATGGGTGCACCATGATTCCAATTAGTTCTATGATTCATATCCATTGATGGCTTCAACGAGACTGTCAACTATCGACCAGTTCGTTAGATGTCTTTAGAAATCCAATTCTTAAGATGTCATCTGTGATATCCTTATCTTTCATATCGAGACTTTGTTTCAATATGACTTTTACTTTCAGACTGTTGATTCTCCAACTGTTGGCTTTCTAACTTCACAGCCAATGTTTCTGTGGTCAGATTCATTATCTCTGTTTTATCTGAAACTTTCAGGACCAAAATGTAAACATTTCAGGGACCAAGATGAAAGTTCAGAAAGAAGCCCAACAGTCCAGAAAACCAACTCTGATTCTCTTCTTCCAACTCTCCGGTTGGGAAGGCTGTTTTAACATTCATGCCACGCAGGACTGCAATGGCCCATGATGTTAAGCTACTCCCAGGGGAGCACATGTACAAGTAGCCGAGGCTTTGAACTCGTCAGTAGATCCATCTACTTTGTACTCACTTTTGAGTATCCTTTTTCACAACCCAAATTTTCTTTTTCCGGAGGAAGATCAACCATAACGCAAGTATGGTTCTATATGATGTAATATATTTCTTTCTTTAGCTTCTTTCCAAAGCAGTGCTTTTGGAGATAACAATTATTTGTTAATAGTCCATGGTTCGTTCTTAACCATACAAGCTAGAAGGACTGGAACAAGTCTTTGTCCCCTCTTTGCTCCGTCTTGGTTCAACATCTAGAATCCCTGAGTTCTGCAGATCTGGAATATTGAGTTCCGGATAGCCAGCAACTTTTGAGTCCTGTAGATACGGAACGTCTAGTTCCGGACAGTCAGGCCCTCGCGGGTTCTTGTTAACCTTGAGCAATTACTCCTTTTTCCTTTTCAAGGAAAGTTATCTTATAAGAATTCAACATTCTTTGACACCAAGAGGCGATAAGTACTACTGTTATTTACAGATCCAGAGGATATGCAATCTGATCTTAGGTCGAACTTGACCTGTTTCGGTAGTCCAACTTCTACCAGGCCACCCCACATCACAACTTTTGTATGTGAGATCCTTTTCATGTCTCACACGGAGAGTTATCCTTATCCTTATGCGGAGTTCTGTTGAGAATCGCATTAGCGGTAAGGATCGCCTTGCCCCACATAATTTAGGCGTACGGGTTTGCGCTTGGCTAACACCGTTAGACTGAGGTGAGTAATGAACAGTCGTTTAATGAACGCTGCTTCACATTCTCCCCCTCTATGGCTATGAATTTCGCAATCCATAGGCTTAGTTGATGTTCAACTTCTGCTTTGTAGCGCTTATCCGCTTCAATAACTTCATCTTTGCTTTTTAACAAACAAAGGATTTCATACGTTGTACCATCATCAATGAAGATCACAACGTACTTGTCTCCCCCTTCTATTTTGTATAAACTTCAAATCACCCAAGTAGGTGTGACTAAGTTCTAGAGGAGCGGTGCTTCTTTCGCTATTCCCTTGACGGAATTTGGAAAGGTGATTTTGCCTCTTCGCCTACCTCACATTTATTTTGAGGGTTTATGTCGAAAGGAGGCAAAAATCTCAACATCGTTAGCTTTTGAATGACTTATTATTTAACGTGTCTTAATCTATGATGGCATAGATGCACGGATTACAAATATATCATTCATTTGGCTATAGACATATTGTACCATTCTTAGTTATTACAGACCTGTTGGACTAGTCTCAAACCAACTTGACCAACAACGTCCCTTAAACCAAGTTAGGAACATGTATCACCTCTTTTAGAGTGATCTCATTCCCTGAAGTCCTATTGAGGACAACTTCTCCAGCCCCTTTGATTTTAGAGGTGGCGTTGCTTCACATGAACAACCTCTTGCCCGTGGTTAGGCGTAACCGGATCATATGTGATCTCGATACTCTAGCCCACTTGGTTGCTTTGGCGGTGAGTGTCCAATTTCTTTCTTGCCTTTCTTTAGGCCTTGAGATCATTAAGACACTGAAACTCGGCCCACCACACTAGGTGTCCATTACTTCTCCTATGAAATGAATTACGCCCCACTCCAGTCACCCGGAGGCTTTGTATGACTGAGTGTCCAATATCATCATATCAAAGGAATTTTGGCCCACTCGATCGCCTGAGGCTTTGTATGACTGAGTGTCCAATATCATCCTATGAAGGATCTTACGCCAAATAGTATGACAAAGTTCTACGCCTTTAACTTTTAGACTCCTTCCGTTAAGATTGGTGCCCAGATAATTCTTGGCGCTTACTTAAGAGTGGTAACAGTTTTTACGATTAGTGGATCTTTCTCCATCGTATGTGCGAACATACTTCTACGCTTTTAATAATTTACACTTAAAAGAACGGATCTTTTTAAGTTGTTTACAAACTCCAATCTTTAAACGGAAAATAAGATGAGGTTAAACTTCTGATTTGTTAAAGCGTAAGGAATATAAATTATTTTCATATTCCTCCTTACTTTACTCCTTTTTTAATCAGACCTCATTTAATTTTTATTCTTGACAAGTAAGAAAAATACTCATCATCTAATCTTTATTCTTGACAAGTAAGAAAAATACTTATCCCAATTTCGGATTCTGACTCACTTGATCACTTCATCGACCGAGTGTCCAGTTCCTTCTTACCATTATTCGGATCTTTTATGCAGGATAGATCTGAGGCCTTCTGCTGCAAGATAGAAGTACATCTTGATCTTCTCCTCTTGTCCCGATTAACATCCTCGTGCTCTCGAGCGCTTGTTCCCACCAGTCTTGGTAGCGGTGACAGTATGAATCGTTCATCATCATCACTCTCTTCTACCGTAAAAACCATTTCCATATCCTGATTTGGTCACACAACTTTTGACCGACATCTTTCGAACACTAATAGTAATACTATACAAATATTGTCTTAAGTTGTTGGGTATTTTTGCTCTATGGTACTTTATAAAGCGATGCAGGAAGTATATAACTATTACAAGTATTCGAAAGGATAAACAATAGTTCAACTAGTAATCTGAAAATTACAAGATAAGCACAAAACTGAAATTACAATTTTGTTGAAAACGAAAAAATGTAAATTGTTTTTGCTGAGTCGAGTGTAGCACTCTGTCCTTAAGACAATATTGCCCCGTATGTATCCTTTATACGTCCTGGACAATTTGTCTCCCAAGATAAAACAGCAATGGAACACTTGAGCAAAGGAAACTCAAGAGCTACCGTGAAGAATATTGAGTAACGAAATGATGCTTGGAAGTTGTAGGAAGAAAGCTATTTTGGTTGTGTATTTTTAGGTACCTTTGTTTTCTGCATCTCTTCTGTTAACTCTTCCCTTCAACAATGGTGTAAGGGGGTGTTTATATAGGAGAGGGATGGACTGCTTTGTCGCTGAATCGCCTACATAATAGCCAAATAATGGCCATTATGGAGGTAGTAAAGTCACCAACATAAATGGTGAAAGACCAACGGATTTGGCCATTATAGGAGGAGTAATTCAGCCAAAATAAATGGCTGAATTGAGTGCTTGGCTTTTCTGTCTTGACCGTCGAAATTAGAACTTCAGGGACCAAAGCGTACATCTTGAAACTTCAGGACCAAACTATACATCTGAAAGAATTACGGTCCAAAGCGTATACAAACTTCGGGATCAAATTGTACTTCGGCAAAGGTTTACGGCCCAAAGATAATATCGAAGGCCCACCCACGGCCAGTGGACCCAGGGGCCGGAAGGACGGGGCGGCGGCGCGCGTGTGGTCTTTCCTTGAACCGAAGCACATCTAGGTCCTCCCTCATTTAAACACATGGGATACCCCTTGGGGTCCCAAACCCCAAACCAATTTCGAGTCTTATATACACAACAATTCTTTTTTCCTCTACCGATGAGGGAGAATTGAACACAATACCACACTTTCCATGCTTCAAACACCTTACTTCGTGGACCAATATCTCTTTCATTTCTCAATGAAATTTGACGATTCTTGGCCCTACGGTTATCTACGTACTTAGTAGATCATGCATGTGTGAAGAACCGGATTCTCCAACATACGTAACACTAGTGTTTAAGCCGTTAAAGTTGGTCGGTCGCAACTCCCGCCAAAGGCAAATTTCCAACAGTTTTTGTTAAGCTACTTGGCTAAATACATATTTCAACAATTTTAAATGTGTGCTTTTGGTCTCTCCACAAATGAAATTCTAATTCACAAATCTAAGGATTATTTTGTTGTTCATATCACATGACTATGTATTACATGCAATAATTTCCTTGAGACATTTGTTTTCAGGTCTGCTCCTCTTTTTTGTTTTAAGAAGAAATTTAAGAAAGTTGTACTGATCAGGGGATATAAACTCGTAATCATTTGGTACCTGGTTAGGAGCTAAGTTATTTATGTATTAAATCTTGCATAAGTAATACCATGTTTGGTAGCATTCTTTTGCTATGTATAAAATTTAACATACATAATACGATGCTTGATTTATAATTTAGAAATCCGCATAACACATGTAAATTATGATAGAATGATCTATGTATTATTTAATGCCGTATAGAAGATGGAATACTAATACATGAATAACTAAATCATGTTTAACTAATCTTTGCATGAAATAATACTTACATAGATTCCTTTATAATTAATCGTTACATTTCTAATATCTGCATAATTCAAACCAGCTATCAAACGACCCCTAATTGTTAAGGGGTCTTATGGTGAAACGAAAAAAACCGCTTGCAGCAGCAGACTACTTTTACTCCATGTTGAAAAATATGTTATGAAATCTGTAGAATTGTATAACTTGAGGATCTTGAATTATTTCAACTTGGTATGTCTATCACGCATGCAAGGATCCCATCACCTCATAAAGAATTAACATCTAAATTTAATTCAGGACTTTTAAACCTTTTATACCTTTTTAATAAACTTTAGTACTATTATTTCCAAGCTGGAAAATCATCTGAAGTTGTGCACAAGACAACGTGATAACAGAGCGTGCTGTAATGAGAAAACCACGCGTAGTATGTGTAAAGTAGCAAGTTTCCGTGAGTTCTCCTCATGCATGCTTATGCATAAGGTCTCGTGAAGAATGAATGGCTCATTAGTCATTAGCTCTTCTGTCTCGCACTATCCTTTCCTCTTTTCACTTTCATCCCGGGTCAAGTTTATCTATATGAGGTCGTTCGGTAGTGTATAAGAATAACGCCGAATAAAGTGTGTTAGTAATGCTGGATTAGTTATGCTGACATTAGTTAGGAAGAAATTATTTCTTATTTACTGTTTGGTTTGGTGTATTAGAAATAACGTACATTGCATAATTTCTAAAACAAATTGATTGTTTACAAAATACCCTCCATACTATACAATGTGAGGGATTTTCAAGGACAATTGTGTCTTTAATCATGCTTATGCATGTATTAAGAACTTTTGCATTGTTAATATTATACTTTGCTATGTATTAGTAATGCATACGATAATACTAAATAGGATATATAACTAATATACCTAATAGGTATTAGTAATTATATACAAAGTTAATGCATGCATTTTTTTCTCTAATGCATAATATAGCGAGGGCCCCTATATGTTATATTACAACAAGTGGCATATGCCGGATTTTGTGCAAGCAGTAAGTCCATTATTAATGTAATTTAACCCTACATTATAAGTGAGTTAGAGCCTGACACTGACGGTTTTAAGTCTTTACTTTCTCTCCCAAATTGATATTTACATTCCACACCGGTGTTAGCTCATTGTATATATATACACATTGTTTAATTTTTGAAAAAGAATGTAATTTAGGCACATATATATAGGAAATTATTTTGTAAAGCGAATTCGGATGACACCCTTTACAAAAGCGTCTCTTCCACGTGTTGCAACCAAATTCCAAAAAGAAACGGAATCTTTTAAGATTCGAAAATCAAGTCAGAGACTACTACACGTCTCGATAAAGCAAATATACAAAAAATACCACTAACAAGCTAGTGGTGGAACTAGAAGAGATTTTTATGCAAATCCCATTCGGGTTCCAAGCTATAAATAGGTGAAGTTAACCATATTTTGCATCAGCTTGAGTTTGCTTAAACGTGTATAGACTCGTCTCTTGAAGCTAGTAAAAGTTCAAGAAAATCCTCTACTACCAATATGGTTGTTATCTTGAGTGCCAGCAATACGAAGGTATCACTTGGTTACCCCAAGTTCTGGGCTACGGAAGCTAAGTTGGGATCCACTATATGTATCTGTAGAGGATGTGAAGCCGATGATGATGACGATGATGATGATGCATCAAAAATAGCACCAGCAGCATGATGTTATAATGTTAGTTTCTACAACAACATATGTATACTAATATATATAGCTAGGTTTTTTCTCATGTTGCTTTAAAGGGAATAAGGTTAACATCATACCTAAGAGAGAGACGTACGGTGAATTGAATTACGTCTATAGATTATAAAAGGGGTGTCAATGTACTTGCTGGAGTAATATAATAAGTCATATGGTCTATGTTTTTTAATAAAGAATTGGGGTGAAGGAAGAGAGCAGTGCATGAGAGATAGCTTCAGGTTTTCTACTTAATATACTAGTGTGTCACACTTTGTACATGACATTAATAAATGATGGAGTACTATTTCAGCGGTAAACCCCTATGTTGTACTGTTTTTTTTGTTTTTTCCTTGTGATAGGAGTGACAAAATTGCTTCTCATGATATTTTACATTTTTCGTTATAAATATGCAATCATGAAAGTACATTCATACTCATTGGAGGTATGCTTCACTTCAGTAGCTAAGATCTGTTGGAATAATATTTACTCGTACGAGGATCCAAAATGTTTTGGGAGTCTGTAATTTAATTTCTAGTTTCTAACTTCTTTTCGAATTGTCATATATTATGAGCATTACCAAATTGTTATATTTATTTAAAAATGTTTCGACGATGTATGTACGTATAACTCTTGCCGAAGAGGGTGACTGATTCCACACCCAGCCGATGTCGAATTACATACGCCCTTAACTCAATTGAAGAGAGTGACTACTTCCACATTGTTTTCCTCTTTAAGTTAGCTTTGCCATTTATTTTTCTTTTAATTATAATAATCTTCCTCTTTGTGATGGCTTCCCGATAACTCAGTTGAAGACCGCCAACAATCATTATCACCGATTTCAGTTGTTTGAAAAAAAAAAGTGAGTTCGTACGTATTGTAATTAGTTAACATTGAAGTTTTGAATGTGAATATCTGGGTATTGTGTTGCTCTCAAACGCACATGCAAGTACACGTGGTCGACAAATAATAAAGGATTTTGAAGTCCACATATCGTACCCACATGAACTTGTTACTTTTCTACTGTTTATCAATTTCAAACTCGTTCGTAACTATTCAAGAGAATAAAAATCAAGGTGTTTTGTGAAACTATGACTGAAAGAAATAACTAACACTTGGATATTTTTGTAACTGAGACAACTGAGATTAAAACTGTAAGATTTATCAGATGATGATAGAATCCAGGGTCATGGCTTTCGACAATCCAGTTAGTCTTCCGACAGTTCTACCTATTTCGATTTCCTAGGTTACTAGTTGTCGGGTTGATTTTAACTTTATGATATTCTTTCGAACTACTCACAAGCCTGTAGATGTTACTATAACGCCTATATTTCTATGGTCGCCAGAGGTAACAAGAACACATTTATATCTCCGTATCCAACTAAGTAGGGCTAAAGGGTATACTATTATCCTCAGTAGAGAAACGTATAAATACGAACAAACTCTATTTATTTTTATTACATACGTGAATTTCCTCTTTCAAGTCCAACTCACGCACCACAAATAGTGCTCAACTAATTCGTCAATTAATCAAACAATTAGGCTCAAGAATAAATAAGCAACCCAATAATAAAAATCTAATTATGCAAAAACTATCATTAAACTAACTTTTATGTCTTTGTCATAACCTTAGAAAAGAGAAGTTTAGCTACTAATGAACTGAAGAACAAAAAAAGAATTCATGAGAAAACTAGGGTTCTATGAATAAAAGTAAAGTACATGCAACAAGAATTAGAGAAGGTGGCTTACTAGTCTAAGAATAATGTCCAACCCACCTCTCAAATGAAATAAAACATCTATATATAGTCTAGGGAAAAAATATAAAACAAGGAAATCAAATTCCAATCAAATTGGAAAATCTGCCCGACAACTCGCGTTAGAATCGTGTCGCGTGTGCGACACATGTTTCTTCTGATATTTCTGATTTTAGATCCTGAGAGGTAATTTTTCCGCATCAAGCCCGCAACGCAGCTGCAGCGCGGGCTGCTTCAGTTTTTTCAGCTTTTCTTCCAAGTGTTGTGCGCATCCTCTCATCACCTCGTGCTCATGCAAATATCTCCAAAATCAACCAAAATGCTAGGTTATCATTCATTTGTCCTCGTCGTACCTACACACATGAAACATACCAACATAAACCCGAATACGATAATTTCATCATGATTTAGGCGATTAAAATGCTAAGTATAAGAGGTAAAGTGACACAAAACATAGATATTTGTGCCAAATTCACCACCCCCACTTAGATTTTGCTCATGCTCGAGAAAACACTTACTCCTATCAACCAATCATCAACCTACAACCACACCATGCAAACTGGTCTACTCGGGCTTCGGCTAATATGACTCTAAAAATCATTTCAAAACAAACATTGAGCTGATTCTAACAATATTCATGCCAATCAAGATTTTCACATTTCGAAGACCACAAACTTTCTCAATCAATGACTTATTTTCAAAAAGATCATTCGACTTCACAAAACCACTCGATGCAAAACAATTATGCTACCTAATCAAGAAACCAACATTTCACCAATCGCTAGTCAACTATGTGCCCTCACCACAAAAATTAAAAAGCCCAATCTTTAAAACTTTTTAGGTGTCCAAAGATAGTGTTAACAATATCCGACAAAATAAATCTGAATTTATTCATGTTATACAAGATTGGGACATCCAATAGTTCTAATACAGAACTCGTTGTTCCAGATACCCCACAATCAAGTAATAAAATAACAACTTTAACATATCATTCTGATAACAGTGATACCTTAGAACAATTCCAAAATAAAACATCGCTTGTTAATAAAATGAATTGGAAACAACCCGTACAACAACAATTACAAATAATTCCAGCTCCAAACCTAGGAATAGTAAAACCCCTAGCTCAATCCTGTTTTAATGCCTCTTCCATTTAAGATTGGAACTAGATGGAATGACTGAATACAATATCCTTAGCTTCCTCCAACAAATGACCATAGCTGCAAATGCCTATAAAACACAAAATGGTACATAAGATAAGACCATAGCAAAACTGCCCATTGCAGGATT
Source organism: Anisodus acutangulus (assembly GCA_029783415.1). Taxonomy (NCBI): domain Eukaryota; kingdom Viridiplantae; phylum Streptophyta; class Magnoliopsida; order Solanales; family Solanaceae; genus Anisodus; species Anisodus acutangulus. Next base: position 39,667,869 of record CM056492.1, read on the forward strand.
CTCTGGTCAATTAAAAGGATGATGGGATAATTATCTCACTGATCAACAAAAAGAAGACATCATAAATTCCATAAAAACTGATGAAGAAGGAATATCAATCCTAGATGAATAAGATGAACCCCTACAAGATGCAGTGCAACTTTGATACTAACAATCTCATTAAACTTCATAGGAAATTCTTCACATCTAAAAGATAAAAATGCCGAGCTACTATCAAATCTAAAATGTAAAAAACTAAGTGATTTCCAATGGTATAAAAATATGTTCTTAACCAGGGTAATGCTTAGAGAAGATTCCAACCAACCATTTTGGAAAGAAAAATTCTTAGCAGGATTGCCTACCATTTTAGGAGAAAAGATTATAAATAAAATTAAAGAAAATTATGAAAAACAAATAATACCTTATAATGAGTGTACATACGGACAACTAGTCAGTTTAACTCAACAAGAAGGATTAAAAATTTGTCAAGACCTAAAATTACAAAAACACCTTAAATGGGAACTAAAAAGAACTAGGTGTGAACTAGGTACTTTTTGTAAACAAATTGATACAAATTCAAAAAATCCCTCTCTAAGTTGTACAGGAAATTGTAGTATGACTTAAAAACACATAAGAAATCAACAAAAGAATATAGAAAAAATAATTTCAGGACCAGTGAATATTATAAAAATCTTCGTTACAAAAATTTCAGAAATAAAAGAAACCCCAAAAAGAATGAATCTAAATACAAAGACATAACATGTTATAAATACAATAAAAAGGACATACCTCAAGATACTACAAAATGAATAAAAAATCACAAGAGTCAAAATTAGATGAGAAAGTAATCCAAAAAATCTCCAATCTTCTAATAGATTTCTCCGATTCAGACACCGAGATAGAACCTGACAAATTTTCTTTGTCTTCAGAAGATAATAAATCCCTTCAAATAGATGAATTGGTCACAACTAGTTCGTCTGAAAAATCTGAAAAAGATAAAGGAAAATGCATATGTGTATTAACTAAAGATCAAGAATTCATGTTAGATATGGTTAAACACATAGATACCCAACACCAAAAGGATTATTTGAATAAACTCCTAAAATATTTTACAGAAGAGAAAAAAGAAATTAAAAATACAATTTTGCCTAATACCTCTAAAAATACTTATGACTTAACAAATATCCTAGGAAAAGGTAAAAAGATGAAAGAAATCAAAGAAACAATAGTTCAAGAACTACAAAAAGAAATATAATAAGTAAAACTAGATATAAAAGATTTGAAAGAAAAAAAACAAGACTCTGAACTAATAAAAATGATCCTTTCAAAAGATATTCAGGAAAGTTTTGAGTCCGACAATTATGATTCTGAAAACCCAAAAGATCTGAAAGAAGATTTTTGAAAAACAAAATCTAGAAGAAATCCCAGAATAATTCCTTACTATCTTGAGAGAAATCACGTCAAAAAAATACCTTATAAAAATAACCCTTAAATTTTTAGACAATTTTAAAATCAAAACAATTGCTCTTTTTGACACATGAGCAGATTTAAATTGCATAAAAATAGGATTAATACCGGAAAAGTTCCAAGAAAAAACCCATGAAATACTAGTAGCAGATAATAACACCAAATTAGAGATTAAATTCAAAACCAGGTAGATAACGATTTTAATGCAATGTTTTGATTTCTTTAGAGGTATTAGGCAAAATTGTATAGGTCATAAGTATTTTTAGAGGTATTAGGCAAAATTGTATTTTTAATTTCTCTTTTCTCTTCTGTAAAAAAATTTAGGAGTTTATTCAAATAATTCTTTTGGTGTTGGGTATCTATGTGTTTAACCATATCTAACATGAATTCTTGAAATTTAGTTAATACACATATGCATTTTCCTTTATCATTTTCAGACGAACTAGTTGTGACCAATTCATCTATTTGAAGGGCTTTATTATCTTTTGAAGACAGAAACTTTGTCAGGTTCTGTCTCGGTGTCAGAATCAGAGGAATCTATTAGAAGATTGAAGATTTTTTGGATTACTTCTTCATCTAATTTTAACTCTTGTAATTTTATATTCATTTTACAGTATCTTGAGGTATGTCATTTTTATTGCATTTATAACATGTTATGTCTTTGTATTTAGATTCATTCTTTTTGGGGTTTCTTTTATTTCTGGAATTTTTGTAATGAGGATTTTTATAATATTCTTCAATGGTCCTGAAATTCTTTTTTCTATATTCTTTTGTTGATTTCTTATGTGTTTTTATAAGTCTTAATACAATTTCATGTACAACTTAGAGGGGCCTTTTTGGAATTTGTATCAAATTGTTTACAAAAAGTACCTAGTTCACACCTAATTCTTATTTAAGGTGTTTTTGTAATTTTAGGTCTTGACAAATTTTTAATCCTTCTTGTTGAGTTTTATTGACTAGTTGTCCGTGTGTAAACTCATTATAAGGTATTATTTATTTTCCACAATTTTCTTTAATTGATACCAAACTACGCCCGAGGATCTAAAGGGGATAATAGATAAGGAAGGAATTGAAATATAAGGGACTGAAAAAATAAAAAATAAATGAGATATGGAGAAAGTAAAGTAAGATTAAATTACAAATTAAGGTTCCTAATAAGGAATACGTAATTTTAAAGGATCTGCAAGAATTTAAATGAAGTAGGCGGTAGAACTGGCCAAGAATTTATAGAATTTAAAAGAGCATGAATTTAAAAGATTAGGAGGTAGCATCTTCCATAATCATATTTATTCAAAATATTAAAACTAACGAAGATTTAAACTTGAATATTTTCAAGGAGATCTATCTTTGGAGTTTACAAGGAATTTTGGGAATTTCGAGAGGAGGTATTTTGGATGAGAAGAATTTCATATGAGGGGAATTGCAATTTATCTAGCTTACTTCTCTCTAGACTCTAAAATCTTATGAAAGAAAAAGCTTGTTCTAAATAGAGGGGAGGGTCTCCTTTTATAGGAGTTTTACATTGCATTTTATTAAATAAAAAAGAATCTAACTATTCATGATCAGTGGAGAATGACATCATCATCGTTTGGAATTTTCCCAAATTATTGTTGGAATCTTTTACTTTTTGAAAGTATCTTTTTCGGGCATTTTCTTTTGTCGAAATTTTGTCTGAACTTTATTCTGGGTATTTTGTCTTCTTTTGGCAAACTTTTCAGAATCCATTGTTTCCAAAAACTGCATCTTCAATATCAATTTCTAGTTCTTCTTCCTCTGATGAAGAGCCTTGTTTCGATAAAGACGACCCAAACATCAAAATTATTGCTAGCATTTTGGATTTTTGACCGCTGCAAGCATTGATGCCATTTGGGATTTCTGGGAAAGAAACTGGGTGTGCTCCGGTGTTTGTAGTGGTGCCTATACCTGAATGGACTTCCGGGTATTTAGTCATTCCTGGATTTTTGACGGTGCGAGACTTGCTGGTATTTTATAGCTGTCCCACCATCTGATCTTGAACCTTCTTCGGACCATTGGAATTTATTCTCAAAATAATCCACGAACCATGTGAATACCCACGGTAAATGGAATCTAGTGTGGAATAGGTGTAGTGGCACAAATCCTTTTTCTTCCTCTGTGGGTTTATAAAGGGATTAAAAGATTTAGTGACTTGGGGTTTTAGTAACTCGAAGGTAGATCCAAATTATTCCCACCATGAATTCTACCATGTTGGGAATTGAGATGGAATACATGAGGTATCAAACTGAAAAAGCCAAGTGTGGCTTCGGTTGGTATTTTGAAAAAATATGGGGGTTTTAATATATCCCATAATTTGTAAAATCATCCTTGTCCAAAATAATTTTGTATTGCTAAAAAAGGGTCTTAGTCAAAAAATCATTTTTCAAGAGTTACAATATTTTGGAAAAAAGGATTTATAAAGAATTCAAAAATAGGTTTTTTGGGGACTTGTGGTACCACAAGTTGGGATTTTGAAAATTGTTTTTGAGAAAGGGTTTTCGAAAATTCTCCTTTCTCGATTTTTTGTAAAATTTTGAGAGGGTTTATCCTCTCCTGAGCTTTGAACAATTTCATGTTTGGGAATTTGAAGTTGTAGCAATGTCTTCTGTAGTTCTGGGGATTTGTCAAGGAGTAAAAGGCTTTCAGCAGGAATTTTTCTTTCTTGGAGGGTTTTCTTAAGCATTTCCTCTGTTTTGGAGGAACTCACAGGTTAAGAAATCTGGGATAGAATTTGTTTCTCCTTTAATATTTTCAATATCAAAATCAAAAATGCAAAAAATCGCTTGCCATCGTGTAAAAATCTGTTTTGATGCAAGGTTTTGAACATCTTTTTGTAAAACCTCTTTAGCACTTTTGCAATCAATCTTGAGTAAATTTTTTTGAATTAGTAAATGACTTTGAAATTTTTGTATGCATAAGACGATGCTCAAAATTTCTTTTTTAATGGTAGAATAGTTTTTCCGGGTATCATTCCAATGGGCAGAAGTATACTGAACTATACACTATTTCCCTCCTGATTTTTGTTTCAAGATCCCTCCATATCCTAAGTTAGAGGCTTATGTCTCTACTATTTTAGGTAGATGAGGGTCTGCTATATGAAGACACGAGATTTCTCGCAATTTTTTTTTTAATTCTGGACACAAATAGTATGGTTACTAGTCCATGAAGCAGGGTTTTTCTTTAGTTTATCATGGAGTAGTTTTGCCATCTTTTTAATCTCTGGACAGAAGTCTAAAACATAATTTAGGCTTCCTAAGAATCTCTGTAATTGAGTTTTATCAAGGATTTTATCAGAAAAATTATTTGTGAATTCTAAGGATCTTTCTAGAGGGGTGATTTTCCCCTGGATATATAATGTCCTAGAAATCTTATCTTAATATGAAATAGACTCATTTTTTATTTGGAAATTACCAAATCATTTTCTTTGTAACATAAAAGAAAGTTTTAAGATGTTTGAAATGTTCTTCCACTGAATTTTAGAAGATTAAAACATCATCAATATAAACTATACAGAATTTGGAATAATCATTGAAGATATCATTCATTATTCGCTGGAATTCTGAAAGGGCATTTTTAAGACCAAAAGCCATTAGATTCCACTCATATTGTCCAAAGGGGACCGTAAAGGCAGTTTTGTAACGATCTTTTGCAGAAATTTGGATTTGCCAAAAAACTGATTTCATATCGAATTTTGAGAATATCAAAGGAGAATGTTTTTTTTGTAATAAATCTTTTTTGTTTGGAATTTGGTATCTGATCCATTTTAGGGCTGTATTTAAGGGTTTGTAGTTTATTTTAGAATTTTTGTTTACATAAAAAGCAGCACAACTCCAAGGGGATCTTGATTTGGAAATTAGTTTTTTCTTTTCAAGATATTGAATTTCTTTTCTGCAATGTTGTTCAAGATCACTATTCATTTGGATCGGTCTGGCTTTTGTGTTGAATTTGTCTTTCATTAAAATCTTTTTTCACAAGGAAGATCTACGATATGTTGTTTTATACTCTAAAAAGCATTCTAAATATCAGAACATATTTCGGTTTCAAAAGAATTTTGGAGTTTAGATATTTTTTATTTAACTTCGGGTATTTCTACTTGTGTGTTTAATTTTTTAAAAGAAATTTTTTTCCAGTTATTGTAGATGGTATGATTTTCCTTGTATTTTTGCATTTATACTATCATTGTGTATTGAACATGCTCTTATTAGGCTGAGATTTCTTGTTTTTGGTTTTGTTATAAAATGGAATATTAATTTCTTTTTATTGAAATTAAAAGATACGAAATCATTATCTACTTTATATGGGGTGATAAGATTTATAAACGGTATTCCTAAGATGACGAAACTGTGTATGTCACCTGTTAAAATAAATGATGTTTCTATAGAAACTCTGTCATTTTCAACTGACACGTTTTGGAATCAATTTCGATTTTAATTTTATTAGATGCCGCTAATCTTTCATGAGTTTTTTCTCTGAATTTAAGGGTTATTTTTATTACGTATCTTTTTATGTGATTTGTCTTAAGATACTTAGAAAGTCTTCTGAGATTTCTTCTAGGCTTTTTATCCGGTTTGCGTCTTCCGGCTCTACCGGATTTTCTGAATCTGATTCTTTAGAATTGGAATTATGAGAATCGGGGTTTTGTGGTATAGTTTTTGAAAGGATTACTTTTATTAATTTACAATCTCATTTTTGTTTTCTTTTAATTCTTTTATTTCTCTTTTTACTTGTTTAATACTTCTTTTTAATTCTCGAGTTGTTATTTCTTTGCTTGCTTTTTTCTATTTTTCTTGATTTTTAGTTAATACACATATGTGTTTTCTTTTATCAGAATTTTTAGATTAACTAGTTGTGACTAATTCATTTACTTGAAGGGGTTTATTATTTTTTTTATCTGAGAATGGTATTCCTTCTTCATTAGTAATTATGGATTTTAAGATGTCTTCATTTTGTTGGTCAATGAGATAATTATTCCACCATCCTTTTAATTGACTAGAGTATCCTGTGATGAGCAGTTCTGCTATGGTTTTATCTTGTGTATCATTTTGTATTTTATAGGCATTTGCAACCATGGTCATTTGTTGGAGAAAGTTAAGGATATTGTATTTAGTCATTCCCTCTATGTTTCAATTGTAAATGGAAAAGAAAAATCGGAATTGGGCTAGGGGTTTTACTATTCCTAGGTTTGGAGCTGGAATTATTTGTAATTGTTGTTGTACGGGTTGTATCCCATCCATTTTGTTAACAAGCGGTGTTTTATTTTGGAATTGCTCTAACGTATCACTGTTATCGGAATCATATGTTAAAGTTGTAATGTTATTACTCGGTTGTGGGGTATCTGGAACAATGGGTTCAGTATTAGAACTATTAGATGTCCCAATTTTACTTAATTGATTTTGTATAACCTGAATAAATTAAGATTTATTTTATCGGATATTTTTAAAACTATCTTTGGACACCTGAAAGGGGTTAAAGATTGGGCTTTTTAATTTCATTTCTTTAGGCATTTCTGGAAAATCTATAGTGACTAAAGGGTGGTTTTTATGTGTTTTTCCACTCTATCTAATTGTTTGCCAATGGTATTTTAATTAATATTTGTAAAATTATTCTGTGCGAGAATGAATTTTATATTTGTTTTTTCATCATCTGCTGGGTTTTTAAAAGGAATTGCGTCTACAGGGCAGCCATGAATGTTAAGTTTAATCCCTTGTAGAGTAGTGTGGTTGGACTGCATTTTTCTAGAATCGGCTAGCGTTTTCCATTCTGGTATTTTATTCCTAGATGTAATACGAATTAGAAAAGGGATACTCTATGGAATTTTGAGAGGAGTATATTTCAAACCAGTCAAAAAATGGAATGTTTATCCAATTTTCATTTACAAACTCATAGAATTTCTCCTATATTTATTTCTTAGTATTTAGAAAGTATTTAAAGAACCAAATTCTTTTTTCTAAGTTATATTTTTCATAAAAATCTTTTTTGTAGGAATTTCTTATCTATTTGGAATTCTTTTTCTAAAACTCCAATTTCGTTTACTATATTTTCTGTTATCGAGGAAAATGTCAGACTAGTAGGTTCTTGGTCATCTGTTTTCTCGGTGAAATTTTCATCTACGGGTCTATGTATTTCATTGGTGTAGTCTTTGTTTCTTAGATTGGGTAAATCTGACGTAGAATGTCTTGGTTTTATTTTATAAGGGGTATTTATTACTGAAGGAATTTGTGAGACTCTTCCTAAGTCTAGCGTTTCTACGAAACTTGTATCATCATATCTACTACTCGTAGATCTTCTTAGGAATGATAAACTGACTCTATCGTCCTGGTATTGGGTTATTTCTTTAAGATGGGTATTTGGTTGGGATGTTTCTACGGGTTCAGGTCTAACTACTCCTTTCAAGATTCATTCTTCTGGTAAGGTAATATCTTTCCACCTAATATGTCTTGATATTACGGTGTTATATTTGGAAAGATCTGTTTGTAACAGTAGTGTTTCAGCTTTTTTACTATGGTTCCTAACTGTTGTGGCAAAAGCAGAAAGCATAGCTTTGTAATGGATTGTAAAGATTATTGCTACCGGAATTGAACCTTCAAGCATTTGGTAATTGTGAGTTTTTATTTGTAAGACATGGGATTTTAGGATATTTTTATCATTAAGGGATACTGAAAAGTTTGGGTAACAATTAAAAGAAACTGGTCATGTGCAGAGACTAGACTCAACAGAACTTAATAAGGAATCTTCAAAGTTAGTAAATCTGGCATCTCTTAAGATAACAAAAATTGAAGTATTTAATCCTTCCTTATATAGGGCTTTATCCCTACTTGGACTAAGTCTATATGAATATATTTATAATTTCTTTCCCTATGTTTTTTCAAGGAATTTTGAGAAAGTAATTGTACTGTTTCAATGGGTTTTGTTAATTGAATATCTATTTCTTCTATTTTAGTTGTGAAATTAGTTTTGAAAAATTAGTAGTTGGAATTTTTATAAATTTGATCTCTATTTACTTTCGGTATTTCCCAATAATAAATCGATTTTTCAAAATCTTGTATAATGATTTCTTCCGAATTTATTATCTTCTTTGAATTCATGGAAGATGTTGAACCAAAATCAAAAGAAGTAGATTTATTGAAAAACGGGTCCATCTTTACGAAATCTTATTTTCAAAACTCAAGTTCTTCCTACAATCCACAACAATTCACGGGTCTAACTGCCTACACACTTGAGGACTTACTACACGGTCCTTCCTAGGCAAGAAAACTCAGAAGAGCCTAAACCTCTAGACAAGAATTTCATAAATTTGGACAGTATTTTTCTATATCTCTACCGTTCATAGCTCTGATACCAAACTACGCCCGAGGATCTAAAGGGGATAATAGACAAGGAAGAAATTGAAATATAAGGAATTGAAAAATTAAAAGACAGAGGAGATATGCAGAAATTAAAGTAAGATTAACTTACAAATTACGGTTCCTAAAAAGGAATCCATAACTTAAAGGATCTGCAAGAAAATGTAAATGAAGTAGGCGGTAGAACCAGCCAACATAATAATGCAAGAATTTAAAGAATTTAAAAGCATTAATTTAAAAGTATGAATTTAAAATATTAGGGGGTAGCACCTTCCATAATCATATTTATTCAAAATATTAAAACTTACAAAGATTTAAACTTGAATTTTCAAGGAGATCTATCTTGGGAGTTTACAAGGAATTTTGGAGGAAATATTTTGGATGAGGGGAATTGGAATTTATCTAGCTTACTTCTCTCTAGAATCTGAAATCTTATGAAATAAACTTGTTCTAAATGGAGGGGAGGGGTCTCCTTTTATAGGAGTTTTACATTGCATTTTAGTAAATAAAAAAGAATATAACTATTCATGACTAGTGGAGAATGACGTCATCCATGACATCATTATCTTTTGGCATTTTCTCGAATTATTACTGGAATCTTTTACTTTCATTGTTTCCTTTTTGAAAGTATCTTTTGGTGGGCATTTATGTCGGAATTTTGTCTGAACTTTATTTCGGGTATTTTGTCTTCTTTTGGCGATCTTTCAGAATCCACTGTTGCCAAAAACTGTGTTGTCTTCAATACCAATTTCTGGTTCTTCTTCTTCTGATGAAGAGCCTTGTTTTGATGAAGAAGGTGCAAACTTCAGAATTAATACTTGCATTTCTTCTGGATTTTTGGCCGTTGCAAGCATTGAGGCCATTTGAGATTTCTAGGAAAGAAACTAGGTGTGCTCCGGTGTTTGTAGTGGTACCTATTCATGGATGGGCTTCCGGATATTTAACCATTCCTGGGCTTTGTAAGGGGATAGACTTGCTGGTATTTTATAGTTGTCCCACCATCTAATTTCGAACCTTCTTCGGAATGTTAGAATTTTATTCTATGAATAATCTACGAACCATGTGAAAACTCACAACAGATGGAATCTGGTGTTTTAGGGGCATAAATATTTTCTTCATCAGTAAGTTTATAAAGGGATTTTTAGAAAAGGTTTAAAAGATTGAATAATTTGGATTTTTAAAATATCTTATGATTTTGTAAAAACCATCTTTGTCCAAATATTTGTGGATAAAAATTTAGAAATTGATTTTATGTCAACTTGTAGTACTACAAGCTGGGAATTTGAAAATTTTTTGAGAAAGGGTTTTTGAAAAATTTTCTTTCTCTAATTTTTTAAGACTTTGGGAGAAAATTTATCCTCTCTTGAACTCTGGATGATCCAATGTTTATGAATTTGTAACTGTATCAACGCCTTTTGTAGTTTTGGATATTTGTCAAAGAGTAAAAGTCTTTCAGCGGTATTTTTTTTTTCTTGGAGGGTTTTCTTAAGCATTTCCTCTGTTTTGGAGGAATTCACGGGTTAAGAAATCTGGGATAGAATTTGTTTCTCCTTTAATATATTAAATATCAAAATAAAAAATGCTAAGAATCGCTTGCCATCGTGTAAAAATCTGTTTTGATGCAAGGTTTTGAACATCTTTTTGTAAAACCTCTTTAGCACTTTTGCAATCAATTTTGAGTAAAATTTTTTGATTTAGTAAATGACTTTGAAATTTTTGTATGCATAAGATGATGCTCAAAATTTCTTTTTTAATGGTAGAATAGTTTTTCTGGGTATCATTCCAATGGGCAAAAGTATACTGAACTATACACTATTTCCCTCCTGATTTTTGTTTCAAGATCCCTCCCTATCCTAAGTTAGAGGCGTATGTATCTACTATCTTAGGTAGATGAGGGTCTGCTATATGAAGACACGAGATTTCTCGCAATTTTTTTTTAATTCTGGACACAAATAGTATGGTTACTAGTCCATGAAGCAGGGTTTTTCTTTAGTTTATCATGGAGTAGTTTTGCCATCTTTTTAATCTCTGGACAGAAATCTAAAACATAGTTTAGGCTTCCTAAGAATCTCTGTAATTGAGTTTTATCAAGGAAAGCAAACAAGAACCAGGCTAGGCTACTCCTCTTCCCCTTTCTGAATCAACTTGTTTTATCAGGAAATTTATTTGCGAATTCTAAAGATCTTTCTATAGGGGTGATTTTCCCCTAGGATATATAATGTCCTAGAAATTTTATCTTAATCTGAAATAAACTCATTTTTTATTTGGAAATTACCAAACCATTTTTCTTTGTAACATAAAAGAAAGTTTTAAGATGTTTGAAATGTTCTTCCACTGAATTTGAGAAGATTAAAATATCATCAATATAAACTATACAGAATTTGGAATAATCAATGAAGATATCATTCATATTTGCTGGAATTCTGAAGGGATATTTTTAAGACCAAAAGGCATTAGATTGCAGTCATATTGTCCAAAGGGGACCGTAAAGGCAGTTTTGTAACGGTCTTCTTGCAGAAATTTGGATTTGCCAAAAAACTGATTTCATATCGAATTTTGAGAATATCTAAGTAGAATGTAATTTTTTGTAATAAATCTTTTTTGTTTGAAATTGTGTATCTAATCCATTTTAGGGATGAATAAGAGTTTGTAGTTTATTACTAATCTAGGAGTTCCTCTTTCTATTTCAGAATTTTTATTTACATAAAAAGCAGCACAACTCCAAGGGGATCTTAATTTGGAAATTAGTTTTTTCTTTTCAAGATATTGAATTTTTTTTCTGCAATGTTGTTCAAGATCACTATTCATTTGGATCGGTCTGACTTTTTTTTGAATTTGTCTTTCATCAAAATCTTTTTCACAAGAAAGATCTACGATATGTTGCTTTATACTTCAAAAAACATTCTGAATATCATAACATATTTCGGTTTCAAAAGAATTTTGGAGTTTAGATATTTTTTCTTTAACTTCGGGTATTTCTAATTGTGTGTTTAATTTTTTAAAGAAAAATATTTTTTCAGTTCTTGTAGATGGTATGCTTTTCCTTGTATTTTTGCATTTATACTATCATTGTGTAGTGAACATGCTCTTATTAGGTTGAGATTTCTTGTTTTTGGTTTGTTATAAAATAGAATATTAATTTCTTTTTATTGAAATTAAAAGATACGAAATCATTATCTACTTTATATGGGGTGATAAAATTGATAAACGATATTCCTAAGATGACGGAACTGTGTATGTAACCTGTTAAAATAAATGATGTTTCTATAGAAACTCTGTCATTTTCAATTGACACACTGGTTTTGCTATCAATTTCAATTTTAGTTTTATTAGATGCCGCTAATCTTTCACGAATTTTTTCTCTGGATTTTTTTGGTACTATACATGTTTTTATAAAATTTAAATATGCTCCTGTGTCAAAAAGTGCAATTGTTTGAATTCTAAAGTTGTCTGAGAATTTAAGGGTTATTTTTATTATGTATCTTTTTATGTGATTTGTCTTAAGACACTTAGAAAGTCTTCTGAGATTTCTTCTAGGCTTTTTATCCGGTTCACATCTTCCGGCTCTACGGTATTTTCTGAATCTGATTCTTTAGAATTGGAATTATGAGAATCAGAATTGGAATTTCAAAAACTATACCACAAAACTCCGATTCTCATAATTCCAATTCTAAAGAATCAGATTCAGAAAACCCCGTAGAGCCGATAGACGCGAACCGGATAAAAAGCCTAGAAAAAATCCCAAAAGACTTTCTAAGTGTCTTAAGACAAATCACATCAAAAAGATACCTAATAAAAATAACCCTTAAATTCTCATACAACTTTAAAATTCAAACAATTGCACTTTTTGACACTGGGGCAGATTTAAATTTGATAAAAAAAGGTATAGTACCAGAAAATGCCGAGAAAAACTCGTGAAAGATTAGCGGTAGCTAATAAAATTAAAATCGAAATTGATTCCAAAACCAGTGCGTCAATTGAAAATGAAGGAGTTTCTATAGAAACATCATTTGTTTTAATAGGTGACATACACAGTTCCGTCATCTTAGGAACACCGTTTATAAATCTTATCACCCGATATAAAGTAGATAACGAATTCGTATCTTTTAAATTCAATGAAAAGCAATTAATATTCCATTTTATCACAAAATAAAAAACAAGAAATCTCAACCTAATAAGAGCATGTTCAATACACAATGATAGTATAAATGCAAAAATACAAGGAAAATCAAACCATCTACAAGAACTGAAAAAAAATCTTTTAAAAAATTAAACACACAATTAGAAATACCCGAAGTTAAAGAAAAAATATCTAAACTCCAAAATTCTTTTGAAACTGAAGTATGTTCTGATATTCCAAATGTTTTTTGGAGTAGAAAGCAACATGTCGTAGATCTTCCTTGTGAAAAAGATTTTGACGAAAGAAAAATTCCAACTAAAGTCAGACTGATCCAAATGAATAGTGATCTTGAACAACATTGCAGAAAAGAAATTCAAGATCTTGAAAAGAAAAAACTAATTTCCAAATCAAGATCCCCTTGGAGTTGTGCTTCTTTTTATGTAAACAAAAATTCTTAAATAGAAAGAGGAACTCCTAGATTAGTAATAAACTACAAACCCTTAAATACATCCCTAAAATGGATCAGATACCCAATTTCGAACAAAAAAGATTTATTATAAAAATTACATTCTGCTTTGATATTCTCAAAATTTGATATGAAATCAGGTTTTTGGCAAATTCAAATTTCTGCAAAAGATCGTTACAAAACTGCCTTTACGGTCCCCTTTGGACAATATGAGTGGAATGTAATGCCTTTTGGTCTTAAAAATGGCCCTTCATAATTCTAGTGAATAATGAATGATATCTTCAATGATTATTCCAAATTATGTATAGTTTATATTGATGATGTTTTATCTTCTCAAATTCAGTGGAAGAACATTTCAAACATCTTAAAACTTTCTTTTATGTTACAAAGAAAAATGGTTTGGTTATTTGCAAATAAAAAATGAGTCTATTTCAGATTAAGATCATATTTATAGGACATATATATCACAGGGGAAAATCACCCCTATAGAAAGATCCTTAGAATTCGCAAATAAATTTCCGGATAAAATCTTGATAAAACTCAATTACTGATATTCTTAGAAGCCTAAACTATGTTTTAGATTTTAGTCCAGTGATTAATAAGATGACAAAACTACTCCATGATAGACTAAAGAAAAATCCTGCTCCATGGACTAGTAACCATACTATTTGTGTCCAAAAAATTAATAAGAAAGAGCTGGAAATCCCTTGTCTTCATATATCAGACCCTCATCTACCTAACATAGTAGAGACATACGCCTCTAACATAGGATATGAAGGAATCTTGAAACAAAAATTAGGGGGGAAAGACTGTATAGTCCAGTATACTTCTGACCATTGGAATGATACCCAGAAAAACTATTCTACCATTAAAAAAGAAATTTTAAGCATCGTCTTATGCATACAAAAATTTCAAAGTCATTTACTAAATAAAAAAAAATAGTCAGAATTGATTGCAAAAGTGCTAAAGAGGTTTTATAAAAAGATGTTCAAAACCTTGCATCAAAACAGATTTTTGCACGATGACAAGTGATTCTTAGCATTTTTTATTTCGATATTGAATATATTAAAGGAAAAACAAATTATATCCCAGATTTCTTAACCCGTGAATTCCTCCAAAACAGAGGAAATGCTTATGAAAACCCTCCAAGCAAAGAAAATTCCTGCTAAAAGCATTTTACTCCTTGACAAATCTCCAAAACTACAAAAGGCGTTGATACAGTTACAGATTCATAAACATTGGATCATCCAGAGTTCAAGAGAGAATAAATTCTCTCAATGTTTTAAAAAATTAGAGAAAGAAGAATTTTCAAAAACTCTTTATCAAAAACATTTTCAAATTCCCAACTTGTAGTACTACAAGTTGACATAAAATCAATTTCTAATTTTTTATCCACGAATATTTGGACAAAGATAGTTTTTACAAAATCATAAGATATTTTAAAAATCCAAATTATCCAATCTTTTAAACCTTTTCTAAAAATCCCTTTAAACTTACTGATGAAGAAAATATTTATGCCCCTAAAACACCAGATTCCATCTGTTGTGAGTTTTCACATGGTTCGTAGATTATTCAGAGAATAAAATTCTAACATTCTGAAGAAGGTTCAAAATTAGATGGTGGGACAACTATAAAATACCAGCAAGTCTATCCTCATACAAAGTCCAGGAATGGTTAAATACTCGGAAGCCCATCCATGAATAGGTACCACTACAAACACCGGAGCACACCCAATTTCTTTCCCAGTAATCTCAAATGGCCTCAATGTTTGCAGCGACCAAAAATCCAGAAGAAATGCAAGTAATAATTCTGAAGTTTGCACCTTCTTCATCAAAACAAAGCTCTTCATTAGAAGAAGAACCAGAAATTGGTATTGAAGACAACACAATTTTTGGCAACAGTGGATTCTGAAAAGATCGCCAAAAGAAGACAAAATACCCGAAATAAAGTTCAAACAAAATTCTGACCGAAATGCCCAGAAAAATATACTTTCAAAAAGGAAACAATGAAAGTAAAAGATTCCAGCAATAATTTGAGAAAATGACAAAAGACGATGATGTCATGGATGATGTCATTCTCCACTAGACATGAATAGTTAGATTCTTTTTTATTTACTAAAATGCAATGTAAAACTCCTATAAAAGGAGACCCCCTCCCCTCCATTTAGAACAAGCTTTTTATTTCATAAGATTTCAAATTCTAGAGAGAAGTAAGCTAGATAAATCCAATTCCCCTCGTATGAAATTCCTCTCATCCAAAATACTTCCTCCAAAATTCCCAAATTCCTTGTAAACTCCCATGATAGATCTCCTTGAAAATATTCAAGTTTAAATTTTTCTATGTTTTAATATTTTGAATAAATATGATTATGGAAGTTAATCGTAAACTGTAGAGTCTAGATAAATGTAAGATTAACTTACATTTATGGGTCTAACTATCTACACACTTACAGTTTATCCTTTACAAGATATGTTTGTAAGGAAGATTCTTGCATTTCACAAAGTAAGATTAACTTACAAATTTAGGGTATTTTGAATAAAACCCAAAATAATACCCCAGCACACCCATTCATGAACAGGTACCATTACAAACACCGGAGCACACCTAGTTTCTTTCACAGAAATCCCAAATGGCCTCAATGCTTGCAGCGGCCAAAAATTCAGAAGAAATGCAATCAATAATTCTGAAGTTTGCACCGTCTTCATCAAAACAAAGTTCTTCATCAGAAGAAGAAGAACCAGAAATTCATATTAAAGACAATGCAGTTTTTGGCAACCGTGAATTATGAAAAGATCGCAAAAAGAATACAAATACTAGGAATAAAATTCAGACAAAATTTTGACAAAAATGTCCACAAAAAGATACTTTCAAAAATGAAACAGTGAAAGTAAAAGGTTCCAACAATAATTCGAGAAAATGCCAAAAAACAATGATGTCATGGATGACGTCATTCTCCACTGGTCATGAATAGTTAGATTCTTTTTTATTTACTAAAATGCCACATAAAACTCCTATAAAAGGAGATCCTCTCCCCTCCATTTAGAATAAGTTTTTTCTTTCATAAGATTTTAGATTCTAGAGAGAAGTAAGCTAGATAAATTCCAATTTCCCTCATATGAATTTCCTCTCATCCAAAATACCTCTGATACCAGAAGAATTCTTTACTGTTTTGAGACAAATCACGTCAAAAAAATACCTAATACAAATAATCCTTAAAATTTCAGACAATTTTAAAATCAAAACAATTGCTCTTTTTGACACAAGAGCAGATTTAAATTGCATAAAAACAGGATTAATACCCGAAAAGGTCCAAGAAAAAACCCATGAAATACTAGCAGCAGCTAATAATACTAAATTAGAGATTGAATCCAAAACTAGTGCGTCAATTATAAATGATGGAGTTTCTATCGCAACATCATTTGTTTTAGTAAAAGACATACACAATTCCATCATCTTGGGAACACCGTTTACAAATCTTATCACCCCACATAAGGTAGATAACGATTTCATATCTTTTAAATTCAATAAAAGGAAATTAAAATTCCATTTTTTAACAAAACCAAAAACAAAAGACCTCAATCTAATAAAAACGTATTCACTACACGTAGAAAACATAAATGCAAAAATACAACAAAATCATATCATCTAGAAGAACTACGAAATGTTTTTTTAGATCACAAACCTGAGTCTCCTAGAAGCTATCCTTTTAGGAATATCCTAAAACAAAAACGAGGGAAGGAAGAATGTATAGTCCAGTATACTTTTGCCCATTCTACCCTTTTAACTGATTCATCTTTGAGCATTATTTCATGCATACATAAATTCCAAAATGATTTACAATATCAAAAATATTTTCAAAATATTGCATTAAAACAGATTTTCTGCCAATTGATTCCGAATATTTTTTACTTTAAAGAAACGAATCCCATTCCTAATCTCCTAACCCGTGATTTCCTCAAAAACAGGAGAAAACCCTTCAAATTCCTGATAGTGGTTACGACGCAGAAATGTCATATCATTATCTCATACCCCACTATTTGGGCTACAAGAACAAAATATCAAGGAAGGACGTGCGAGAATCTAGACAATATTGTAACCATGCAATGTGTGGAGCCTTACTCCAAAAGAGGAAGGATGAAATTTCCTCGCCAATAAATACAAAAGTTATTGTACCACAACAACAAACAAATCTCATGGCCACTAAAAACCCATAAACTCCACCACTTCCAAACCAACAAACCCATCCAAGGAAGAAAAGGACAAATTCCCTACCAAAACTCCTACCGAAAAACACAAGACATGGTATGATGCAGTCATGAAAGAAGAAAACGAAAATGCAAACATCACACAGTCTGTGAGGAAAACACCAGCAAATCCCGCACAGGAAACAACTACTGAAAATCTTCTGCAACTCCTTGCAAAATCCCTGGAACTACAGAAGGCATTGCTACAACTTCAAATTCCTTAACAAGAAATTGCTCAAAGCTCAGGAGAGGATAAACTCTCTCAAAATTTTACAAAAATCGAGAAAGGAGAATCTTTAAAAAAACCTTTTTCAAAAATAATTTTCAAAATCCCAACTTGTGGTACCACAAGTCCTCAAAAAACTTGTTTCTAAATTCTTTATAAAACCTTTTTTCCAAAATATTGTAACTCTTGAAAAAAGATTTTTTGACCAAGACCCTTTTTAGCAATACAAAATTATTTTGGACAAGGATGGTTTTACAAATCATGGGATATCTTAAAAACCTCATATTTTTATCAGGATATCCTAGAAATATCAGGATTGGCCACAATTAAAAATAATTATTACAAAAATAACAAAGATCCTTCTTACTCTATTTGCAAAATATTTAGAGTAATTGCTCCAAGAGAATGGGAGAATGATCTGTCTCAACTCCTTAATTTTCCTGACACCCATCAAAATATCCCATTTTTTTATATTTCATTTAATTACTTGGATTACCAACAAGCTTGGTTCAATTCCTTTTTTATTCAAAATACCAACCGAAGCTACACTTGGTTTTTTTCATTTTGATACCTCATGTGTTCCATCTCAATTCCCAACATGGTGGAATTCATGGTGGGAACAATTTGGATCCACCTTCGAGATACTAAAACCCCAAGTCACTAAATCTTTTAACCTCTTTAAATCCCTTTATAAACCCACTGAGGAAGAAAAATGATTTGTGCCACTATACCTATTTCACACCAGATTCTATTTACCGTGGGTATTCACGTGGTTTGTGGATTATTCTGAGAACAAAATTCTAACGGTCCGAAGAAGGTTCAAGATCAGATGGTGGGACAGCTACAAAATACCAGCAAGTCTCGCACCGTCAAAAGTCTAGGAATGGCTAAATACTAGGAAGTCCATTCAAGTATAGGTACCACTACAAACACCACAGGCACCACTACAAATGCCGGAGCACACCCAGATTCTTTCCCAGAAATCCCAAAAGGCATCAATGCTTGCAGCGGCAAAAAATCCAGGAGAAATAAATGCAAGCAATAATTCTTAAATTTGTGTCATCTTCATTAAAACAGTGCTTTTCATCTGAGAAAGAAGAACCAGAAATTGATTTTGAAGATGATGCAGTTTTTGGCAACAGTGGATTGTGAAAAGATTGCCAAAAGAAGACAAAATACCCGGAATAAAGTTCAGACAAATTTCCGACAAAAGAAAATGCCCGAAAAAGATACTTTCAAAAAAGTAAAAGATTTCAACAATAATTCGGGAAAATGCCAAACGCCAATGACATCACGGATGACATCATTCTCCACTGGACATGAATAGTTAGATTCTTTTTTATTTACCAAAATGTCATGTAAACTCTTATAAAAAGAGACCATCTCCCCTCCTTTTAGAACAAGCTTTTTCTTCCATAAGATTTTATATTCTAAAGAGAAGTAAGCTAGATAAATTCCAATTCCCCTCATATGAAATTCCTCTCATCCAAAATTCCTTGTAAACTCCCAAGATAGATCTTCTTGAAAATATTCAAGTATAAATCTTTGTAAATTTTAATATTTTGAATAAATATGATTATGGAAGATACTACCTCCTAATCTTTTTAAATTCTTTAAATGCATGCTCTTAAATTCTTTAAATTCTTGCATTATGATGTTGGCCAGTTCTACAGCCTACTTCATTTAAATTCTTGCAGATCCTTTAAAATTATGGATTCCTTATTAGGAACCTTAATTTGTGAGTTAATCTAACTTTACTTTCTGCATATCTCCTTTATCTTTTAATTTTTAAATCCCTTATATTTCAATTTCTTCCTTGTCTATTATCCCCTTTAGATCCTCGGGCGTAATTTGGTATCAATCGATTTCGGTTAAATGATGTCCAAAGTCTATTTATATATATATATATATATCCTGTTGGGACTTTTCTGCGTGCAGGTTGTCATTCAGTCTTGTCTTATATGGTTATGAAGGCCTTGTCGGCCCAAGTTTCATATTACAAGTTTTAGACACCACAGTAGAATGCTTAGGCCTTCGGGCGATGGGTGCCGGCCATACCTCCCAAGGTTGGGTTGTGACAAACTTGGTATCACAGCAGGTTTATCCTAGGGAGTTTGGAAGTCGTATCTAGTAGAGTCTTGTTTATGGGTGTGTTGTGCACCACACTTATAAGGAGGAGGCTACTGGATATTTAGGATGGTTACTTTTCTTCCTGATCTAGATCGTTCAATAGCGCTAAATTGTAAAGTGTTCCCTCCTAATCTCTATCTTGTTTATGTTCTCAGTTATGCTTGCTACTACTCGATGACAAGAAGCCTTGCGGAGGGTAGACAAAGAAGCGGGAGTGGGTGCCAATCAAGCACCACCCATTGACCTGGGGAGATAGAAGCACCAAGATGAGGTTTTATATCAGGACTCCACCCCCACCACCACCTCTAGAAGGGAAAGGGGAGTTAATGCACCTCCAATTACCCCCGATCAGGATCTAGATATGCGGAGTGCGGTGCAATTATTGACTCGACTTGTGGGCTCTCAAGCCCAATGTCAAACTCCTGATATTGCTAATAGGGTTGTGAGTGCGAGATTTCAGGATTTCATTAACCTAGACCCTCCAGTATTTATAGGGACAGATCCCAATGCAAACCCATAGAATTATTTGGATATGATACAGTGGACCTTAAGAGTTATACATGCGATGGATGCTGAGCCAGTAGAGTTGGCTTCCTATAGATTATGAAGAACTGGTCGCGACCTAGTTTGAGAATTGGGAGCAGACTCGGGGGCCCAAAGACCCACCTTTAGGCTGGAAGGAGTTCTCCAAAGCATTTTTATAGCAGTATATATCGGTTGAGCTTCGACGAGCCAGGCGAGATAGGTTCTTACACTTGGAGCATGGTAATATGAGCATCCGAGAGTATAGATTGTAGTTTAATTTCTTGGCCAGGTACGCTCCCACGATTGTTGCTGACATGAGCGACTGGTACATCAGTTTATTAATGGGTTGGGGCCACACTTGGTGAATGAGTGCCCGACTGCTTCATTGAATCTAAATATGGATATTTCCCACATCTAGGCTTATGCATATAACTAGGAAGACTATTAGAGGCGGTAGGGGGTTGATCGAGAGTATGATAGGGGCTATCACAAGAGGACCCAGTCTGCATGTGATACATGAGGGTTTCGAGACAGATTTAGGCCTCAATTTTCTAGGCTCCCATCTTATCCAATGACCAGTGCACCACCACAGTTTCAGGGTCAGCGTCATGAGCCGACCACTTATTCTGGTTAGGGACAGAGTTCACGAGCACTATGCCTCTAATATAGAGGAGACTCGAGCCAGATTAGGCCACATTTACCCCAATATGGCAGGGCCCATCTAGAGAAATGCCATCGAGAGTCGGTTGTATATTATTCTTGTGGTTACCCATGGCATTTTGATAGGGGATTGACTGATAAGAGGTAGATGAGGTATGGAATATGCAACAGGATATGTAACAACTTCTTCGTCATCAGTACGTTCTCTTGGACAAGGTATGCAGACATCGGCTAGTAGGGGCAGAGGAACAACATCTAGGTTGAGTGGTCCCCATAATCGCATCTATGCTTTTTCAAGTCAATAGGACCTTGAGTCATCCCCAGATGTGGTTACATGTATATTATTCATCTCCTCTCTTGACGTATATGCTTTGATAGATCTGGGTTCCACTTTGTCTTATATTACACCTTTTGTTGTTGGTAAAGTGCCTAAATTGTTACGTAAGTCATTTGAAGTGTCTACTCCCGTGGGTGAACCTGTAGTTGTTAGGCGAGTGTATAAGGATTTTGATATAAATATCTATGATCGTCATACTATAGCAGACTTGAATGAGTTAGAAATGGTGGAATTTGATGTCATTATAAGCATGGATTGGTTGGCTTCTTTCTTTGCTAATGTTGATTGTTGGATGAAAGTTGTTCGCTTTAACCTTCTAAGTAAGCCCGTCATTGAATGGAAGGGAAATGTTGTCGCGCCCGAGGGTAGGTTTATTTCCTACCTTAAGGCTCTAAAAATGATCTCGAAGGCATATATCTACCACATCATGAGAGTTCAAGATATTGAGGCACATCCTCCAACCCATTAATCAGTTCTCGCCGTTAATGAATTTCCTAATGTATTCCCTGATGAACTTTCCGGTATTCCTCTCGAAAGAGAAATTGAATTCTCTATTGATATGCTTCTAGATACCCAGCCTATATTTATTCCTCCATATTGTATGGCTCCTGCCAAGCTAAAAGAATTAAAAACTCGGCTAAAAAATCTTCTGGAGAAGGGCTTTACTAGGCCCAGTACTTCCACATGAGGGCACCAGTGTTATTCTTTCGTAATTAGGACGGTTCATTAAGAATCTATATTGATTACCATCAGCTGAATAAGGTGACTATTAAAAAGAAGTATCCACTCCACAGAATTAATGATTTATTTGACCAGTTGCAAAGCGCTAAGTATTTCTCGAAGATTGATCTCAGGTCTTGATATCACCAGCTATGGGTTAAGAAGAAAGATATTCCAAATACCGCTTTCCGGATTAGATATGGCCACTACGAGTTTCTGGCTATGTCCTTCCATCTAACCAATGCACCGGCGGCTTTTATGAATTTGATAAATCGGGTGTTAAAACTATTTCTGGATATCTTTGTGATAGTCTTTATTGATGACATTCTGGTATACTCTCGATCAGAAGTTGAGCATGCAAATTATGTGTGATCGGTGTTACAGACACTCTAGGATTGTGAGTTATGCGCTAAGTTTTCTAAATGTGAGTTCTGGTTGAACTCAGTGGATTTTTTGGGTCATGTAGTATAGGCTGAAGGCATCAAAGTGGATGGTCAAAAGATCAATGGGGTAAATAATTGGTCAAGACCCACAACTCCTATGAAGGTGTGTTGTTTCTTGGGATTGGCAGATTATTATCGAAGGTTTGTAGAAAATTTATCTTCTATTGACGCTTCATTGACTAAGTTGACGCGTAAGGAGGCCAAGTTTCTATAGTCAGAGGCTTGCGAAAAGAGCTTTCATGAGTTGAAAAATAGATTAACATTAGCAATTGTGTTAGCACTAGCCAAGGGGTCTGAGGGCAATGTGGTGTACTGCGATGCCTCCAGAGTAGGGTTGGGTTGTGTTCTGATGTAGTATGGTAAATTCATTCCATATGTTACGAGGCAATTAAGGAAACATGAGCAGAACTACCCGACTCACGATTTGGAATTGGCAGTTGTTATATTTTCTCTGAAGATGTGGCGTCATTATCTGTATGGATTTCATGTTGATATATTTACAGACCATAAGATCTTGCAGTATATATTCAAATAGAAATAATTGAACTTGAGGCAGCGAAGGTGGCTTGAACTGCTAAAAGACTACTATGTGGATATTTTATACCATTTGGGAAGGGCAATCATTGTAGCTGATGCATTAAGTCGTAAGTCAATAGGCAGGCTAAGACATGTGGAAGGAGACAAACTAGATATGACCAAAGATTTAGACTAGTTGGCCAGTTTGAATGCATAACTACTAGATCCAGGAGATGGAGGTGCTATAGTTCAGGACGCTGATGAGTCTTCTTTAGGGGCAGAAGTAAAGGCATGACAATTTGATATTCCATCCCCGGTAAGGATTAAAGAAGGTGTCCCCCTTCAAAGGAAATAATTGTTTGAGTTGTCAGAAAATACAGTTCTTAGGTATAAGGGTCGGCTCTGTGTACCCGATGTAGAAGGGCTCCGAGGGTGGATCATAGCAGAAATTCATCAGTTCGGGTATTTTATTCATCCTGTTACTACTAAGATGTATCATGACCTTCAGTAGCTATACTGGTGGAATGATATGAAGAAGAATATCGCAGAATTTATTGCAGAGTGCTCAAATTGTCAACAAGGTTGAACATAAAAAACCTGAAGGATTGCTGCAGAATATAAAGATCCCAATATGGAAATGGGAGGCAATTAATATGTTACACGACAACCTAATTCTCGTCAGAAGTTTGATTCTATATGGGTTATCGTAGATAGACTTATGAAGTCATCTCATTTTCTATCGGTCTGAACCACTTACTCGACTGAGAATTATGTCAAGCTTTATATTAAAAATATAGTTCGACTTTATGAAGTCCCGATGTCTATTATATCTGACAGAGATGCACAGTTTATAGCTAACTTTTGGAGGTCTTTTTAGAAGGGCTTGGGTAGTCAGATTAGTCTTAGCATGTTTTTTTTCTGTTGACTAACGGACAAGCCAAATGCACTATTTAGACACTCAAAGATATGATGCGAGCCTGTGTTTTATATTTTAAGAGAAGTTGGGAAGACCATTTACCACTTATTGAGTTTGCCTATAATAACAGCTATCATTCTAGTATTCATATGGCACTATATGAGGCACTATATGGGCGGAAATACAGGTCTCCTATTGGTTGGTTCGACGTTGGAGAGACAAAACTACTAGGACCTGATTTGGTGCAATAAGTTGTAGAAAAAGTGAAGTTAATTTAGGAACGAATGTTGATAGCCCAAAGTCAATAGAAGTCTTATACGGATCACCGACATCGCGATTTATAGTTTGTTGTGGGATATTAGGTGTTCCTAAAGGTATCTCCTATGAAGGGCGTGATGAGATTCGATAAGAAGGACAAGCTTAGCCCCAGATATATCGGTCCATATCAGATTATTTAGAGAATTGGCCAAGTGGCTTATAAGCTTAAGTTACCCCCATAATTAGAAGTGGTTCACCAAATATTTCACGTATCAATGCTTCGCAAATGATTAGGTGATCATTCTCGCATAACCCCCATTGAGGATGCTCAGGTCATGGAGGACCTGTCATACGAAGAAGTTCCCATCACTATATTCAATCGGTGAAGGTTCTTTGGAGGAATAATAATGTGGAATAAATAACATAGGAGGCCGAGGAAGATATGAGATCCAGATACCCTTATCTGTTTCAGACTTCAGGTTCATATTAGCATTTGTGAGATACAAATCTTCTATTCCTAATCTATTTACTGAACTTGATATGTATACCTTATTTAGGGCATGTTGTTGAAACAAGTATGGAAGATTCAGCATAGGTATAAGGTGAGCTATGACTAACCCTCTATGATTCTTGTGTATATAAACGGTCGTGTAAGGCTGATTGGATATTGTTATGCTATTTTGTAGCCATATGTGGCGTTGGTTATCTGTTTGAGTAGGTTAGCAGGGTTCGAATAGCCATGTTTACAGGGTAAACTCTGTCGAAATTTTCTAAAATCCTAAGCATTTAGAGCCATCTTCAACATTGAAGGACGAATGTTCCTAAGGGGGGAAGGATGTTACGCCTTGTAAGTTTCACATTTCGTTATACGGTTATTTGATACAGATGTTCCGGGAAGAGGTGCAACCTTACATAATGATAATGAAGGTTTATAGCTTATTTATGGAAGTACCGGAGGGTACAGAAGTTAATCGGATCAAAGAATATACGTTTTGACGAAATTGGAAAGTTTCCAAATTTGACAGTCCAAACTTACGGATGGTACAAATTTTTACAGACCGTCAAAATGGACTGGCCCACCGTCAAATAGCCTGCAAATATCAGGCTTCAAATCTAGTTTTGATGGTCCAGATTCACGGACCGTCAAAATAGATCATCCTTTTGGGCGGTGCAAATTTCTTTCGGGTTTAAATTGGATTTCTCAACTTTGAGCCCTCATCTTCCTAAAATACAAACCCTAAATCAGTCCCTAAACACTCTCTAAGATATTCTAATATCCTAAGTTTAAATCCAAGCCAAATTAAGCAAAATCTACTAGTAAACCTCGTGATCATCATAATAATCGTCTTCGCCATATAGAATCAATTCTAGAAAACCCTTGGAGGCGAAGTAACTTGTTGTTTGAGGAGATTGTAGTGGGTTAAGGTAAGTTCTATCCTCCTCTACCTATTATTATTCTTAATAGATGAACTGAAGTAAGTTGTGAAAGGATCTTCATAGTTAAAACTCGTAAACCGGTGGAATCATGGTTGTATAACTTGTTGAGCTATTTTACTTAAAGTATAAGGTGAAATTGATGATTAACTGGTTGTATGTGTTGCGGTGTTAAGAAAAGTATGGTTTACATGATTGTGGGATAGAATTACATAAGTATCTTTTGTAAAGAAGCCTAAAAACCCTATG
Source organism: Anisodus acutangulus (assembly GCA_029783415.1). Taxonomy (NCBI): domain Eukaryota; kingdom Viridiplantae; phylum Streptophyta; class Magnoliopsida; order Solanales; family Solanaceae; genus Anisodus; species Anisodus acutangulus. The sequence continues at coordinate 39,693,917 of CM056492.1, forward strand.
TATTTAAGTAATTCGGTAATATGCCTAAGTGAGCTTCTATATAAGATATGGATTTGGTATTAATATCAAATCCTTTATATGATGCAGTCCTCCATAACGCATGTGAGGCTCCGCGAGACGTAACTAACTTTCTCGATAATGTATGTAGGGCTTTCCTTTCTTCTCTTTTGTGCCATGATCCTCTCAATAACAATCGCTATACACATATTTGTAAAGACTCTAATCCTGGTCAATTAAGAATGCTCTAGATACAAATTCATCCTTGTTAAGATTATATTTTGATTTGGTGTCCTTTTTCATCAGTAAAATAGTGGTACTTCTTTTCATGATTGAAAAGTCGAAGAACATAAGAGGCCTTCTTTCTTATGAATTATAACAAAGTAAAAGAGTATTAGTGTCCACATAGGGATAGTCAGGTGTAAAATGACCTTACGTCACCCTGATGAGTGGTTGAGTCATTCATAGACCTGGTATGGTCCTTACAAAGGCTTATGGCATTATGTATGCAGCTATACAAATATGATACTCATGATATCTCCTACAGAGGCCTATGACGTTATATACTCGATATATTATAAACAAAACATTACCCACAACGGCCTATAGCGTTACATACACGAGTAAATACTTGTACATACGCACAAAGGAGTCTAGTGAGACACTTATGAGGTTTCAGGTTGTATCTCTGATTTTTTTAATTTATTGTTGATTCATTTACAGTTGATTATTCCCTACATATCCAGTACATCTTTCATACTGATGCCCCTTCTGGGGCACAATGTTCATGCCCGCAGGTGCAGATAGATAGCGCAGTGCTCCTCCTCATTAGGTTGCCTATTTAGTTGCGACTGTCACACTCCCTTCTCTAGGAGTTTCTATACAGGAGACTATAGGTACTTTTTCATATATTACTAGCATTTTGGGTATGGAGGGGCCCTGTTCTGACATGTTAATATAGTATGTCACTCTTAGAGGCTTACAGACATATATATAGTGGACGCATGTATGTCATGACCTTACGGGCCCTTTTTTGTTAGTAGCGTACTCATTTATTGTCCTTGAGGCCTTAGCTATCTATCTATATTATATAGTATGCCACTCATATATATATATATATATATATATATATATATATATATATATATATAATGTTGGGCCTCTTCTGCGTGCAGGTTGTCATTCAGTCTTGTCTTAAATGGTTATGGAGGCCTTGTCGGCCCAAGTTTCATATTACAGGTTTCAGACACCACAGTGGTATGCTTAGGCCTTCGAGCACTGGGTGCTGGCCATATCCCCCAAGGTTGGGGTATGACATCGACGGTCTGTCGGAATGAACCGTCGATTCCATTTTTGAAATTGACAGAAACCAATTGTTTTTTACGGACCGTACAATATTTGACAGTCCGCCTTTTTTTATCGACTAAAGCTTCTCAAGTTTTGAAGTCACTAGAAAGTGGTAAATTAATTAAATTAATTTGACAGTCTGATTATACAGACTATATAAAATTTGACGATCCATGGGTAGACCGTAGAAAATTCAACGGACCGTCGAATTGGCTGTCGAATCCTTTCGAATGGGAACAGTATAAATACGCAACCTTAGTCCTAAAATCAGATTTTTCATATTCCTCAAGCCCCAGAACAAAGTTCTATTCTCCCATCATGCCCATAGCTCAAGGTAAGTCTTTTTTATGTATTTTCATGCGATTCTAATTTAGTATAATTAATTCCTAAGCGAAATTCACTACTTTTAACCTATGGTTTTCAAGTTAAACCCAATTCAAGGTTTCAAGGTTCAATCTTTGGAGTTCTTCTTCAAAGTTCAAATTTTTAATCCAAGGCTATGAGCGAACAAGGTATGTAGAGTTTGTATCTATGTGGGGACATCATTGTTCTTCTCCATGCCATATGTAATTCATTAAAAAAGAATACATCAGACCTAGTGTTTTGCTCAAGTTCATAATAACTTTATATTCATGTTCAACTATATATATATATATATATATATATATCATGTTGTCTTTTATTATATTCATGATATGTCATTGTGTTTGTCATGAACCTGTCAGTAATCCATGAACCCATATCTTGATTTCCATGAGTTCTTAAATATAAGTTATGATCGTTATCACTCAATTCAATGAAGTCATATATGTTTCTCATGATTTATACAAGTTATATTATGTATTTCTTCACATGCTAAATTATAAACTTACAAGTTATGTTTACAAGTTATTTCATGAAATTCATGGGCTTTTTAATCCCACTATTTTGAAGTACATGTTTTGGGAGTTGCACAGATTACCGAGAAGGCTCAGATAGCCTAAAACTACATATGCCAACATAGGATAAGGATCGTTCCGGTAGAGGATGATACCTTCTTATTACCCCTTGTTGGATTATTAGATCCATCATGTTCATGTCTCGTGCTCCGGCAAAATGTGAAATAACTTTGCTGATTGGGTATAGATCATACTCCACATTAAAGCATGGTGTTTCATGTAAGTTTTACTAATGTTCTCCCCACAGATATATAATTTTATAGATGTTATACATGTTATTATACTCATGTTCATGTTCATGTTTCAGTTTCATGTCCTATTATATCATGTGCCTGCTTATTCTTTCAGTTGCTTTACATACAGTATAATTCAAATGTACTAACGTCCCTTTGCATGGGGCCTGCACTTCACTGTGCAGTTGCTGAGTTTCAGGGAGACGTATCTGCTTTGTAGGTTTTCTTTAGTATCATATTTTGGTGTTCCCCATCTCATTCGGGGTGTCAGTTTTATTTATTACATGTCATGGTTATTAATAGAGGTATGCCAGAGCCTTATCTTAGTAAACAGTTTTGCAGACTCATATTGTCAGAGGTTTCATAGACTAGACTAGTTTAGCATATCAGTCACGTCAGTATTATTGTTTTCAGACTTATCATGTTACTTTCATATAATTCCACTATTATATTTCAGAGTATGTTTTAAGCGTATGTTTTATATGTTTTAAATCATTACTTTAGCATGTTTTGATGCCCATGTTGAAAAGCAAGCCATGTGGTTCACTCGATCACATGCAGTTAGGTACCGAATGTTGTGTTTCACCTACGCCATGGTTCGGGTGTGACAAAGCTTGGTATCAGAGCACAAGGTTCAAGTATCTTAGGGAGTCTATGAAACTGTGTCCAGTGTAGTCACTTTTATGTGTGTGAGGGCCCCACACATGTAAACAATTGACCACCAAGACATCTAGGATTGTCTGACTTCTTTTATATTCTAGATCATGCAGTTAGAGCTATATCTTCATGACATCCGTCTAACTCATGCGTATTATGTATTTCAGAGAATTCCAGCAAAAAGAAAAATAACTACCAATAAGAGAGTTGCTTCTAGTGCTACTCGCGAGGGAGATGCTCGGGCTCAGCGAGCTAATTCGGGTACAGCACCCCCACCTGATACAACAGGGCCTGCAGAGATTCTAATTTTGCCACCCAGTTCTACTGACTCTGATGTTAGGGGAGCTATTTAGCTGCTCACCCAACTTGTGGATGCTCAAGCCCAATATCCAGGAATGACTCCAAGTGTGAGAATGAATTGAGAGTCATCCAGCTTCAGGACTTGAGAATTTTTGTGAATGGACCCTCCGGTATTCACAAGGTCAAGCAAGATAGAGGATTCACATAATTACATTGATGGGCTTTAGAAAATCTTTTGTGTTATGTATGTTAATAAGGTAGAGGCAGCAGAATTTGGAGCTTATCAGTTGCAGGATATTGCAAACATCTGGTATGAATCATGGGAATAGTACCGCAGGGAAGATGTATCTCCAGCAACTTGGGATGAGTTTGTTGATGCTTTTATTGAGCACTTTCTGCTAATAGAGGTCAGGGAGGCAAAGTCTAGGGAATTTGAAAATATTAAGCAGAACGACATGAGTGTGCTGAAATACTATCTTCATTTTGTCTCTTTCGCAAGTATGTTCTGCATATGATTCCAGACATGAGAGCTAGAGTTAGGTTTTTTTGTATGGTCTTGATCCCCATTTGTACGATGTAGCTAATATTACAGCTTAGAACAGGTAGATGACTATTACGAAGGTAGTTGCATTCATACAAGGTAATGAGAATAGGTTGAAGGAAGAGTAAGACTTGCAGAAAGAGAAGGACAGGGAGTTTAATAAAAGGACCAAGTCTTCAGGTCACTTCAGTCATGGGGGAGGTGGGGGCAGACAATTCTTCAAGAACAAGTCATCCGAACCTGCTCCATATTCAACTGGTGTCCCAGCCTCAAAGTTCAGGAATGATAATAAGAGGCAGAACATCAGAGCATCAGGCTCCCAGTCACACGCCAGTGTGGGTCAAAGTTCTTTTAGTAACCCAATTTGTGCTAAGTGTGGTAAAAGGCACACAAGAGACTGTTTTCTGGGTATGTTTGTCTATTTTGGTATGGCTAGTGACACTTTCAGCGAGACTTCCCATCAGCAAGGCAGGGTACAAGAGGTAATAGGGTCCAGTCCACAAATTCAGCAGTTCCTTGTAATTCTTAAGTCCAATCAGGTTGTGGTCCAGCTAAGTCTAGTAATACAGGCGGAGGCCCGAATCGCTTGTATGCACTATCATGTTGCCATGATACAGAGGCCCGTGCAGATGTGGTCACAAGTATATTAACCATTTTCATTTTCGATATTTATGCGCTTATGGATCCTGGATCCACTCTGTCATATATAATCGCTTTTGTTGCTAAAAATTTTGGGATAGAAACATAAAAGTTGCATGAACCTTTTAAAGTATCCACTCCAGTTGGTAAGTCAGTTATAGCCCGATAGGTTTATAGGGGTTGTCTAGTTAAAGTCTATCACTGCATTACCATATTCAATTTGGTAGAGTTAGAAATGGTAGACTTCGATATAATTATGGGGATGGATTGGTTATCTTTATGTTATGCCATAGTAGATTGTAGAACCAAAATTGTCAAGTTTGAGTTTCCCTATGAACCAGTCATAGAATGGAAGGGTGATGCAGTAGCATCCATAGGGAGGTTTATTTCTTATTTTAAACTAGAAAAATGATATCCAAGAGGTATATTTACCATCTAGTTCGAGTTAGGGATCCAAATACCCAGACCCTGACTCTTCAGTCCGTACCAGTTGTCAATGAGTTTCCAGAAGATCTTCTCAAAGTTTCTCCTGATAGGGATATTGAATTCGGAATTGATCTGCTTCTCGGCACTAAGCTAATATCTATTCTACCATACGGAATGACTCCAATAAAGTTAAGAGAACTAAAGGCCCAGTTGAAAGATCTCATTGATAAGGGATTCATTAGACCAAGTGTCTCACTATGGGCTGCACTAATCTTGTTTGTTCGAAAGAAAGATGGGTCCTTGCATATGTTCATTGACTACTGACAGTTGAACAATGTCACCATTAAGAACAAATATCCTCTTCCAAGAATCAATGATTTATTTGATCAACTTCAGGGTGCCCAGTGTTATTCCAAGATTGACCTCAGAATAGGGTACCATTAGCTCAAGGTTAAGGAAGTTGATATTTCAAAAACCGCCTTCAGAATTCATTATGGTCACTTCGAATTTTGTGTCATGTCGTTCGGATTGACAAATTCCCTAGCTGCTTTCATGGATCTTATGAATAGGGTCTTCAAGCCTTATCTTGATCTCTTCGTCATTGTCTTCATTAATGATATCTTAGTCTATTTATGTAGTGAGGCTAATCAAGAAGAACATCTCAGAATAGTGTTGAGGACACTTCAGGACTACGAGCTTTATGTGAAGTTTTCCAAGTGTGAATTTTGGCTTAAGTCAGTGGCATTCTTAGTCCATGTGGTTTTAGGCAAAGACGTCCAGGTTGATTTTCAAAAAATAGACTCTGCTAAGAATTAGCCATGAGCCACTTCTGCTTCAGATATACGAAGTTTCTTGGGTCTGGCAGGCTATTACAGATGATTTGTAGAAGGTTTTTCTTCCATCTCAGCTCCATTCACTAGACTGACTCAGAAAAAGTCAAATTTCAGTGGTCAGATACCTGTGAGCTTAGTTTCAAAGAGTTGAAAACGAGATTGACTTATGCTCTAGTGTTAACATTGTCAGAGGGACCGAGGGGTTTGTTGTTTATTGTGATGTTTTAGGAATTGGTCTCAAATGTGTCTTAATGCAACATGGTAAGGTTAAAGCTTATGCCTCCAGACAACTTAAACTTCATGAAAAGAATTATCCGACTCATGACTTAGAATTGGCAGCAGTTATTTTTGCGCTCAAGATATGGCGTTATTATTTATATGGAGTTAACATTGACATTTTTACGGATCAGAAGAGCCTTCACTATATTTTCAAGCAATGGGAGTTGAATCTCATGCAGAGGAGATGGCTCGAATTAATAAAGGATTATGATGTAGATGTTCTATACCATCTAGGGAAAGAGAATGTGATGTTTGATGCTCTTAGTCGGCGATCCATGGGAAGCTTAGTTGACATTGAGGAAGATAAGAGAACCCCCTAACGAACCCCCTAACGAATGAGATTGACCGACTATCTAGTCTAGGAGTTCGACTCATGGACTCCGAAGATGGTAGTGTTGTTGTCCAGAACAAGTCTGAATCCTTCTTAGTAGCTTAAGTGAAGGAGAAACAGTTTAATGATCCATTTTTTTTGTAGCTGAGAGAGGATTCACAAGCACAAGACTACGACTTTTGAAAAAGGGGAAGATGATGGTACTTTGAGGTACCGAGGCAGGTTGTGTGTTCCAAATGTAGATGGGCTCAGAGAGCGAATCAGGGCAAAAGCACATAATTCCAGGTATTCTATTCATCTAGGTGTTACCAAGATGTATCGTGATCTTAAGGAAATTTATTGGTGAAACGACATGAAAATAAATGTGGCAGATTTTATGGCCAAGTGTCTGAATTGTCAGCAGGTGAAAGCCGAACACTAGAGGCCTGGTGGGTTGGCTCAGAATATTGATATTCTTATTTGGAAATAGGAGATGATAAACATGGACTTCATAATAAGACTACCGCATGCAGTCCAAGGCATGACTCGATTCGGGTGATTGTGGATCGACTCACTAAATCAGCCCACTTCTTGTTAGTCAAGACCACAAATTCAGCAAAGAATTATGCTAAGTTGTATATCCGAGAAATTATCATGCTTCATGGGACCCAAGTGTCCATTATTTCATATCGTAGTGCTCAGTTCATGGCATATTTTTGGAAGTCATTTCATAAAGGATTGGGTACCAAGGTACATCTCAGCACAACTTTCCATCCTAGACAGATGGCCATGAACAATTGAGACTGTGGAGCATATGTTGAGGGCATGTGTTCTTAATTTTAAAGGTAATTTAGATGATCATTTTCCTCTCATTGAGTTTTCTTATAATAACAGTTATCATGTTGGCATCTGAATGGCATCGTTCGAAGCTCTATATGGGCAAAGGTGTAGATCCCTAATTGGTTGGTTTAAAGTTGGTGAAGAAGAGTTGTTAGGACCATACTTGGTCCATCAGGCTATGGAGAAAGTCAAGTTAATTCATGAGCATTTGAAGACAGCTCAGAGTCGCCAAAATTCCTATTCGAACATGAGGCGTAGAGACTTGGAATTTCAAGTTGATGATTGGTTGTTTCTGAAAGTCTTACCTATGAAATGTGTCATGTGATTTGGAAAGAAAGGGAAGCTCAGTCCTAGATATACCGGACCATACAAGATTTTGAGAAGAGTTGGCCAAGTGGCTTACAAACTTGAATTGCCACAAGTTTAGTTGATATACATACAGTGTTATATATATCCATGTTGAGAAAGTGTGTGAGAGACCCGCCGTTGGTTATCCTTACCTACTCCATTACAGTTAGCGATGGTCTGACCTATGAAGAGATCCTTGTAGCTATTTTGGATCGTCAGATTTGAAAGTTGAGAACTAAGGAAGTTGCCTCAGTAAAAGTGTTGTAGAGAAGTCAGAATGTTGAAGAGGCTACATGGGAAGCCGACGAAGACATGAAGTCCAGATATCTGCACTTATTTGAGGAGCAAGCAGAAAATGATCAAGGTAAATTCCTTCAGTATTCATGTCATGTCCCTTGTGTAACCATGTCTCATGTTTCACATTCATGTATTCAGTACTCAGGTCCCATGTCCATGTTTTCATGTAATCATGACAGTTTATTTCCTCATGTTTCATGTCATGATCCTTCACGTTCATGTACTCGTGCTATGTCCAGTATCATTCTTAACTATTACCCATCACTCGAAGACAAATGATCCCAAGAGGGAGATATTGTAACACCTCGTACCTTTAAACTAAGCCATGTTTATGATTCAGATGTGTAGGAAGCCAATATAGGGAGTTTACAAGTTAAAAACCAGTTTCAGTTATGTGGATTAAAATTGACGCTGGATTATACGGACTGTAGAATTATCGACGGTCTGTCTAAATGAACTGTCAATTACTTTTTTGAAATTGATAGAAACTAGTTGATTTTTACGGACCGTACAATATTTGATGGTCTGTCCTTTTTGACCGTCTGAAGCGTCTCAAGTTTTGAAGTCACTGGAAAGTAGTGTATTAATTAAATTAATTTGACAGTTCAATTATACGGACTGTATAAAATTTGACGGTCCATGGGTAGACCGTAGAAAATTGGACGGATCGTCGAATTGGTCATCGAATCCTTCCGACTGGGAACAGTATAAATACGCAGCCTTAGTCCCAAAATCAAATTTATCATATTCCACAAGCCCCAGAACAAAGTTCTATTCTCCCATCATCCCCATAGTTTAAGGTAAGTCCTTTTCTATGTATTTCCATGCGATTCTAATTTAGTATAATTAATTCCTAAGCGAAATTCACAACTTTTAACCTACGGTTTTCAAGTTAAACCCAATTCAATGTTTCAAGGTTCAATCTTTGAAGTTCTTCTTCAAAGTTCAGATTTTTAATTCAAGGTTAGAAGCGAACAATGTATGTAGAGTTTCTATCCACGTGGGGACATCATTGTTCTTCCCCACACCACATGTAATCTATGAAATAAGAATACATCAGACCTAGTGTTTTGCTCAAGTTCCTAATAACTTTATATTTATGTTCAACTATATATATATATATATATCATGTTGCCATTTATTATATTCATGATATGTCATTGTGCTTGTCATGAACATGTACGCAATCCATGAACTCATGTCTTGATTTCCATGAGTTCTTAAATATAAGTTATGATCGTTATCACCAAGTTCCATGAAGTCATATATATTTTTCATGATTTATATAAGTTATATTATGTATTTATTCACATGCGAAATTATAAACTTACAAGTTATGTTTACAGGTTATTTCTTGAAATTCGTGGGCTTTTAAGCCAACTATTTTCAAGTACATGTTTTGGGAGTTGCACAAATTATCGAGAACGCTCAGACAGCCTAAAACTACGTATGCCAACGTAGAATAAGGATCTATTCGCCAGAGGATGATACATTCTTATTACCCCTTATTGGATTATTGGATCCATTATGTTCACGTTCATGTCTCGTGCTCCGGCAAAGTACGAGATGGCTTAGATGATCGGGTAGAGATCAGACTCCATGTTCATGCGTGGTGGTTCATGTCGGTTTTACTAATGTTCTACCCACATATATATAGATACAAAGACATATTGTTTTACATATTTTACACATGTAATTATACTCATGTTCATGTTTCAGCTCCATGTCCTATTATATCATGTGTCTGCTTATTCTTTCAGTTGCTTTACATGCAGTACAATTCAATTGTACTAACGTCTCTTTGCACGGGCTTGCACTTCACAGTGCAGGTGCTGAGTTTCAGAGAGATAGATCTGCTCAGTAAGATTGCTTCAGTATCAGCGTCTGGTGAGCCTCATATCATTCGGGGTGTTAGTATTACATGTCATGGTTATTAGTAGATGTATGCCAGAGCCTTGTCCTGGTAAACAGATTTGCAGACTCATATTGTCGGAGGTTTCATAGACTAGACTAGTTTAGCATGTCAGTATTATTATTTTTAGACTTATCATGTTACTTTCAGATAATTCCGCTATTATATTTCAAACAATGTTTTTAGCATATGTTTTACACGTTTTGAATCATTACTTTAGCATGTTTTGATCCCCATATTGACAAGCAAGCCATGTGGTTTGCTCAGTCACATGCAGTCAGGCACCGAGTGTCGTATTTCACCCAGGCCATGGTTCGGGGGGTGTCTGCATGTTCTCATATTGATCCTCCTCGTCGATGAGATCCTCAAATAACTCAATTTCCTCATCGTATTCCTCATATTCTCTTTCTTCTATATCACTTGACTCACTCATCTAGCGACATTTCATTACATTATGAGTTATTTTATTATTATTACTAAAAATAAGGCAAAGCAAGGTTAGTGTATAAAATCATATTAATTAAAATGAAAAGGCTATTTTTTCACATAAACTGAGGCTTTCATTACTTTGATAAAGAAAGTACAAATTGTGGTCCTGACTCGGATCAACATCGAGTCACTGCTATTTTTTCAAACATTACGAGAGAAATAAAAATGCAAATAGTGAATGCTCGGGCCTCATCTGATTTTCACCAATTTTTTAAAACAAATTAAATTCATCATCTCTACCGAGGAGCCAAGAGTGGGGTAGATGTCCAGTTGGATAGTTGCTTGCCTGGATCAATATCGCGGATAATGCCTCAAAAGCATTCTTCTAATATCACAGCACACTATTCCTCTTGGAATAGCATCCCTAACCCTTCCTCTACTTCTTCGTCGTTATGCATGGGCATTCTAACTGGGAATAACTGGTACAAATTTAGGAATGGTTTGCATAATTGTGGAGGACCCTACTTTTTCTGATCAGCTTCGGAGGCTTCTTAGGTGTCTAGCATTATCCAAGGCTGAAACGGTAATCATTTCCTAGGATTGACACCGGTTCTTTTATACCCTGTAACTCTCTGTCTAAACCTTTGTCGGGTTCAAACCCGCTCTGAAGCATGGTGGCGGCAATTATTTTGTAGACCGGCAATATAAGACTCTGCTGGTCATATCCTTTGTGGGTAGCCCTCACGAGTTCTACCATATGGAAATTTGTGTCCTTGGGGACTTCCTCAATCATTGGCAAAGAATTTTTGGGGTAGTTATGGATGCTACCTGGTCCGTGAATTACCACCTCATGGTTCCCCACCCAAACTTCAACGATTGATCGAGGGATGACGGTACAGCTTCGGCCATGTGAATCCAAGGCCTGCGTAGTAGCAAACTGTAATTGTTAGTGATTGCCATGACCTTAAACTCATTAGTGAATTTGATGGGCCCTATTTGGATGTTGAGGTCTATCTCACTAATACAATCAAGTTGAGCTCCATCGAAGGCTCTCACGTTAGTACGACTTTAGCATATTTTCCCAATATCATAACCTAGTTTCTTGACTGTATATTCAGGGCATATATTGAGACCGACCCCATTATTGACCAATACTTAAGCTATGACTTTGTCCCTACATTTGATAGTGATGTAGAGAGCTTTATTGTGGAATGTCCCTTTTTTCAATAACTCATCTGGAGTGAAGGAAATCTAATATGCCCCAATGACGTTGCCTACCATGTCAACCAAAGTTTCAGTGATAGTGCTTGCGGGGATATGGGCTTCATCTAATACCCTCATCAAGGCTTGTCGGTGTTGCGATGAACTCAGCAATAGTGTTATTACTGATAATTGAGCTGGCGTCTTCTTCAAGTGCTCGATAATAGAATATTCTTTTGGCTGCATTCTTCACCAAAAGTCCTCGGCCTCTCCTTCAGTGATATGCCTTCTTCGATTTCCTTCTTTTCGGGGTGCTCCTTACACCAATCCTTCAGGAGTATAGCACCTCCCTGATCTCATCATTCAGTGAGCCACTGTCGCTTGGATGACAAACTCTTTTCTTGGGGATCGGACTACTTCTTGTGACACTTAATTCACGGTCGGTGCCGGGATTAGCACTTTGAATTTAGGTCATTCATGAAGGGTGAGTGAGGCTACTATTCTTTCCAAACTCTCAATAGAACCCTGAGTTAGTGGCTGGCAAATAGCCTAGTCTTACTCTTTCTCAATCATGTGGATGTGATTAGCATCGTGATTGGGTAGAGGATTGGTATTCATGTTTAGTGCTTCCATTTGCTATATGATTTCTTTTTTATTGATCAAGTTTTGTATCTTATATTTTAGATTGATACAGTCTTTTGTATTTTAATGTAGAGACTATACTGTCTTTTGTATAGTCTTTACATTAAAATGGAATCTTTCCATGAAAGCCCCGTTATGTCTTCCCATGTGTCCCAATGACGTATATCTTAGGTTGTGAACCATTCAGATGTTTCTCTCATGAGGCTCCAGCTGAACAGCCTCATAATTATAGCTTGGTTTCTTTTGATCCCGACCAGTTAGTTGTAATATGCTTTTAAGTGAGCCTTGGGATTCCCGATCCTGTAAAACAATTCAAACTTTGGCACCTTGAAGCCTTCACGCAAGTCTAGGTCTAGATGCATGCATAGATTGACGTGGCTTAGTCCTATCAAGTTCTGATATCCTCTGTTGGACTTCTCGAGCAGGTCTACCATCTTTCTTTCCAATTCTTTATCCCTTTTGTCTTGTTCATCTCTCCATGCGTTTTCCATTTCTCCATAATAGTTTAGCTCGGGTGAAGAGTCAATGGGAGTGATTTGGGTGTGGAAAGATATTGCGGGATATGTTAGGCGGTTTCTTGGAGTGCCAACATTTTTTTTTCGTTTGATGAGTATTGGTATTTGGGTGTATGCTTGGGATCAGCATAAGTGGGCGGTGCCTGATATGAAGGCGCTGAGCTGGAAGTTCTGAGTAAGTGGGTGGCATTTGCTAGTGGTGGGGTTTGATATGAAGTACCAATATGGGTATTAGTGGCTGGGAAATGCTCGGGCACCAGAGAGCTCATGGATGGAAAAGGCAGTTGAGGCCTTCTCATTTCAGTGGTCACCTCTCTGACAGTATTGATTGCTTCATTCTTTGCGACTTGTTCCTAGAGGTTCACAATCTTTCAGAATAATAGATTAATCACATTTTTCATTATGTGATGGATTCTGAAGGTCTTGAGGTACGGGGTCCTCTATAACCAAAGTGTCTTTGTTACTCCCATCATCCGAAGTACCAGTCATATTTGCTCAATTCTGCTCGTTAAGGGATGATATTGCGGCTTTTGATCTTGTGAAGTATGCTAGTATGATACAGCAAAGATCAATCCTGATGTAAATCAGCCCGCGAACTTAAGCTCCCAACTTGAGCCATTAAGTAGTTTGCCGAGGATGCCAACAATTCTACCATCTACCTACGAATAAATGCCTCAAATGGGATGAAATGTGGAGTAGAATGAATGGCATCACGTGAAGATTTAATAGACATATTTATTTTTGGCTTTGTATGTAGGCCTTGACCGAAGACCATGTTTTCTTTTAGCTTGTCTTTATTTTCTAGCTTAGCTTTTAGCTTAATTAGTTTCTAGCTTAACTATTTAGGACACTATTAATAAGCCATGTAAATACTAGACCATGTAATAAAGGGACAAAGCCGAAAGGGTGACAAGGTCGTGTGAAGTTGTCCAAGCCAAGATGGCAAGGACAAATGATGACTTGGTCGACAAATTGGCAAGGACAAGAGACTTCTAGAAGATGGAGATTTCAATGAAAGAATTTATGAGTTAACAAACTCATGAATTTGTTACATTGAAGAGCTCAAATCGTCCAAAGGAAGTACAAGTGTTGGTCGAAATAGTTCAACACACAAAGACCAAGAATAGAAGCTTCCAAACACACTTCAAGGAGATGAGGTTGTTAAAAGAATTTATGAGCTAAAAAACTCATGAATGTAGTCACATAGAAAGACTCAAAATGCGGCCTTGAGGAGAGGAAGGGGTGGCCGAACACCTTGGTCACCAAGTTAATACAAATGTGTTCACACTAGGTGTTAGATTGTGTCTTTTCATTTGCTTTCTAGAATAGTCTCTTTTGTACTATAAATAGAGGCCTTAGGATATTGTAAATGGGGGAGAGAGCTTGTTGATATATAAAACTTTAGTGTTTACTCATATTTGCTAAGTCTTTCAATCCGGGATTGTAAGTTCTTAGTTGATCCTCCGGGAGGGTCACTTGGTTCTTGTGTGAGCCAAACCCCTTGGTGCAAGTTTAGTTAAGACTGTGTGACCTAGTTGAACCCAAACTAAGGTTTACCTTTAGTGTAAGTCTCGATTAGGACAGTGTGATCTAATAAACACCCAATCTCAAGGAACCCCCTTAGTGGTAAGCGAACGTTGGAACTGTTTGGACCAACCTAGCCTAAGCTTTAGGTTAAGGGCTTCCGATCACCCTCACTTGGCTAGTTCACGGGCTTGTACTTAGCAACCCCGGTCTTGACCTTGTGGAATTGGTTACCATCTCTTTGGTGTCGACTCGGGTTGTAAAACCCCTGTGTCTCTATCCTTGGGCTCATCGACCACACTTCACTACAACCACAAAAACCAAACACTTAACCCAAAACTATACCAACCAACACTTGGTGTGTGTCCGAATTGCAACTCACTTTCCATGTTCATTTCTCGTCCAAACCACCATATTCCTTCCACCACCTCATCCTACAATACTTCACTAACACCCCTACCACCCCAATAAAGGTCCCACACAGAAACTACCCATAAATACACGTCCAAGTCCAGTAACCACAAAAAATCCACAAAACATACTTTACCGGTAACCTTACTATTTTAGTTTCGTTCCATCGCCTTGCCATCATCCAACCACCAAAGCCCAACCATCAAAACAACCCTCCATGTGTCTACAACAACCATATAAAATGCCTTGACCCAATTCCCGATACAACTACTCGAAATATCCACCAAATACTACATTGTTGGCCTAGCCAAGAACCAGAGACCCCTACTTTGTGTCTTGTTTTCGCGTCAACTTGTTCCCTGCCGAACTCAGCCCCACTTACTCTCACTCACCCCTCCGTACTTACATCAAATCCCATCTTTAAGAAAAGAAAAACTCAAGGAAAATGACGTTAGTAACGTTAGTGAAAAATAATAACACAATATATCACAGATAAGTTGCATAAAAAGCACATAGACTCATGCATTTGATCTGAACTCTTGATCATTTTTTCATTCTGGGGGTATTTTGGTCATTTTAGCCATTTTTGGTTTATGAGGGTTTTGTTTGAAAGTCTCATGGTTAATTTGCTACCATGACGTCGTTGCTACCAAACCTCTTCTAATATGGGGGATTATAATTTATATAATATAGGAGTCGAGTCTTTTATAGACTCCCTACGTATCCCTCCACGGGAAATCAGGCTCTTTCGTAGTTTGGGTTATATAAAAATTATCCCTAATTTTATTCTACTTGAACAGTTTCCTAGACCAGGCCCGATAAGGGCTTCCTACGTATCCCCCTGGGGACATCAGGTCGGACGTAACAAAAGAGGGGAGGTATAATATTTAATTAAAGATAAAAGGGGGACGCCTAAATTACCCAAACGATTGAAACCATGGTGGGTCATCGTCCTTACGACCGCGCATTCTCCCTGTGGCTTTCTAAGTAACGGTAGGGTAGAACTAACCAGATCTGACTAGTATTGACTAGATGCTCCAGCTCAAACTTGAAAATCTCGCATTCTTCGATGTCGTGTCCCAGTGCCCCTAACCTTCTCATCGATCAATCTTATGATCTTTCTTTTGAAGGTCAAGCACTTATCTATGGTGTGGCCATGTTGATTCTTATCTAAGGGGCACCTCTTGTGAGCATAGATGGGTGCACACGTCGGGAGCACATCGGGGATGAAATTTGATGCTCTGATGGCTTTCAATGCTTCATGTACTTCAATATTTTTTGCACCGGCCTGGGTGCGACTTCGAAAGGTGAAGTGCGGGCTTTGAGGTCAATTGCCCACCATATAGGAGGTGATGTCTGGCATAGCCCTTGCGGTGTTCCGTAGTAGTTAATAGCTTTGTCAATGGTAACTCCTTCAGGTGGCCCACTTGATTCCCCGATGTACGGCACAAGGTCTTTCTCGGGCAACTCAGATTTTTGCTTGGGTGTCTTAAACAATGGGTTGTAGTCATTGACCAATTCTTTAACCTCGTTAGGGAGGTTTTGGAAGTGGCACTTTCGCTCGGTAGTCTCTTCTAGAAGGTTTCCCATGAAGTCCAGGATTTGGTTGACCTCTTTCATTTTGGCCTTAGTCAAGTCAATTTTCTCCTCGATCTTGTGAATCTTTATCCGCAGTGACTCTTCGATTTCCTCGTTGCTAATCAAATAAACTACTAATGAAGTGGCACTTTGGTTGTATGGAGTATCCATTGATAGCAAATCAACCTTTCTGGAGATGTAAATTATAGTTGGCTTTTGGTATTTTCTTGTTTTTTTCTTTTGGGTTAATGTCCGGAATGTGGAACCAATTAAGAGTTCAAACGGAACACATGAAAGCATATAAGCAGTTATATCACATAATCATATATAATTAATAATTGTAATATTCGCTTTCCTAAAACTTTTTGCACTAAGGTATTCTAATCATTTTAAACATAATTGTGCCAAATGTTGGTTTAAATCACTGCCCCCATAATCATTTTTCATTAATAATAAGGGTTTTCCCAGTGGGATTACAAAATGCTGATAAATTAGTAAATAAAGGATCAGTAGAAGTCGCCTCCAGTGGCAGATGATATAGCTCTGTCTGTCCAAGATTTCTTTGCCCTTCGAAGGGCGGTCTGAATCCGAAGGTGAGTAGACATCAACAGTGAATCAACCCAGAACCCTTTATCTGTGAAGGTCATAGGTGTAGTCTCGACCATTGCTCTTCTCATTCGAGCATCAAGATCCTCTAAGCACTCATGAGTGAAGTATAACTTCTCGGTCAAACTGGCTATGATAGTCTGATCATGTTTCATATTATCTAAGTACCTAGCATCTCAGTCATCAGCCTGTCTCTGAATTCGGTGTGCCTTGATCTCGACCTTTGAATCCTTGTCATGACTACACTGATAGCGGTTGGGCCTCGGAGTGAGGGTACTTTGCAAATGTTCTCTTAACCAGTCTACATAGTCTTTTTCATAACCCGAACAGAACTTATCTTCGGCTAGAGTCTCTGGACTCCATCTCACTCGACCATTCCACTCTCGAACGATGTCAGCAAGCCATTTGATTCTATCTTCCTTATAGTTGACCATGTACTCCCCCATGTTTCCTACTTGGGGTATCCCTTGTCTCCTACCGAACTATCTTAGGACCCTAATAAATGGATATGGGAGGATTCTCCGAATTTGCATGTGGCAAGAAAGGGCATTTTCTACCTCTCACTACAATGGTCTCGGATATGAAGTCAGGGAATCTCCACTGTATGTTATCCTCTTGGAGTCTGGAAAAGATAAAAGCCCACCCCTCTTTGGTTTGGTTCCCAAAATCTAGACAATTGGCTTTGAGGTTATCTTTCCTACATTCTGGGTCTAGGTACGAGGGACCCTCAGTTTTGTTGAGGTGCTTGATAATCCACCATTGCACTAGTAGGTTACACCCTTGGAAATACCTATGTAGGTTTTGGCATTTACCTAAAGCTCGGTATATGTCGGCAAGGATGACAAGGACTAGGTCAAAGAATTTGGTTTCCCTATTTGAGCTTATGCCATAAAAGATAGAATGGGTGACATAAATGACAAGGGTATCTATGGCTTGGTGTCGATCTTTGGGAAAGACCATGGTTCTTAGAGTTGACCACAGTCAACATCGGGTAAAGACGGATCCGTTTGGGTGTTTTTAGAGTTTGAGCAGCTTTGTATGATCATTTGTGACTTGTAGGAACTTTTGAATTTGGATTTGGACTTCATTTGGTCAAGTTTAGTTGTTTGAGTCGTTGGCATAAGTCACTCGTCTTCGATACTTCAATATACCATTATATTAATTTGATGTTTAAATTGAGTTTTGATTGATGGAATAGATGCATATCAAAATTTGTTATCCGTAGCAACTTGAATCGTCAAATTCCGACATCGTATGAGAGAGTTATGTCCATTTTAGTTTCGAAAAAAATTGATGGTTTCTGGTGTGCGCCGTAGCGGACTTTCAGGCGCCGAAGCGGATCCGCTAGAGCGGAAATTGGTCCGCCGAAGTGAAAATGAATGTGTATTGAAAATCAGATTGCGTCCTATTTTGCACATAACTAGAGTTCTAGAGCTCCAATTGAGGTAATTTTCGCGGAGTTGTGCTCTTCTCAACAAGGGGGTAAGTATTCAAACATTATTTTGACGTTTCTTTAAGATTATTTTCATTACTTATCGATTTTATCCGTGTTTGGTTGGGAAAACTTAGGGGTTTTAAATCCTAAGTTGAAATTTGAGATTTCTTCAATTAATTATAGTTGGGTTTGAGTAAAGTCTAGGTTTTTAGCTTGTTTAAATCTTGGATAAACTATTTCAAATATAAATATCGATTTCAATCCGGATTTTGCAAACATTTGATTTATGGGTTTTGACACAAAGAGGGTTTTGACAAAGTCATAAAATTGGAGGCTCAATTAGGGTTAGAATTCCATGAAACTTTGTATTATGACTATTTAGATTATGGTAACGTCTTTCTAACTTAAATTTCCAATTTTTCCCTTGTAGGCCCGGGGTCACTTTTTGGATTTCGGACTAAAGTATAGCAATATAGGTGTTGTTAGATTCATATAAACCCGTAGAACACTATTTTTATAATATTGAACTCGTTTTCTCAATAAAATTATCATTTTGACCCTTGGGGCTCTGGGACGAGGTTTTAGATTTACATTTGACCCCGAGTTCCTTACAAGACATGTTTGGTATCATTAGAATCATGTGTAATGTTGAATTGGCCCTTATTTGTTGATTGAATGTGGGTGGTAACATAGGATCTTCATGCGCTTGTTTGAACTGCGACCGTCTGATGTTCGCTCTGGAGGACTTGTGGATTAAGAGTTCGTGGTTCGTGCTCGGCTTGAGGTAGGCTACAATTTAGTTTTCGAGACTCTGATAGAAGTACGTATAATTATCATCTCCAAAAGCACTGCTTTGGAAAGAAGTAGATTCCATCATAAAAGAACCATACTTGCATAATGGTTGATCTTCCTCCGAGAAAAGAACCTTTGGGTTGTGAAAAAGGATACTCAAAAGTGAGTACAAAGTAGATGGATCTACTGACGAGTTCAAAGCCTCGGCTACTTGTACATGTGCTCCCCTAGGAGTAGCTTCACATCCTGGGCCATGCAGTCTTGCGTGGCAAGGATGTTGAAACAGCCTTCTCAACCGAAGAGTTGGAAGAAGAGGATCAGAGTTGGTTTGCTGGACTGTTGGGCTTCTTCCTGAACTTTCATTTTGGTCCCTGAAATGTTTACATTTTGGTCATGGAAGTTTCAGATAAAACAGAAATAATGAATCTGACCACAGAAACATTGACTCCGAAGTTAGAAAGCCAACAGTTGGAGAATCAACAGTCTGAAAGTAAAAGTCATATTGAAACAAAGTCTCGATATGAAAGATATGGGTATCACAGATGACATCTTAGGAATTGGATTTCTAAGACATCTAACGGACTGGTCGATAGCTGACAGTCTCGTTGAAGCCATCAATGGATATGAATCATAGAACTGATTGGAATCATGGTGCACCCATAGACAAGGAGCGATATACACAGGTCATGTGTAGTTCAATGTATTGTACACACTACAACCGACCTGGTATCGTCCTACAAACAGATCAGTTGAACTAAGGTTCACTGATGATCTTAATACATGATCAATAGAAGGCGTTAAGTCGGATATGACGATATCTGAATTATTCGATTATCTACGAATTATAGTATTCTGGATGTCCAGCGGTTCTGGGAGAACACAGTGATGCAAACTGGACATCAGATCCGAAGAACACCAAAGCCACAAGTAAATGTGTATGGTGAGTCTTGGAAAATCCTCTAAGCAAACTTGCATCGGCCGATTCATGATAGAATCGGAGTTTATTGCTTTATAAAAAGTATGAAAGAAGTTGAGTAACTTCATGATTCCTTAGAGGACGCCTCTTACACTGTGGCTAGCCGATCGGCGTCAGGAAGGACACGGATGACGGCGTCTGGACATATCTGTCAGGATCTGTCAGAGACATAAGACCGTATGACAGTTAATCATCACGGGTGTCACTTCCTTATTTACTAACTAAGGGACTACCCGGAGATCAAATGTTCTGCCTGTCTAGGGGAATGGGCTTAAAACCCAAACAATACGAACCTTTGCGGTGGTAACCCAACCATACTGATTGGAGATCCCAAGAATTTGGTTCAATGGGAAAACTAAGCGGCAAAAGGTTCAGTTGAGCGCTTCGGTGGAAGCAAGAAGCATTTCGGATGATGATTTTCTATACGGAACATGAATCCAAAGTTGTTCCCGCGATAGACATTAAAGTGCTACCTGCATGGTGGGTAAAGGTTAAGCTTCCAAACCTTTAAACAATCCTCAAACGGTTGAGGTTAAGATTGGGGAAACTTTTAATGATTCCTAACACTTGTGAAGTGGGGTATAGCAGGATACCTTGTAGGAGATCACCTATTTAAGTGCGAGGATGGCCGCCTCAAATGAACGCACTTAAGAATCAAAGTGTGTCCACGGCCACAACGGACAAAAACGTAAGAATGAAAACGAATAAGAAGAGTTATTGTGTTGGTATTATTGTCTTGGCTTACACTAAACACTGATGGTTCAAGACATCACGTTCACCGCGCAGTAAGTAAGTCCGATGGTTTCAACTAGGGAAGGTTCAAAGCAGAAGCTACCTCTCCTGATGCAATATCTTTTCGCTGAAAGATTGCTGAAAGTAGGCACCTTGTGCGTGCGCCACAGTCTCTCTTTCATAGAGGGGATTGTTGGAAATTTGCCTTTGGCGGGGAGATGCGTCCACCCATCTTTGATAAATTAAACACTAGTGTTCGCATGTTGGAGGCTTTGTCTCTTCGCACATGCATGATCTACGAAGTGAGTAGATGACCGTAGGGCCAAGAATCGTCAAATTTCATTGAGAAATGAAAGAGATATTGGTCCACGAAGTAAGGTGTTTGAGGCATTGAACAAATCTACCACATCGGTGGAAATAGGAAGAATTGCTCTCTATATAAGTCTCTAATGTGGTAGAGGGTTTGGGACCCCAAGGGGTATCCCATGTGTTTAAAGGAGGGAGGACCTAGATGTGCTTGCGATCAAGGCTAAGCCCACACGCGCGCCGCCGCCGCCCGCCCGTCCCGTCCGGTTCGGTCTCGAGCTCGGGTCACCAAATCGCTTTCTGATATTATCTTTTTGGACCCCAAATTGTTTAATATTTACAGTTTGGTCCCTAGAGTTTCTGGAAAGTTGATTTTGGGAGTGAAGGAAGGCAGAAACTTTCTGCCTACCATTTGGACTATTTTTTTAGCATTAACCAGCCATTACTTGGCTGTTAACTACTCCATTAATAGTCCTCCTTCAAGACCTTAAATCAGCCTCACTAATGGCATTAAACATGCCATTTACAGCCCTCCTAATGGCTATTTACAGCCATATTGGGCAGTTGAACATCCCTTCCTCCTTGCTATATATTGAGCCTCATTTGGATCAATTCGTGACTGCATATAGACACAACAATAGCAGCACATTTCAGTCACAAAATAGCACAAAACAGTGGTCAAAATCAGTTCAAAACAGTGGCCAAAATCAGTGCAATTTGTGACTGGAAAATCAGTGCAAAACAGTGACGAAATACAGTGTGATATACACAAGATATACACAACAGAGACAAAACAGAAGAGAAGATAGAAACTCTTCCTTCCTTTTTCCATTTCTTCAGCAAGTTGATTCATATTTGTTTTATTCGGCAGGCTCAACCTATTGGCTTTGTAGCGTTGAGATTAAAGTGTTGTTTTATCTTGGCAGACTATTGCCCGCTAACGTAAAAGTATATATACGGGACAATCTTGTCTTAAGGACAGAGGGCAATCACTCGACTCAACACACAAAGTTGTAACCATCCAGATTTAGTTGTTTCTTGATTTCAGGATATCAAGATTCAAGACACAACAAGCTTGCGACAGTTCTCAACATTGGCCTTGCAAAGTTATCAAGATTCAAGACACAACACGCTTCCGGCAGTTTTGAAGATTGACCATTTATTTATCCTTTCGAACACTTGTAATAGTTATTTACTTCCCTACTACTTTATAAAGTACAATAGAGTATCAACAAAAACTTTATAGTAATAACAACAGAGAATAAAATTCAAGTATATAAAGAAAGTTGAAAAGTTTACCACAACATTGAAGTTATAAATAAGTGGTGAAATCAAATAAGTGAAATACTTACTGTCTATTAACAGCAAAGTGATAACATCAGCCTGTAAGACATAAGCAGATACCACCTAGAATCTTCTCATGTGTCTCTTATTCCATCTGGGTCGTCCCTAGACACGTGTAAGCAGAAAATTTTATCAAAAATCTTCAATAATCTGAACCGACTCCGCGTACCTACCAATAAAATCACCAGTAATTGTCGTAGAAAATTAGCATGAAAGTGCCGAAAAAAGAAATTACTCGAACTCTTGTAAGTTTATAGGACGGAAGACACGTCATATGTTAAGTGGATGGTAGGTTACAGTTAGATGGGGTAAATTTGAGAGTTGTGTATATATCGGTTTATATCGATTTTGTGTTCGAAAAATATGAATCGAATAAAAATTTTTTTTTTTAATAAAAACTGAATTCAACTTTTTAAAAAAAAAATGATATATTCGGTTTATATCGCCGAACGTATCGGATTATATCGGTTTTTTATAGTGAGCCGGGTCGGGGATTTTTTTTTTAAAAAATTGAATTTCCAAAACTGAAATTGACATTTACACCTACACTATCATGAAATTTCGACGTTGAAATCTATTGTATATCGTGAGATGTTTACTAAAGAAAAAGGAAAATTAGAAATCGATTTGGGAGAAAACACAAATTGATTGGAAAAACAGACGTTTTCTTAAAAATTGGCTGCGCAGTTTGGGCCGGCCCCGTCTCGAAAAATACCCAAAATCAAAAAAAAATCCGGTAAAACGGACATTTGAGCGCATAGTTATGACCATTTAAAGTTTTACCAATTTACAACTACTTTCTCTCCCTACATTTTATGTCAATGCTTTCGTGATATGTTAATCAAGTTCATGCCGCATGCGACTTCCATAAAAGCTTCATAGATTGGCTTCAATGGCTATGATTCAAGAGATAGTAGTAGCCTAAAATAAAAAATAAAAAAAATTATATATTTAATTCAGTTTTTCGATTCGGTTCGTATCCGAAATTAAAAAACCGAACCGAATCAATAAATCCTGATTCGGTTACGTTTTTTAAAAAATCAGTTTTTTCGGTTCTCCGGATTTTTTGCCCACCCCTAGTAAAATTAGCTCAAATAAAAATAACATTTTCAATCCGTTCAAGGTTTCATGAGTTTGAGCAAAAGTGATTTTGATGATTGATTGTTTTGGGCTAGCTCAAATTGACTCATCATAAATGAGCAACCTAAATGAACTCATGATGATGCCCAAACTTGACCCATAAAAATGTTCCTTCTTAAAGATTAGAGCCCACTTTAGATTAATATTTTGTTTATAAATAATTATTTTAAAAAATCATTTATTATTTCAGAACAAAAAAAAATACACAAAACACACCCTAACCATCCACCACACTATCCATCCACCCTATCCCTCCCCTACACTAACCTCCACCCAAGCACTGAACCACCCTCACATATCTACCCTCTACCTTGCTTATTCTACTCCACCCCTACCTCCATACCACCCCTATGTATCTCTACCTCCATCTACCCCCCACCTCCCGCCCTCCCCCCACCCCACTTACCCTAACTCATTTTCAAATTTCTATTTCATATTTTTTTACTTTTATAAACAATTTATAAGCAAGTGAAATTCTTTGGACAATGTGAAATTAATTCAGGAAAAGCTCATAGCGGCTCAGAGTAGACAGAAGGAGTATGCGGATCGAAAGATTCGTGATATGGAGTTTATGGTAGGTGATCGGGTATTGTTGAAGGTCTCACCCATGAAGGGTGTGATGATATTTGAGAAGAAGGATAAGTTGAGTGTGAGGTATATCGGGTCATCGGGTCATACGAGATTCCTTGGCGAGTTGGTGAGGTGGCTTGTGAGTTGGCTTTGCCACAGGGTTTATCAGGGGTTCATTCGGTATTTCACGTGTCCATGTTAAAAAAATATCATTCTGATGGGACCTACATCATCCAATGGGACTCGGTATTGTTTGATCAGAATCTGGATTCGAGGAAGAGCATGTGGTCATTTTGGACAGACGGTTAAAAAGTTGATGTCAATAGGTATATGGGTATACCTATTTTTTTATATAGCTATATGGGTATCAATGGGTTCGTATTTTAACATAAAGTCCGTATTTGATAGACTTTGATCATTATGAAGCATTTTGGAGAGGAAAAGCATATATAACAACTTTGCCAAGTAGGTTATGGCTTACTTTAGTTAGACTTTGACTAGAGAATCATATGTAGTTGTAGAAATTAACGGGGATAGCATGATAGGACTTCAGGCATAGAGATGGTGATAAATTTCACCAATTTGGTATGAATGTTGTTTATGTGTGCTTGTCACCATACGTGTCATCTTATGTGATTATTGTCTATCTGTTTCATTGTCACATAATAGCTCACTCATCTCATGAAAAGGAAGGGTAATTTTCCTATTTCATTAAAGAGAAAAAATTGAATAATAAATATGTGATGGTAGAAAGGCATATTTATTACTTTCTCTCCCTACATTTTATGTCAATGCTTCTGTGATATGTTAATCAAGTTCATGCCACATGCGACTTCCATAAAAGCTTCATAGATTGGCTTCAATGGCTATGATTCAAGAGATAGTAGTAGCCTGATAAAAAAAATTATATATTTAATTCGGTTTTTCGATTCGATTCGTATCCAAAATTAAAAACCGAACCGAATCAATAAATCCTGATTCAGTTGCGTTTTTTAAAAAATCGGTTTTTTCGGTTCTCCGAATTTTTTGCCCACCCCTAGTAAAATTAGCTCAAATAAAAATAACCAGTTCAATCCGTCCAAAGTTTCATGAGTTTGGGCAAAAGTGATTTTGATGATTGATTGTTTTGGGCTAGCTCAAATTGACTCATTATAAATCTGCAGCCCAAATGAACTAATGATGATGCCCAAACTTGACCCACAAAAATGTTCCATCTTAAAGATTAGAGCCCACTCTAGATTAATATTTTGTTTATAAATAATTATTTTAAAAAATTATTTATTATTTCGGAACAAAAAAAAATACACAAACACACCCTACCATCCACCACACTATCCCTCCCCTACACTAACCCCCACCCAAGCACTGAACCACTCTCACATATCTATCCTCTACTTTGCCTATTCTACCCGCCCCTACCTCCATACCACCCCTATGTATCTCTACCTCCATCTACCCCCACCTCCCGCCCTACCCCACCCCCACTTACCTTAACTCATTTTCAAATTTTTATTTCATATTTTTTTACTTTTATAAACAATTTATAAAAAATATAAAAAAATTTCTTACCTCCCCCTCCTTACCCACACCTACTCCTCCCCCCACCCATTACTCTACCCCCAACCTCAAATTTCTATTTCATATATTTTTTATTTATATAAAAAATATGAATTATTTTCTTACTTTTCCTATAATAGAAAAATAGCCAAACAAAATTTAAAAAAAAATTAACATATAATTTATGCTTTGTAAAATTTGGGCCCCGACTAAGGCATATGCATTACTGGCCTAGCCATAAGGTCGGTCGTGATAAATGGTATTTTTTCTGTTCTAATTTATATAACACATTTTTTAATCAGTCAAAAAATATATTTTCTTATTTAATAATAATAATTTAATTTTACTTTTATTCGTTTAACGAGATGATTTATAAGTAGATAAATATCTTTGACTTATTTTAGACCATAAGGTTTAAAAACGTTTCTTTATTTCTTGAACTTCATGACTAATCAAATTTATATCACATAAATTGAGGCGGAGCGAATAGTAAATAGAGTAGAATACTATACAACTTTAGGAACCGTTTGTCCATGAGAATTCACTTTTTTTAAAAAAAAATTCACTTAATTTAAAAATCAAAATTTAGCCATGAAAAATATCAAATACGACTTGAAGTTGTATTTGAAATTTGAAAAATATCTAAAATATTATTATTTACTTTTTTCACTTTCAATATATTAAAAAATTAAATATTCTTTGCAAAAATTATATCAAGCACAACTTCATCTTCAAAATTTCAAATAAAACATAAAATATTTAATTTTTATGATCAAACGCTTAGTTAGAATGTGGATAAATAAAGTATTAGTTGATGGGCCTGATTGACTCCAAAAACTCTCCAGCATGGCCGTTCTGTGGAAATTTCCATTTGATCCAAAAACAAGATGAAGCTCAAATTTTGTGCAGGCCCATCAAGAGCCTTAGTGTAACGCCACACAATAACCCTAACATCCATCAAATTCTAATCCTCCCTATATATATTCTAAATCTCTGCTTCTTCTTTCATCACCTTATTCTTTGTCATGTCCTCTAATTCCTTTTACTTAAATTCTTTTCTCTCTTTCTTAATATTCATTTCCTCTTTTTTGTTACATTTTATCTTTATTTTCTTTGTTGTGTTCGGTGATGATACAATTTGTGGACTAGAGTTTCTGATCTGGGGATTTAGACCCCCATTGGTTGAAGACAAACCCTTGGCTGTCTGAGCACACTCTTCTTTTTAATTTTCTTATTATTTTTTTTCATTTTGGATTTCGAAAATCGTTCCTAAATTCATGTATCTATTATATTTCTTTTGAGCTGAGGATCTATCGGAAATAATCTTTAATTAAATAAAGGTAAGGTCTATATTCTATCCTCCCTGACTTCACTAGTGGGATTTTCGAAAATTTTCATTTAACCACTCTTTTTGATACCAAGATTTTTGTTAAAATTTGATTCCATTATTTTTTAATATATACTTATAATTTTGTTTGAAAAATTAATTCAATATTTAATGAACATTAATTTGTTCTATTTCTTGTTAGTGATGGGGATTATGATGATAACATAAATTATCTTAGCGGATTTCAGTTAGATTTAATTATCAATGATCTGATTGTTACACACTGATTTCCAAGTAGTCACGGTTTTTTAATAAATGTTTTTCTTATAAATAATAATAATGCTGTGATGAGGTGAAGCACCATATGGTGTTTAAGGGCAGCGGAAGAGAGTTTAATAGCTCTCTCCGTGAGCCTATTTAATTAACGACTTCTCCTTCCACTGAACATTGATTTTTTTACAGTATTAATTAGAAGTTTTAACTATTTATCCTTTTTAAATATTTACTCTAATTAGGTATTTTGTAGTTTCAAGAATAATTTTTTTTAGTCAGTTTAAAAAGAATGATATTTTTATTTAAAATTTTCATTTTATTTTTAATAAAATAATTTGTAGTCATATATTTCTTAATATCTTATGTTAGACCAAAATTCAAAAGTTTATTTTAAAAAACAATTATGTTTCAAGTCAATCACCCTCATGTATCATTAGTACTTCATATATCATTGGAATGGAGGGAGTATTATTTAGGATAAAATAGAAAAAAATAAGTAATTATGATAAAGTCAGAAGGCAATAAATTAGAGTCTCTGGTACACTTTGTTAATAGTGTATTCAGCGCTGTACGTTGCCAAGAATGAAATGGGGTGGAGATTCTGGCACAAACACTATTTGCAAAGTGTCCTTGTGCATTCTGATGCCTACATTTTTTCACATTTTTTATTGAATACGTCATAATACAAAGTACCTAAAGAATATATTTTTATCCTTGTATAAAATGTATACACAAAACCAAATTTTGAAAAAAATTAATGGACTAATCGAAATTTACTGGAGATAAAATATTAACCATGCAGAGGAAGAAGCCAGAAGGGATAAGTAAAACACCAATGATTATGAGGTTTAGGGTTGTTCACGGTTTAATTAAAAATCGATCTGGTTTGATTAAAAATCGATCTGAATCACAAATTTAATAAAATTGATCAAATAAATCAATAATTAAATTGGTTTGGTTTTAATTTTTTAAAAATAAATAATATTTAGTTTGGTTTAATTTGATTTTTTAAAACACAAACTAATGGATAAATTGAATCAAACTGTCTAAATAATGTACACACTTTTTAATTATATATATAATATATTAATTTTTATAAATAATTTTAAATACTTTATTTGTTCTTTCATTGATTTTTTTATCTCTCTAATGAACTTTAACCTTAAGCTCATTTCTTAAAAGAAAATTATAAATCCTAAATATTTTCTCAACAATTCAAGGAAATTGTAGCTCCCACAATAAAAGAGTATTAACGGATTATGGGGTAAAAAATAAAAGAGAGAAATAACATTAGGTTTCTTAAAAATTAAAAAAACAAAATCAAACCAATAGTTATGTATTATACATGATTTGATTTAATTTTAATAATAAAAAATTGACTAAATTGATTTGATTTACATTAGTTTTCCTATTAGATATTTTTAGCTTATATTTTGGAAAAATTTCTACACAATATACATAGGAAACATCAAACATCTAGTAAGAACTAATGTATTCTTCAGCTCTAATTTACATTAGACTATTATAAAAATCAACTTTATACACTATTATACTTTACATAATATATTATATATATATATTTTATATACACTATTATACATCGCATAATATATTAGTACATATAGATTCTTATACTCAAGCCAATCGATTTATCAGTCCTCAACCTTTGTTTGAAGACGTTTTGATGTGCAACTAAACGCCCAATGGCCTTCGATGTGGAAACGCACACCGATAGTGCAAAAAGAATTATAACAATTCAAAATTTTCTCTTTTTTTTTTCCGTTCTTGTGATGGAATTATTCTACAATCGAAGGAAGACCCAACGGGATGCTCTCGTAGAGGAAAATATATAGAAAAGTCCCAAAGCATTTACTTTAACAAAAAGTTCAAACACAGAGCAGATAATTGATTAAAATATATAGAATGGACCAGATGAAAGAAATCCTAATTTCTGCCTTTTTCAGATATTCACATAAAAAAATTGAGACAACCTAGGAGTAATATTTTATTGAAACAGTCGATCAATTTTCAGGTTCTTGATTTGAGAAATTCAAAGAACAAGAATATAGAAATTCATGTTGACACTTTAGGGATGGTAGAGAAAAAGTGTTGGAAATTTGCCTTTGGTGGGAGTTGCGACCGACCA
Source organism: Anisodus acutangulus (assembly GCA_029783415.1). NCBI lineage: Eukaryota > Viridiplantae > Streptophyta > Magnoliopsida > Solanales > Solanaceae > Anisodus > Anisodus acutangulus. Next base: position 39,723,317 of record CM056492.1, read on the forward strand.
ACTTTAACGGCTTAAACACTAGTGTTACGTATGTTGGAGAATCCGGTTCTTCACACATGCATGATCTACTAAGTACGTAGATAACCGTAGGGCCAAGAATCGTCAAATTTCATTGAGAAATGAAAGAGATATTGGTCCACGAAGTAAGGTGTTTGAAGCATGGAAAGTGTGGTATTATGTTCAATTCTCCCTCATCGGTAGAGGAAGAAAGAATTGTTGTGTATATAAGACTCGAAATTGGTTTGGGGTTTGGGACCCCAAGGGGTATCCCATGTGTTTAAAGGAGGGAGGACCTAGATGTGCTTCGGTTCAAGGAAAGACCACATGCGCGCGGTCGCCGCCCGCCCGTCCGGTCGGGTTCCGGGTTCCGGGTTCCGGGCCCACGGGGCTTTGGGCCAGAGAACTTTTCCAGAAGTACAATTTGATCCCAGGAAGTTCCAGATGTACAGTTTGGTCCCTGAAGTCCAGAACGTCAGAATTTGGACAGTCAAAGCTGAACGCCAAGCTCTCAATTCAGCCATTTATTTTGGCTGAATTACTCCTCCTATAATGGCCAAATCCGTTGGTCTTTCACCATTTATGTTGGTGACTTTAGTACCTCCATAATGGCCATTATTTGGCTATTATGGAGGCAGTTTTTCACCTATATAAACACCCCCTTACACCATTGTTGAGCACTAAGAACACACATATAATATACACGAAATTCATAAGCTTACACAAGCAGAAAGTTTTCTTTTTCCTACAACTTCCAAGGCATCATTTCGTTACTCAATATTCTTCACGGTAGCTCTTGAGTTTCCTTTGCTCAAGTGTTCCATTGCTGTTTTATCTTGGGAGACAAATTGTCCAGGACGTATAAAGGATACATACGGGGCAATATTGTCTTAAGGACAGAGTGCCACACTCGACTCAGCAAAACCAATTTCCATTTTTCCGTCTTCAACAAAATTGTAATTTCAGTTTTGTGGATCTATTGTAATTTTCAGATTACTAGTTGAATTATTGAATCTTTGTTTAGCCTTTCGAATACTTGTAATAGTTATATACTTCCCGTACTGCTTTATAAAGTACCATAGAGCAAAAATTCCCAACAAAAAGTAGAACACAAGAAAGAAAATTCAGAAGGAACTTAAGATCCAAGACTCGAGGTATGGGGGAGCAGTGAAATGGGGTGTAGAAAAAGATGGAGAAGTCCTGGGAGCGATAGAAGAGTATGTGAGACTTGCAAACGAAATAACCTAAGGGTTGATTGAGGTAAGAAGTGGATAGTTATGCCAAAATCAGCAAACTAGAACACTCAATTCAATTTTCCTCCTTCGTAATCTCCCTTTGATATGCAAATTGTTACTCATAAAAACCTACTTGATCTTGTTTCTTTTACCTTTCTTCTTTTCTTTTTCCCCCTCAACGTCCTAAAAATCAACCTCTTGTTCTTTCATGTATACAACATATTCATAGTCACTAATTTCCTTCCCCTTCGAAGATGAATGAATCTCCTTTTTTTTTCCTAGTACTCCAACTTCAAAATGGTCCTTAATGTATGGATTTTGTACTATTTTAATCCTTTATATATATCATGTAATTAAAATAGTCTTTAATGTATAGAAAAAGTGATTATTTCAACCCTTCATATATACCACTTAATCAAAATAGTCCTTAATGTATAAAAAAGTGATCTTTTTAGTCATTCATATATACCATGTAACCAAAATAAGTAATCTTTAAAATATAAAAAAAATTGATCATTTTAGTTCTAAACTTTATAAGTAATGGTGCAAGTAAAAAAATATGTTAAGTTTAATGAGCCACTTACATGGGGGAAGCAAATACTGACATTTCCCTCTCACCATCACTGTGTGCACCTTCAACAACAAGTATATATATATATATATATATATATCTTTTCTTAAAACATAGCTTTTGTTCTTGCAACAAGAGAGGCAGTTTGGGTTATGATTTTAAAGGAAAAATCATACATTGATTATTGGTATAAGTTTTCATTAATGGTAGCAAAAGTTGATATATCTTCTCATCATATAAGATTTGGTTTTAGTTGAAAGGTTTCACTTCCATTTTTATGTTTTTATACCGCTCAGGCGAGCTATTGGTTAAACTTAACAAATTTTTTTATTTGCAGCGTCACTTTTAAGGTTTATGACTAAAATGATCATTTTTTCATACATTAAGGACTATTTCAGTTACGTGGTATTTTTGAAGGACTAGAATAATCAAGTTTTTATACATTAAAGGCCATTTCGATTACCTTATATACATGAAGTACTAAAATGATCACATTTTTCATACATTAAGGATTATTTTGACTACGTGGTATATAGGAAGGACAAAAATAGTACAACGCCCATACATTAAGGCCATTTTGATCATTTTCTCTTAATAGGTCATAGCGCAAATCATCAAGTGCAAATACAAAAGAAACAAGAATAGTGAAAAGATTAAAGGGAAAATGTGAAAAAGGTCCAATTTTACATTATGTTATACTATCCGGATAAAAATATTATCATCGTTACTCAAATGGTTCAAATTACCCTTCCTTCGTTAGGGTTGTTCAAGAAATAAAAAAAAATAGGACGGCTATAGTTGACGTTTGGTTGACCGCATTGGAAAAAATAATATCCACATAGAATATAGCATCGTTAATATAATGTCGATGTTGGTATTATTGTTCAAACATTATTTCCGTATTAAAAAATAGCTAAATCTTGAATCGTATTGATTTGGCGGATGAGTTTCAATTAGTGATCTGAAACGTGATTACTTGTTAGTTAAGGAGTACAAAAATAACAGAATTAAATGGGCAAACAACCATTTTTCGGACTGCTAATTAATATTTAACCATTGTTTAAAAAAATTCAATGTTTAGCCGTTTTTTAATGCGAAAATATATTAAGATAGAAACACCCTTAATACGGAAAAAATCCAGCACATTATGCTGAGTTCAATATTATTACATGTGAAACATAATGTGTTCGAGTTCAAAAATTTTAAAATTTAAATACGCGGTTCAAACTCTAGAAAAAAATGATGGACCTTGAACTATCTCCTACTTGAACTCATGGACAATGTCATAGAGTTTCCAAGAGTTCCACTTCATTTCAAATTCAAGAAATTCTCTTTGGAGTTCAACTTGCAAAATTTTGAACTAAAAGAAAAATTTCTAAAACTCCACTCGCACTATTTTAAATTTTTTCCTGGAGTTTCACTTGCGCCATTTTTTTTTTCTTTGGAGTACTACTTGCATCATTTCGAACATAAGGGAAATTTCATGTGGTTCTAGTTGCCCTATTTTGAAAAAATTCATAAAGTTCCACTTGCATTATTTCTAAGTCAAGGAAAAATTCTTGTAGTCCCATTTGCACCATTAAAAACTGAAGGAAATTTTAGTATAGTTCCACTTGTACCATTTTGAACTTTGAATTTTTTTATGGGTAGTACCTACAATGAGATAGTTTCAAATGTATAAAAACAATAATAATGGAGTTAACAAAGGAATCGGCGACGCGTCCTCACTCGGGAACCAATCCCCTAAGAGGAGGAAGCACCAGCATCACTGAAGGGCCCACTCACTCGATTGCTTCTGGCTTCGGTGGTTGCTCGCGCAATATTGGCAAGTGATCCTCACTGGAGGGAGCCCTCTTGGAGGAATATCCTCGAGAAGAAAGGCCTTGTAAATATAGGAGAATTCAAAACCACGTCACAAAAAGAATGACTAGCAATAAATAATGGAGAGAAACAGAATCCTCTCAAACTCACCATGGCTCTTGCCCTTCCACCGGTCCGTGGAGATACTCTTCCATGTCCTTTCAACATTTTGGGACAAGCGCAGAATGTCCATCACCCAGCTGAAGATGTCAGGCAAAAGTTCAGGTTTTACGGGGGCCGCTGTGAAAGCATGAAAAGCCAAATCAGAAATGGCATTTGAAGAAGAAAGGAAGGAGATGGTAAATAAAACAAGTACGTACGGGCATCATTCCACTACTCCGAAAAAGGATAGGGAGTTGTACGATGGAGGCAACTGCTACGGATCATCACAAACCGATTGCACCACCCATGATCATGGTCGTCCTTGACACTAGTGATGAGACCCAGAGAACCACGAAAAGCTAGGTTAATTATCCCCCACGGAACACTCGGGGAGAGTATAGATGGATTAAGTGATCAAGAGTGAAAGCAAGTCCCGCCAGGTCCGCTAAAGATCGGAGACAACGAATGACCTTCCAGGTCTGAGGGGTCAGTTGCCCCAAGAAAACTCGATAGTGATGACAGAAAGCCTCAACCATCTCATAAACAGGAAGGCTAAACATGTCGAGAGATATTGGCATTGGTAGTAGGGGAAAGATCTCGATCTTAGGTCCTACTGCATTATGTGCGTACCTGGGGAATCAGGGATTCATCAATCAGAGAGAAATCCCCACGACGGATTCATACTGATAACTTGCATCAAAATCTTTGTCATAGTTAAAGCCAGGGGGAATGATATCGGCAGCCAAAGAACCCAAGTCTATTTCCTGGGTAGTATATGACGTCGTGGCATGCCGACGAGAAAGGGTGGTAAAAGCCCTGTCTGTTTGCTCTTCTGGTGGGATAATGAATTAGTCCTCGAATGAAGAGGAGGATGAAGAAGACATGGATCTTTCATTTTTGAACAAATGGGAGTTTAGTATACAAAGAAAAGATACGATAGGATACTTATAGCAAGTGAGGAGAGAAAAAAGATGGGTTGTTTGTTTAAATAGCCAAAAGAAGCAATCATTAGCCTCAGATAATGGAGCGGCGTATCTGTCCAACAAGCGTCAATCGTTGCCTTTGGAAAGACACATTAAATGCTTCCCTGGCAGGATGTCCAATCATGGTAAGAGTGGTGACGTTTCGCTAATTTTCCGCGTAAAGTTCCAAAGAAGAAAGACTCTTCCACTTTTCGGACTCATGCCATGGAGGTCCCGGAAAGTGGGGGACTATATGTATTTGGTGTAAAGTGTGTCTGGAGGAGCTCATACGACCTGGTGCTTTGAGGATCCGGGAGATCACTACATCCCTCTTCCACTTCTACCAACCCGGATAACATCTGTCAGTTTCAATCATAGCGACACAGCATACACGACCGTTGAAGTTACAGAGATGTCACATCACCCGTACTTTGGGGGTTGAAAAATCCAACTTTGATTTATATAAAGATTGCTTAGGAGTGAAGGAAGGACATCTTTCTCACACTTTGTAACGCTAGCTCTCTTTTATCTCTACGAAATATACAAAGGAATACCCATTGTTGTACATACATTTATTTGAATAGGTTTCTTGCTTTTTAATTTACATTATTTGCTAGCCGTACTCATAGTTTATCAACATAACCGGACTCGTAAAGGAGTTTTTCGGATCGGATACAACCACTTGTCTTCAAGCCCTATTAAAACACATCTCTACTTGATTTTATGGTTAGATCCATTTTCATCGAAAATCAGTAACAAATACACAAAATTGGCCAACCGAGCTAATTTTGAAGAAATTGCATTTTTTCCCTTCAAATAGGCTGGTCTTTAACTTTTTTGCCCTTTAGCAATTAAATTATGCCTAGTCGGGCATAGACATAAGTCTTTTAAGAGCACCACCAGTGGAATATTATGATGCAAAAATATAAACGTATACCACAAAAAAAATTACAAAAATTAAAGACCAATGACCCGCTAATTTTCACAATAATAATTGGATGGGGCCGTGTTGGACGTGGTTATTTGGTAAGTGATCGTCGTCGGAAAAGACATAGAGAAATGATGTAGAATTTTGAAGCGATGAGGAAGATGAGGAGGTTTTAGTGTGGGTCGGGCAGTGGGTTAAAATTTGGGGTGGGTATTAATTAGATGTGAATATTAAAGTTTGATGGGTTATTTTATTGAAGGCTGACACGTGTCACTCCATCTAAATTAAGGGGAAATCAGCACCAAAGTATAATGGTAGGGTAACAATTGGACGAAAAGTATTAGAGAGGATATGAATAAATAATATTTGTAAGTTCAAGAGTATTTTTGACCCTTTTCCGTTTATAAAATAAAGGGAAAATGGTCAGATTTGCCCTCTAACTTTCGATTAAGAATCATATTTTCCCTCCGTTAAAGTATGGGGTTCAATATACCCTTCACATAAGTAAAGTTGTTACATATGCCCTCTAGTGGACGGAAATCCCATGTGGATGCCACATGCGATCCACATGGGCGAAACCATTTAATTAATCCCGGACCCGAAACCCCGACCCTCGAACCCATTACGGGTTCGTATAAATAGTCCCGACCCGGTCGATTCCAAACCCCTAAACCGATCCCAAACACCAAATCGACCCCAAACCCCAACCGACTTCAACCCTAACGTCGATTCCAATCTCCTGGTGCAAATCCCTCTGCAAATCATGTTTAGGGTATGAAATTTCTTAACTTTCTGTATTAATCGATAGTGATATGGTATTATTTATATGTGGTGTTCGAATTTCTTCAACTTTTTTTGACCCGATTCCTGATTTCATTTGTTCGATGATTTTTTCGATGTGTTTTTTCCAACGATGTCAAGTTCATTTGTTGTATTTTTAGCAAAATTTGTTCGATTTGTTATTTATATCGACGATGCCGATGGCAACTGAGTTCACTGTTTAATCTAGGGTTCATGCCGAGTTCATCTGTGGTGTTCGAATCTATTCAACGATTTGTTCGATAATTGGTATTATTTGTTCAACGGTTATTCTTCATTTTTCGTGCCGACATCGGTAAACAAATTTTGATTTTGTTACCAACATGCCTTATCAACCACCAAACAAGGTTGTTGTTATAAGAGAGAAGATGAAGACAAGGAAAGGGAATGTGAAGTCTCAAACATGATGAAGACTTATAAATAGTTCTGTTGTTTGCTATATGTTTGCTGCTGCTGTGCTGCCGTTTGCTACTGTTGTGCTGCTGCTTTCACTGGGACTGAGACTTCTTCTTGTGCAACTGCAGCTATTATCTCTTTTGCGAATATAAATAGTAGTATTACTACATTTGTAACTGCTCCCGTTATTAGTATTTGGCTATGTAATCCAACTTCTGGGTTAAATTCCCAACTCTGTAATTCTTATTTTGTGTTAATATGAAGTATCTTACCAACAAAAAAACCTTATACTTTCTTCCATTAGCTTATCATGGTAAAAAGAAAACAAACTGAAAACTAAAAGAAAATCAAGAAAGGATAGTAACAAAGAAATTGTAAAAGAGCTTTTTCACCAAAACAAAACATGAAACTTCCTTACGGAACTACAAATACATAATCATTTCATAATCGACGCCACAACAAATCCAACAAATAACGCCCATGAAATCATCATAAACACGCGCATCTTCAAAACTTTGTTCATTTCAGCTTGATTTATACCCTTCAACGCACCAATTTCTTCTTTCAACGTATCTCTTTCATTCTTCAAATATGCTATTTCATTCTTCAAATATGCTATTTCATTTCTTAAACGTAACCAATACATTAATTCGCCGATGAAACTTACAGAGTATTCTTCATCCTCCCATTGCCAATATCCACAAGAACTTCTCTATGAACAAAAAAATTAAGAAAGAATCGAAAACAAAATAAAATCAAAACGGAGCAATAGTCGTCAAAGTAAATTGAAGAATTACATAAATATTACTTACCTTAGGCTTGAGGCATTTGAAGAATTTCCTTCCAGGATTGGAAGAAGTCGTCGAAGTAAATTGATTCGAAGTCATACTACAATTGCACATCCTTTGTGGCGAACAACTCACTTGAGTCATTTTTTACTTACTGAACACAAAAATGATACAAAATTCAGTGAAATTAATCGACAAACAATTCGCAGATGAAAACACACATCATAATCGGGTTTCGGGAATAACAGAACACCACAGATGAACACAACAAAATTGAAATTTGTTTACCGATGTTGGCACAAAAAATGAAGAATAATCGTTGAACAGATTCGAACACCACATAACAGATTCGAACACCACAGATGAACTCGGCATGAACCCTAGATTAAACAGTGAACTCAGTCGTCGTCGGCATCGTCGATATAAATAACAAATTGGACAAACTTTGCTAAAAACACAACAAATGAACTCGGCATCATAAAAAACACATCGAAAAAAATCGCTGAACAAATGAAATCAGAATCGGGTAAAAAAAAGTTGAAGAAATTCGAACACCACAGATAAATAATACCATATCACTATCGATTAACACAGAAAGTTAAGAAATGTCATACACTAAATACGATTCGCATAGGGATTTGCACCGGGAGATTGGGATCGACATTAGGGTTGAAGTCGGTTGGGGGTTTAGGGTTGATTTGGTGTTTGGGATTGGTTTAGGGGTTTGGGATCGAGCACGTCGGGACTATTTATACGAACTCATAATGGGTTTATGGGTCGGGGTTTCGGGTCCAGGAATAATTAAATGGTTCCGCACATGTGGACCCCACGTGGCATCCACGTGGATCTCATGTGGCATCCACATAGGATTTCCATCCACCAGATGGCATATATAACAACTTTGCTAACGTGGAGGGTATATTTGACCCCATACTTTAACGGAGGGCAAATATGACCCTTAATCGAAAGTTGGAGGGCAAATTTGACCCTTTTCCCTAAAATAAATTACTATTGTTTAGCTTTTGAACTAAGAATATTTCGAGTCCTTAGCAATATTTTTGTATTACTTTCATCTTATATTTCTATGTTCATAAACCTTAACACAAATGCATTTAAAACTCTTGCATATTAATCAAGGAATACGAACTAATTATATGTCTATCATAGATCCTGGGGGATCATGCTCTACTTAATCGTATTGCACTCTTAAATTTCCACTTCCGAGTTAAGACAAAGGAATGGTCTCACTTAGGGGGATGCGCCTTCATTAAACAAAAAAACTGAGCAATTGACATCGAATAAGAGTCGCATGAGGAGTGATCAAATTATATTATATTAGGGGTCACCGGGGCCGCCCGTTCTTTTTCATCAATTCAAGATTCATAGATTGTCTTTCACTGGTAGCAACACAATTAACATATTAAGACCAAGGTTAAATAAATAAACTCATGAGATAAACATAAAACTGTCACTTAAAGTTCATACAACAACATTCATGTAGCTATTATAACCCTATAACTAGAAAGTTTAGCTATTTGTGATTCGAGTGTGGCAATACGAATTCATGAATAATACAAGCAGAAATGATGAAATAAAAGAAAAAATAGACTAACCCTATGAAAAACTACTCTAAACCCTTGTCCCGTGTCCAAAAATATGTCAAAAACGTCTTGTTTCCATCAAAATAACTCATTTATTGGGTGTGTTTGGTACGAAAGAAAATGTTTTTTTTGGAAAACAAGTAAGTTTTTTACTTATTTTCTAGTGTTTGGCATGTAAACAAAAAATATTATCCTAAGAGTATTTATATGTAATCTACCAAAATACTATGGGGTTCGGATGGGCGGGGGAGTGTGTGTTCGGGGGTGGGATGGTCAAGGGGTTGGGGCCCGGATGGGAAGGAGACAATAAACTTGAAATGTCATTTATGGACTTGTTTTCCCTACTTCAATCAGAGAAGTCATTTTCCTTCTTTTGAAGAAACTTGTTTTCCTAGAAAAAATATTTTCTAAGATATTTTGACCTATCAGACATGAGAAAATTGGAACCTTCGTACCAAACACACCCATAGATTAGGGTAATAGGTTAGGGTAATGTTTAGGGAATTTTGAAGAAATTGTATTTTTTCCCCTTCAAATGGGATGGTCTTTAATTGTTTGCCCTTTAACAATTAAATTATGCCTAGCTGTGCGTGGAATATTATGATGCAAAAATATAAAGGTTTAACGACCAATGACCCGCTAATTTTCTATAATAATTGGATGGGGTCAAAGTTAGTATGGGCCGACGTGTAACTGATCCAATTTACTGGGTATTCCCAAATTAAAATCACAATCAGACCCCATTACTCACAAATCACAAAATGGAGAGCAGAGAAGAATTAGCAGGTACATTTCAATTTTTTTTAATTCTAGTATTGAATATTTGACTTGTATTTGTGTATAGTTTAATTTTCACTACATATGAATGTACTTGAAACTGTATGTAATTGAAGTCGAACAAGCTCTGATTATCGACTTATTGTACCTCACAAAACCAATCTTAAATATTGAACCATATCGAACTAATTTGGTATGTTAGTGGAAGATCATTTTTTACAAACCAAAAGTTGAAATTACCAAACCAAAATTTTCAAAACGTACCATACCATAAAGACCCCTAGTTCGGCCTATCGTTTGTCATACCTAACTTTAAATTACTATTATAAATCTAAAAATTTGAAAAATCGAATATTGTTCATTAATCTTTTTAAAAAAGAATATGTTGCTCATTAACCTTTTGACTCTAGCTTACCATTATTAAAAGTCTTGGATATTGATGGTCCTTCAACAAGATATTCTGTTAAAAGTTGCATAGTATTTAGATAATTGGCGTACTACACAGATTGACCCTTGAACTTTTCCAGGTATTTCACTTGCACACCCGAATTCATTCTTAGAAAAGGGTTGATCCATGTTTCGTCACATTGGCATACTTCACCAAATCGAAAGTCGTAGCAGCATCCCTAAATCAAGAGAATCAAGAAAAAATGATGGGTACTCCCGAAGTGGCACGTAGATGCCTTGACTATCAAGGACACTGTGCCTCAGGATCTTCAAAATGCTTCTCACACCGAGGATGTGATTAGCTTACTATTCAAAAAGATCATCGACCTTAAAGAACATGTCACGAGGAACGAAGCCATCAATTCTGCCAGAGAGGCAGCTGTTGAAACAAGAAGGCCTCCACCACTGTTTCCATCAATGAACTCTCCCATACCCGAACACTTCCCAAATAACCATGCTAGTACTTCATACCAAACCCCACCTCCAACAAATGTAACCCACATAGCCGGGACTTCCCGTTTCACACATTCTTTACAAGAACCGCTTGATTATGTTGATCCTAGCATACACTAAAATTTCACTACTCACACAACACCTAGAGTTACTGGCACTCCAAAAAATTGACAAATGCACCCCACAGTATCCTTTCACACTCCAATTACTCACATCGATTCTTTCCCAGAAATTGACCACTACGAAGAGATGGAAAAAATGTATAGAGCTGAACAAGACCAAAGGGATAGAAATGGAACAGAAATGATGGATCTATTCGAAAAATCCAATGAAGGCTCTCAAAAAGCAACATGCCTAAGTTATGACAACTTGTGTATGCATCCGGACTTGGACTTGCCCGAGGGCTTCAAGGTTCCCAAGTTCAAACTTTTCAATGGGATAGGAAATCCCAAAGCCCTCATATGAACATACTGTGACCAACTGGTTGGAATCAAGAGGAATGAAGCTCTGATAATGAGATTGTTCAGCCGAAGCCTCATAGGATAGGCTTTAGAATGGCTCACAGCTCAACTCATCCGTCGTTGGGACACTTAGGAAGAAATGCTTGGGGCCTTTATGGATAGATTCCTCTTTAATGTGGAAATAGTTCCCAATCAATATTACTTAGGGAAAATCAAACAGAAATCTACTAAAACCTACCGCGACTATGCGAGTAGGTGGAGGGCCAAAGACACCCGGGTACAACCTCCAATGAGTGAAGAAGAACTAGTCTAGGTCTTCATCCGATCACAAGGATTGGACTGTTATGAACACATGTTTTCTATGGCCGAGAGTCCTCAAATCCAAAAAGATCGTTAGTATAGCCAACAAAGCTGGATTGGAAAGCGCTACCGGGGCCGCAAAGAAAAAGAAGGAGGACGTCGCAAACGTCTCTTATACCCCTAGCCCGAGGAGTCGTAGAAAAGAAATATCATAATCTTCATTCAATATATACCAGTCTTCTCCCCCAAGCAACTATATATCACCCCCATACAACTTTATGCCAGTCTACTATGCACAACCCAATTACCAAACATCGGCTCCAGCCTATCAAGCTCCACAACCAAATTACCAATACCCACTTACTAAGCTCCATCCCCAAATTATCAAATTCATGCACCCTCTTACCAAGCTCCTCAAAACCACTAAAATCCACCACATTCGGCTACATACGACTTGCCATGTCCAAATTTTCTCAGACATTTACTCCACTTCCTAAAACCCAAACAGATTTGTTAAAAAATCTAAACATTGTTGGACTCATCCACACTGTTCCACCAAAGCATGCTAATCCTGGAAGTCACTTCTACATAGTTGATCGAACTTATGCCTATTAATTTGGAGGGAATGAACACAGTACAGAAGATTGTATTAATCTAAAACACAAGTTTACATGATTTGATTGATAAATGAGAGATCGTCTTAGAAGCAATGACACAAAACAAGAACACAATTCCTCTCCCAAATCATGGTGCCAATCATATACACAAGATCGAATGGGAGGAGGATTAGGCTATATACCATCCATTGGCCCAAGAATTTGTTGAAAGGTTAGAACGGATGGTGTCCTCTCTTTATCTACAAGAGCGTCTTAATTTCAAGGTGTTGATCCTAGACCCGAGAAAACCATTCATGGTCAAGTACCATAAGAAGTGGTCCCAACACTTAAAAACCGTTCATGGTCCAAGTATCACAAGAAGTGGTCCCAGCTCCAAGAAAAGAGTTTATGGTCTAAGCAGTCATGTCTCAGGGAATGACAAGATCGGGAATGTGTTATACTCCCAAAGAGTTAGCGTAGGGAGTGCCCATAAAGGGAAAAATCAAAGAAGGCCAATCACTAAATGGGAGGCCAAGGACTTCAGGTGTAGTATGCAGCCAAAAGACTATTCTATTGTCGAAAACTTGCAAAAAATATCAGCTCAAATATCAATAATAGAACTGCTCTTGATATCATCACAATATTTCCAAGCCCTAATGAGAGTATTGGACGAAGCGCTCACCAAAATTCAATCCTGAGGAGTTGCCAAGAGAAGGAACGACTCACAACAAAGCTCTCTACATCACTATCAAGTGTAAATACAAGGACATATCTGTCACATCCCAACCTTGGGGGGGTGGCCGACACCCAGCGCCTGAAGGCCTGAGCGTACCACTATAGTATCTGAATTCTGAAAAATGAAACTTGGTCGACAAGGCCTCCAATTACCATGTACGACAAAATTGGAAGATAACCTGCACACAGAAGAGTCCCAACATGATATATATATAAATGTACATATATCCAAGGCTGACAAGGCCACGATATAAGTGTACTGATAACATAAAGGGCCGACAAGGCCATGACACACCCGTATTCACTATACATAAGTCTGCAAGTCTCTAAGAGTAACATATACACACCAACAGGTCGAGACAAGGCCCCACCATACCCCAAAACACCAGTAGCATAAATAAAATAGTACCTATAGACTCTTGTACTACAACTCTGATAGAAGGGAGTACAACAATATCACAACTAAGCAGATCACCTACTGAGGAGGGGCACTGCTCTGTCTATCTATATATGCGAGCATAAAATGCAGTTCCCCAGAAGGGACATTAGTACAAAAGATGTATTGAATATGTAGGGCATAATTAATAGTAAAATAAAGCAAAAGTAAGCCAAAGAAATCAAAGATACCACCTGAAACTCATAAGTGTCTCACTAGACTCTTTTGTGGGTATATATAGGTGTTCGTTCGCGTATATAATGCCATATACCTTTGGGGAAATATTCTGTACATAATAGATTGTGTGTATAATGTCATAGGCCTCTGTGAGCAATATCATTATTGTCATAACTACACAACCGCGTATATAACGCCATAGGCATCTGTGGGTAGTATTAATGCATTTATATATATATATATATACATGACCCATAACTGAAGAACATGTCATGCTTATCAATCTAATCAGAATGTCGTAAGGTCATTACACCTCCGATCAACATTATGAGACTGACACATTTATCATTACACAACTCTATCAATATACAACTCATGAACCAACTCTCTGGGGATGGTATAGTATGATTAGGACTCATCCAAGAGACTTCTAGTTGTTAGGAGTGGAATTGTTATAGGGTGACATCATGTTCATATCGCTTTTACATAGATCATGCCGAATGTGGAAGGAAAACCCTACATACATTGTCCTTGAAGTTACAATATCGTTACAAGCCATCATACTTCTTACGGATAGTTATCTACAGCAAATCAAGGGCCGATTATCAATATCGAATCCGTATTTCATAAAGAAACTTCATTTAGGTATCTTATCACCAATATTAACACGAAGGGTTCTTAGATTCCTTAATGAAGGGTACTTAGGTAATTTGATCTTACGATTTTCCGAAACATTCTTTCTCAATTCCATATCATCAACAATCAAATTACATATCAATATCACTTCATAATCTAAGAAAAACATCCCAAAAATCATATTCCCATGATTTCACATGTCTGTGAGTATCAATCAAGAAAATCCTTTCACAACTTACCCCGAATCGTTAGTTAAACACAATTAAAGATAAAGAACATTAAATCTTACCTTGATGTATCACAATCTTCACAAAACAACAAGTTTCCCCAATTCCAAGGATATCCAAAAATTCACTTGCTATTGAATAGATGATTTCTACGATTACTACGGGAATTATTATGTAAATTTTGCGTATTTTGGCTTTGTTTTGATGTTGGGAGGTTGGAATACTTTACAGAGGATTTTCGGAGAGTTCTTATCTATGTTTGGGGGGAAATGCTTGAGAAATCGCAAAAAACTCCATATTTAACCTGGAAAAACTTTCCACCGCCGGAATTTTACAGTGGGATTGATGGACCGTCAATCATTCGATGGTCCGTCAATCTTCATGTCAATTGCCTAGAAGTTTGATGGCTTAGAATAGGAATTTTGACAGTCCATCAAAGATTTGACGGTTCGACAATCTTCTCGTCAAATTTCCTAGTTTCTTATTTTTATCGAAACATACTTTCTTTGATCCGTTTAGCTCCCTAACACTCCTATACATTCATAAATGATCTTTAAACCTTCATTACCATTTTGTAAAGTCGTACCTCTTCTCGGGACATCGGTATTTATCAATGACATGATGGAATGTGAAACTACATGGTGTAACATCATTCTCCCACATCGGTATTTTGTAGAGTTTGCTTTGTAAATAGGACTATCCAAAACCTGTCAAAATAGCCCAAACATATATCCAGTGCTACACAGGGCAACATAGTCACAAAGTAAGATCAAGTTGGCCCCATACGACCATTTATATATGCAATAATCAAGAGGGTTATCCATAACTCACCTTAACTGTCTTCTGCCATATTCTAAGCTGTAGTGGTCACATTTGCCTTTACATTAAAACCTCAATAAAATATAGGACTTAGGTTTGTCGTATAAAACAGAAACAAGAGAATCATATCACACGAATGTAGGTATAAACCTGAAGACTGAAATAAGTAAGGATGTTTGGACTTCATATCTTCCTCGGCCTCCTAAGTCATCTTTTATGTATTATATTTCCTCCATAGCACTTTAACGGAGGTAACTTCTTTAGTTCTCAGCTTTTGGACTTGGCAATCTAGAATAGCTATCAGAGTCTCTTTATAGGTTAAAGTCTTGGTGATCTGTAAATTTTCTATGGGAGTAATTCGGGAGGGATCTCCTACGCACTTGCGCAACATCGATACATGGAATATCGAGTGAACTCGTTCTAATTCTAAGGGTAACTCAAGCTCATAAGACACTCGGCCTATCCTGTGACTGATCTTATATGGTCCGACATACCTGGGGCTAAGTTTTCCTTTCTTGTCAAACCTCATAATCCCTTTCGTAGGAGAAACTTTTAAGAATACCTAATCGCCAATTGCAAATTCTAAGTCGCGGTGACGAACATCTGAATAAGATTTATGTCAACTCTGGGAAGTCAATAAGCACTTTTGGATTAGCTTTACCGTCTATACTGCATGCTGGACCAAATCAAGACCTAGTAACCTAGTTTTACCCATTTCAAACCAGTCAATTGGAGATCTACACTTCCGCCTATATAATGCCTTCCTACGGGGTCATTTTGATACTTGAATTATAATTGTTATTATAGGTGAACTGAATAAATGGTAAATGATTATTCCAGCTACCTTTGAAATCCAATACACATGCTCACAACATGTCCTCGAGTGTCTAGATTGTGCGCTCAGCCTGACTGTCAGTCTGTGGATAGAAGGTTTTACTAAGGTTCACTTGGGTGCCTAAACCTTTCTGAAATAATCTCCAAAAATGAGCCGTAAACTGCACACCCCTGTCTGATATAATAGATATTGGAACACCATGCAACTGAACTATTTTTTTAATATATAACTTGATAAAGTCCTCAGCTGAGAAGGTAGTACGAACGAGTAAGATCTGAGCCGATTTCATTAGCCTATCGACGATAACCCAAATATAATCAAATTTTTGATAAGAACGAGGTAATCCGGTGATGAAATTCATATTGATCATTTCCCCCTTCTAAGTAGGGATTTCTATATGTTGTTGCAAACCTCTAGACTTCTGATGCTTGCTCTTAACTTGCTGATAATTTGGGCACTGACCTACCTATGTTGGGATATCTCTCTTCATATCATTCCACCAATAAACCTGTCGAAGGTCATGGTACATATTCGTTGATCCAGGGTGAATGGAATATATGTACCGGTGGATTTCTACCATAATTTTCTCTCGGAGTCCTCCTACATTTAGTACACATAGTCAACCCTGATATCTAAGGACTCCATCTCCCGTGAGTCCCAATATTATCTTCTTTTGCAGGGAAATCCCTTATTTCATTCGAACCAACTCGGGGTCATCAAATTGTATTTCTTTTACCTTTAATACCAAGGATGATTATGCAGTATTCTGCATCACTAATCTGCTGACATCTATCTCCAAAAGTTTTACATTTAAAATGGCTAAGTGATATAGTTCTTTAGTTATCTCTAACTTATTGGCTTCAACACCATCTAAAATTCACATAGACTTACGACTTAAGGCATCATCTATAATATTTGCCTTTCGGGGATGGTATAAAATGTTGATATCATAGTTCTTTAATAGTTCCAGCCACCTTCTTTGCCTCAAATTTAGCTTCTTCTGGCGGAATATATACTGTAGGCTCTTATGATATGTAAATATATCCACATGGACTCCATATAAATAATGAAGCCACATCTTCATCGCAAAAATTACCATTGCCAACTCGAGATAATGAGTCGGATAATTTACTTTGTGTTTCCTTAGCTGTGTTAAAGCATATGCTATGACTTTCCCGTGCTGCATCAGAACACATCCTAGGCAAACTCTGGAAGCATCACAATAGACCACATACCCTCGATTCTTTCTGGTGGAGCTAACACAGGTGCAGATGTCAACCTGTTCTTTAACTCTTGAAAACTACGCTCATACGCACCCGTCCATTGAAGTTTAGCTGCCTTGTGGGTGAGCTTGGTCAGAGGTGAGGAGAAAGAAGAAATCCCCCCATGAATCTCCGATAATATACTACTAAACCCAAGAAGCTACGTACTTCGGTAGGAGTCATTGGTCTTGGGCAATTCTTTACGACTTCAATCTTTTGATGATCCACCTTAATACCTTCAGAGAAGACAATATGGACCAAAAAGGAAACAAAGTTCAACCAGAATTCGCATTTGGAAAACTTGGCATACAACTTATGCTCTTGAAGCGTCTGTAATACCACTCACAAATGATTTGCATTGTTCAGCTTCTGATCGAGAATATACCAGAATATCTTCAATGAACACTACTACAAATATATCTAAGACCGGTTTAAATACCCGGTTCATCAGATCCATAATTTTACTGGCTCATTAGTCAAACCAAAATACATAACAAGAAACTCATAATGGCCATATCTAGTATGGAAAGTGGTCTTTAGAATGTCCTTCTCCTTAACCCGCAACTGATGGTACCCCGACCTCCCGACCTAAGATCAATCTTTGAGAAATACTTAGCGCCTTGCAACTGATAAAACAAATCGTCAATTCTGGGGAACGGGTACTTGTTTTTAATGGTTACCTTATTTAACTAACGGTACTCAATACACATTCTCAATAAACCGTCCTTATTACGAACAAACAATACTGGAGCACCCCATGGGGAAGTATTAGGCCTAATAAAGCCTTTCTCCAGAAGATCCTTTAGGTGAGCCTTTAATTCCTTTAACTCTACAAGAGCCATTCAATATGGAGGGATAGATATAGGCTGGGTATCTGGGAGTACATCGATAGAGAATTCAATTTCCCTTTCGGGAGAAATACCAGGAAGTTCATCAAGATATACATCGGGAAATTCACTAATGACAGGAACTGACTGAAGGGTTGGAGGGTTTGCCTCTGCGTCCCGAACTTGCACGAGATAATAAATATATCCTTTTGAGTTCATTTTCCGAGCCTTAAGGTAGGAAATAAACCAACCATTAGGTCTTGCAACATTTCCTTTCCACTCAAGGACGGGCTCACCCGGAAAGTTAAAGCGAATGATATTTGTCCAATAATATACATTTGCATAGCAAGAAGACATCCAATCCATGCCTATATTAACATAAAATTCCACCATCTCTAGTTCATTTAAGTCAGATACCATATGGCGATCATGTATCTTTACATCACAATCTCTATATACTCGCTTAACACTTCCATTTTCACCCACGGGTATAGACACCTCAAACGTCTTATGTAATATTTTAGGCTCTTTTCCGTACTTACCAGCAACAAAAGGTGTAGTATATGATAAAGTAGAACCCAGATCTATCAAGGCATATACATAGAGAGAGGAAACTGACGATATACCTATAACCACGTCCAGATATGACATAAGATCCTGTCACTCTGATAGCGCATAAATGTAGTGTTGATGACCGCTTGAGCTAGTCTCTCCATCCCTGCCTCTTCATCTACCTCTACCAGGTGATGTCTGCATGACATTCCCAGGGGGCGTACTGATGAAAAATAAACTGCTACAGACCCTGTCGGCCATGCCATGCCACCTCCACCTCTCTTCGGGCAGTCTCTAGCAAAATGCCCTGGACAACCACAAGAATAACACACATTTGATTCTCGATGACATTTCCTAAGATGGGCCCAGCCACACTAAGCATATCGGGGAAAATATGTCCTTATCTGACTCGAATCCCCTCTATATTGTTGGCTTGGTGCCCATGAACTCTGACCCTGATCAGACTAAGTGACCTGGTCTCGGCGCTAGCCTAAAACTATGATGACGCACCTGTCATCTTGGAAACTAAGGCCTAAATCTGCCTCGGAATCCCCCAACATCACTTGCGGACCGAGCCCTCTTGTGCTAGCCACTATTATACTCTCGATCAACCCCATGCTACCTCTTTCGATCTTCCAAATTCTGTGCATAAGCCTAGATGCGGGAGATATCCATATTTGGATTTAGCGAACCTGTCTTGCACTCATTCACCAGATGTGGCCCCAAACCATTAAAAACCTATGTACTCGATCGCTCATATTGCCAACAATCATGGGAACATCCTTAGATAAGGTGTTGAATTGTAGGCTATATTCTCCGACACTTATATTACCCTATTCCAAATGTAAAAACCTATCTCGCTCGGCTCGCCGAAGCTCGATCGGCAAATACTGCTATAAAAATACCTTAGATAACTCCCTCTAGCCTGAAGGTATGGCTTGGGGTCCCCGAGTTTGCTCCTAAGTCTCAAACCAAGTCGCGGCCACATCCGGCAGTGTATAGAAAGCAAATTATATGATCTCAACACATGTTGCATGATAACTTGCTGCATTCTGTCTAGAAAATTATGTGGGTCTGTATTAGGGTCTATTCCCGTAAATACTAAAGGGTCCAAGTTAACAAAATCCTGGACTCTTGCACTCATATCTCTATCAGCAATACCGGGGGTCTGATACTGGCCTGAGAAGCCACAAGTTGAGTCAATGTTTGTACGGCACTTCGCATATCCAAATCCTGATTGAGGGAAATTGGAGGAGGATCAGAGGTATATAAACTCTCCCCTTTCCTTTTAGAGGTGGTGGTGGGTGTGGAGTCCTGGAGGCTCGAGATACAGCCTTATATTGTTGTTCCTATCTCCCTGGATCAGCGGGTGGTGCTTGACTGGCATCGTCTCCCACCTCCTCATCTACTCTTTGTAGGGATTCTTGTCGTCGAGTAGTAGCAGGCATATTTGAGAATATAAACAAGATGAAGATTAAAAGTGAACGCTTACCATTTAGCGCTATTGCACGATATAGATAAAGAAGAAAGTAACTACCCTAAATATCATGTAGCCACATGCTTATAAGTATGGTGTACAACAAACCAATAAACAAGACTCTAATAGATACGAATTGCAGACTCCCTAGGAAAGACCTGATCTGATACCAAGTTTTTCACACCACACCCTTGGGGGGTGTGGCCGACACCTAGCGCCCGAAGGCCTGAGCGTACTACTATAGTATCTGAATCCTGAAAAATAAAACTTGGGCCAACAAGGCCTCTAATTACCCATGTACAACAGGACTGGAAGACAACCTGCACATAAAAGAGTCCTAGTAGGATATATACAAATGTACAGATATCCATGACCGACAAGGCTACAATATGAGGTACTGATAACAAAAAAGGCTGACAAGGCCATGACATACCCACATTCACTACATAAGTCTGCAAGACTCTAAGAGTAACATATATACTCCAACAGGTCGGGACAGGGCCCCACCATACCCAAAAACACCAGTAGCATATATTAAACAGTACCTACAGACTCTTATACTATAACTCGGATAGAAGGGAGTGCGATAATATCACAGCTGAGCAGATCAAGTACTAAGGAGGGGCACCACTTTGTCTATCTCTACCTGCGGGCATGAAACGCAGTGCCCTAAAAGGGACATAAGTACGAAAGATGTACTTAATATGTAGGTCATAGTCAATAGTAAAATAAAGAAATAGTAAGTCAAGGAAATCAGAGATACCACCTAAAACTCATAAGTGTCTCACTAGACTTCTTTGTGGGTATATATGAGTGTTCGTTCATGTATATAATGCCATAGGCCTCTGTGGGAGATCTTTTAAATATAATAGATCATGTATATAATACCATATGCCTCTGTGGGTAATATCAATAGTGTCATATCTGCATCCCTGCGTATATAATACCATAGTCCTCTGTGGGCAGTATTAATGCATATATATATATATATATGTGTGTGTGTGTGTGTGTGTGTGTGTGTGTGTGTGTATGTGTGTTTGTGTGTGACCCATAACAGTAGAACATGTCATGCTTACCAATCTAATTAGAGTGACGTAACGTCGTTACACCTCTGATCAACATTTATGAGACTGGCACCTTTATCATTACACAACTCTATCAATTTACAACTCATAAACCAAATCTCTAGGGACAGTATGGTATGATTATGACTCATCCAAGAGACTTCTAGTTGTTAGGAGTGGAATTGTTAGAGTGACGTCATTTTACCCCAATTCCAAGGGTTTCCAATAATCCGCTTGCTATGAAAGAGATGATTTCTACGACTACTACGAGAATTATTACGTAAATCTTGCGTATTTCGTCTTAGTTTAGATCTTGAGAGGTTGGAATACTTTAGAGAGGATTTTATGAGAGTTTTTGATCTGGGTTGGGGGAAAATGGCTGAGAGATCGCAAAACCCCCGTATTTTTACCAAAATAATTCACCACCGCCATAATTTGATAGTGGGATTGATGGACTGTCAAACATTCGACGGTCCTTAAATCTTCCCGTCAAATTACCTAGATGATTGATGGCTCAGAATGGGAATTTTGACGGTCCATCAATCTTCCCGTCAAATTTCTCAGTTTCCTATTTTCATTGAAACATACTTCATTTGATCCGTTTATCTCCCTAACACTCCGGTACCTTCATAAACAATCTGGAAACCTTTATTACCCTTTTGTAAAGTCGTACCTCTTCCTGGGACATCGGTATTTATCAATATCATGACGAAACACGAAACTATGAGGTGTAACAATATCTCGGGTACTTGTCAACAATGGTCATGGTCTCAATATATTCCCCGAATCCACATTAGAGTAGTTGGGACACGACATTGGGAAAATATGCCAAAGTTGTACCAATGTAAAAGCTTTCGATGGAGCACAACGTGACCCCATTTGCAAAGTAGACCTCAATATACAGATGGGGCCTGTCGAGTTCACCATCGAGTTTCAGGTTGTGGACATCAGTGCCAAATACAACCTATTACTAGGAAGGCCTTGGATACATATGGCCGGAGAAATGCCATCATCTCTTCATCA
Organism: Anisodus acutangulus; assembly: GCA_029783415.1. NCBI lineage: Eukaryota > Viridiplantae > Streptophyta > Magnoliopsida > Solanales > Solanaceae > Anisodus > Anisodus acutangulus. Next base: position 39,745,680 of record CM056492.1, read on the forward strand.
ATCACTAAAGTTTGTATGGGAGAATCATGAAGTAGTAATTCACGGAGCGGGTAGAATCACAACTATCCCTCCTAAAAGACACATATTTCTATGTTATGAAACTCGTTGGAGCTGCCAACCAAGGGGATGATGAAGAAAGCCCTAAGCCACCATTCTACAAGATGATTGGGTCGAGAGCTCCATGGTATCAAGGAACCAGTGTCAATTCTGGCCAATGAGTACCATTTTAGTTGGGTACATACCAAGCTCTGAAGAAGCCTCTGATACTAATCAAGAGAAGAGGGGTCCTCCATGGTTACGTAAGCCTTTTTCGGGCATGTACCAGTCAGGCCCCGAAGAGTGTGTAGCGATGTTGTTCCAAGAGGAAGAGTGTGCCGTGATACTAGAGGAATGCTTTGAAGCACCCACCATCCGCAACACTGATCCAGACGAGCATCTGTTTAACTGGACCTCTACCATATTTTTGGCTCCTCGGTAGAGAGAATGAATTTAAATTTTTCTTTCAAAAATTGGTGAACGGCTGAGGCTCGAGCATTCACCATAGCACCTTCACTTTTTTATGCAATATTTTAAAAAATAGAAATGGCTCGATGTTGATCCGAGTCAGGACCACAGTTTGTACTTTCTTTATCAAAACTAATGAAAGCCTCAGTTTATGCAAAAATAGTCTCTTTATTTTTATCTAACATGTTTCTATACACTAACCATGCTTTGCCTTATTTTTAGTAACAATAATAAAACAACTCTTAATGTCATAACATGTCGCGAGACAAGTGAGTCAAGTGATACAAATGAAAAGGAATATAAGGAGTATGATGAGGAAACAAAGTTACCATAAGATATCATCAACGAAGAAGATCAGTATGAGAACATGCAAAAGCCTAATTTGGATGAAACTGAAGCAATCAACCTCGGGGATGAGGAAACAGTTAAAGAAACTCGGTAAGTGCGCATTTAGACGCACCCAGAAATTAGGAGCCAATAATCCTGCTAAGGAAATATGTTGACGTATTCGCGTGGTCATACACAGATATGCCCTGGTTGAGCACAAATATAGTAACCCACAAGCTACCGATCAATGAGGAATTCACCCAGCAGACAGAAAATCTAACAAATCAAGCATGATTTGAGCATAAGAATCAAAGATGAGGTTAAAAAGCAGATAAGGTCTGGAGTAGTGAAAGTAACTCCATACCCCACAGGGTTCTCCAACATCGTGCCTGTACTAAAGAAAGATGGAAAGATCAAAATTTGTGTGGATTACCGTGATATCAATCGAGCTAGTCTCAAGGATAATTTCCCAATTCCAAACATACAAATATCATCAATAACTGTGCAAATCATGAGTTATAATCATTTGTGGATTGCTCTGTCAGTTACCATCAGATTCTGATGAGTAAAGAAGACGCACAAAAAATGGCATTCATCACTCCATGGGAGTATACCACTACTGTGTAGTACCATTCGACCTCAAGAACACCGGCTCCACTTCATGAGAGAAATGACCACAATCTTCCATGACATGATGCATAAAGAGATAAAAGTCTACATAGATGACATCATAATCAAATCACAGGAAAGCTCAGATCACATCATACACCTGCGAAAGTTTTTCGACAGACTTCACAAGTTCAATCTAAAGCTGAATCCAACCAAGTGCGCATTTGGAGTGTTTTCTAGAAAACTGTTGGAATTCATAGTCATCCCTAGGTGCATAGAGCTAGATCCCTCGACAATCAAAACCATTCAGGAGTTGCCACCACCAGAATCCAAGAAGGGTGTCATGAGTTTTCTGGGAAAGTTGAACTACATTGGTCGTTTCATAGCGCACACTAGGATAATCGTGGAGCCTATCCTCAAGATATTGAAAAAGGATGTGTGCACCAAATAGACATACGAGTGCCAGAAAGCCTTCAATACTATCAAAAGATATATCTCTAATCCGCCAGTCTTAGTTCCTCCCAGACCAGGGAACCCACTACTGATGTATATGTCGGTATCAGATAATGCATTTGGATGCATGTTGGCGCAATACGATAAAATTGGGAGAAAGAGCGAACAATCTACTATCTTAGTAAATAGTTCACCGCTTGAAAGCCAAGATACACTGGTAGACAAAACATGTTTTGTGCTGAGATGGGTAGCACAAAAGCTGAGACACTACCTATCGGTATACACGACCCACCTAATCTCTAAAATAGATCCTTTGAAGTACATTTTCCGCCAGCCCATGCCTATAGGGAAATTGGCCAAGTGGAAAATACTTCTCAGCAAATTTGACATTACATATGTGGTCCAGAAAGCTATCAAGGGACAAGTATTGACCAATTTGCTAGTAGAAAGTCCGATCAACGAAGAGTTTAAACCACTGAGGACATATTTCTCATATGAGAAAGTGATGACAATTGAAGAAAACACAATCAAAACCTACTCAGGATGGAGAATATTCTTTGATGGTACAATCAATTACAAAGGTTCAGGAATAGGAGCATTTTTGGTCCCAAAAATGGGTCAACCTTACACAATGGCAGCAAATCTCAACTTCCGATACACAAACAATATGACATAGTATAAAGCCTGCATTTCACATGTCCATCAACATGGATATCCGTGAATTATTGGCAATAGGAGACTCAGATCTACTAATCCACTAGGTTCAAGGAAAATGGGCAACCAAGAATAGGAAAATCCCACCATACGTGAACCTCACGCAAAGATTATGCAAAAGGATCAGAAAGATCAAGTTTCGGCACATGCCAAGGGCTCAGAACGAATTCGCCGATGCTCTTGCAACCATAACATCCATGATATAACATCCTGAAAGCAATCAGATTGACCTATTGGAGATCAGCATCATGGAAGAACACGCCTATTGTTCCCACGTAGAAGCAAAACTAGTTAACAAACCATGGTACATAGACATAAGCACATATTTGGAAAATGAGAGTATCCTGAGAGTATCACAACCAGTCAAAAGAAGACCATTAGAAGAATGGTTGATGGTTTCTTTCTAAACAAGGGAGTACTCTACAAGATGATGCCCGATCTATGGCTACTCAGATGTGTCAATGTCGCAGAGGCCACAAAACTGTTAGAAGAAGTACATACTGGTACTTTTGGTCCTCACATAAATGGGTCCATCCTAGCCAAGAAGATTTTGAGAGCGGGCTACTATTGGATGACTATGCAAAATTATTGTAATAAATTTGTGCAAAGATTCCATCAATGCCAGATCCACGAATATCTAATAAGAGTCCCACCAAGCGAACTCAACATCATGAGCTCACCCCGACCATTTGTAGCTTGAGGCATGGACGTCGTCGGGTCCATAAAGCCATCAACATCCAATGAACATCACTTCATCTTGGTTGCCATAGATTACTTCACAAAATGGGTTGACGATACCTCTCACAAGTCAGTGACAAAGAAAGTGGTAGCGAACTTCATACAAAACAACATTATATATCAATTCGGCATCCCAGAGTCAATCATAATCGACAATGGAGCAAATCTAAATAGTCATAAGATGAAAGACATTTGTGAGCAGTTTCGTATAACTCATCGAAATTCGATGGCCTACAGGCCACAGATGAACGGAGCCGTAGAGGAAGCCAACAAAAACATCAAAAGGATTAAGGAAAATGACCGACAACTACAAGTGCTGGCATGAATAGTTTCCCTACACATTGCTAGGATACCGAACCACTACTCAGACCTCAACCAGAGTAACTCTATACTTACTTGTCTATGGTGCTAAAGCAGTGATACCAACCGAGGTAGAAATACCCTCACTCTGAATCATACAAAAAGCAGAACAGGACAACGTAGAGTAGGTCCAAAAAAAATACAAGTAATTGGTTCTGATTAATGAGAAAATTATGGTTGTCATATGTCATGGTCAACTATACCAACAAATAATGGTACACACCTTCAACAAGTGGGTCAGAGCCTGAATTATTAAAATAGGAAAACTAGTACTTAAGCGTGTGTTTCTGCATCAAGACGAGTATAAAGGAAAATTCACACCCCACTGGCAATGACCCTACATGGTGCACAAGGTACTATTAAGAGGTGTGGTAATCCTCACATAAATTGATGGCCATGAGTGGTCTAAGGCAATTGTCACACCCCAGCCTTGGTGGCCATGAGTGGTCAGGACAGGGCCCCACCATACCCCAAAACACTAGCAACATATGCAATAGTACCTAAAGACCCCTGTATTACAACTCTGAGAGAAGGGAGTGCAACAATCACACTGAACAGATCACCTACTGAGTAAGAGCACCTCTCTATCTATTTGTACCCACGGGCATGAACATAGTGCCCCAGAAAAGGGCATCAGTACGAAATATGTATTGAATATGTAAGACATGTAACATATGTAAATATGAGATATAAAATGAGAGATATGGAGATAAGAGTAAACCTGAAACTCATCACAGCCTCTGGGCCTAGTTTGTCACAATCAGAAATATATGTATGCATGTCTATAAAACTCATGCCACTCTATGGGACAAATCATATCATAATACATATATATCATACCTGGCCTCATTGAGGGCTCGGTCGTACCTGACCCAGATATGAGACTCAGTAATATCAAACCAACTGCAGTTGGGTGCACATCTACGTGTCGTACTCGACCGACTATAGCGCAGATTGGTTAGAAAATAAATATATATATATATAAGTGCAATGCAAGACAAACTCTAACAGATACTACAAGAAGAGCTGGAGTGACCTATCATCTTTATCCTCCGACTATTGTTATTGGAGATATGTTCAAGAATCTTGATATGAATATTTGGGATTATATAACCCGAGAGATACTATGGACAAGAAAGTACTCAAGAATTAGGATCGATTTATCAAAGAATACTTTTTGCTACTTCATTTCGCCAAGAGATTTCAAGTCATGCCAAGAAAGAAGGTTGCCTTACATACCCTGTCCTTGAAGTTACAATCGCCTTGCAAGTCCTCATACTCCTTTATGGATAGTTATCTATAGAAAACAAAGGGTCAATATCAATATCGAATCCATATTGCATAAAGGAACTTCATTTAGGCATCTTAGCTACAATCTAAACACAAAGGGTTCTTAGGTTCTTTAACAAAATATACTTATGTAATTTGATCCCACGATTCTCCGAAACAACTCTTATTAGTTTTACAATACCAACCATCGATTTTCTAATCAATTTCAATTTATATCTCAAACAAAACATCCCACAAATGGTATCATAATGATTTCATAGGTGTACAGGTTTTAATTACGAAAATCCTTTCACAACTTACCCCAAATCATCAATTAAACTCAATAACAAGTAGAGGAGGATAATTCTTACCTTTATGTATCCAAATCCTCTTAGAATAGCAAGTTGCCCCAATTTCAAGGGTTTCCAAAATCGCTTCAAGACGGAGATGATAATTCTTGTGATTACAACGGGAACTATTACATAAATCTTACGTGATTTGGCTTTAATTTGATCTAGGAATGACGTGATATGATTGAGAGGGTTTGGGAAGGGTTAGAAACTGATTTTTGGGGTGAAAAATGAGGGTTAAGTTTACCAACCCGTATTTAAACTCAGAAAGGTTTTGCACCACCGCAATTTGACGATTCACTTGATGGACCGTCAAACTCCATCAATCTTCCCGTTAAACTGCCAGGAAAATTGACAGTTTAGGGTGGGAATTTTGACGGTCCATCAAACATTCGACGGTTCGTCAATCTGGACTGTCAATCTGCCACTGAGATCTCAAAGTCTCAGAAAACTTTGACGGTCAGAATTACACTTTGACGGTCCATAAAATACTTGACGGTATGTCAACTTTTCCGTCAAAATGCCCAGTTTCCAATTTCATCGAAACATACTTTCTTCGATCCGTTTAACTTTCCAACACTTCGAAACTTCCATAAACAAGTCGTAACCCCTCATTACCCTTTTTGTAAAGTCGTATCTCTTTTTGGATCATCGGTGTCCATTAATGACACAATGGAACGCGGAACTACAGGGTGTAACAATAATCAACGCATACACTATCAAGAGATACAATGCATTAGGATATGCCTTTCACCTTGTAATCGCATTTTACAAGAGATACAATCACATTATCTTTACTTGTATTCACATTTCTTTGCTTGTATTCCATTTTCTTTACTTATATTCGCAATAGAAAAAACCAAATGACATTCCTTGTAATATGAACTATGCAAGTACTTGATTCCCAAAGAGGGATACGTAAGCGTCTATTCAAGACTCGGTCGCATTATTATAAAAACCCACCACTCCTTATGATATGAACTACGCGAGGACCTGATTCCCAAAGAGAGATGCGTAGGCATTCATTCAGTACTCGGTCCCACTATTATAAAAATTAACCATCTTTCTTCTGAACTATGTTCGACTTGATTCAGAGATGGGAATACATAAGCGCTTTTCGAGCTTGGTCACACCAAACAAAAAACAAAAAAAACCTAGGAATCCTATGAGACATAAGGATTTGAGGGATCACCTCACAAAGTACCGAGATCGCAACACACAACAGGGGCGGAATTTTTTATAGGACCTCAAAAATTCCACCAACAAACCCGACACAAAGGATCAGCCCGCCCAAATTGTCAAACTGGGGGCAGAATTTTTAAGAAAATCTCAAAAATTCCACAGACAGCACCGGCACAAGAGTGAGCCAGTCTCAAATATTCAATTGGGGCAAAAGCTTTAAGAGGAACTCAAAAATTCTTTTAATACAAATCGCCATGAGAGTCGGTCAATCTCAAACTAGAAACTATGACAAATTTTTTGAGGGGGTCTCGAAAATTTCACCAGGACAAATGAGGAGCACGCCCAGAGCACCAAGGACGGTCAAAGAACCTCACTCAGAGCGTATAGTCATGACATTGCGTTAACGATAATTTAAATATGATAACATGTTTTACTAAAAAATATTTCTCAAATATTTTCAAATTTTAACTTAAAATTTCATCTCTCATAATACCGAGCCCGAAGGGGGGGGGGTAATAATAGAGAAGCAGAGAAAAAACATAGTGGGAGTCGGTGGCGCGGATCAACCCCATAGGAACGAACAATTTTTCTGTGTTTGCAGGTCCTCAAAATGTTGTTTGGAGGACAACATGTTTTATACTAACATGTTTATTCTTGAATAAAATAGGTACAGCAAAAAAAAACTCTGACACCAGAAGATGACAACCGGGCCATGAGATATACAAATAGGGAAAGCGCCATCAGGGCGGCATAATCCGGCTATGAGCCATATAAAGGACAAGGCTCCATAAGAGCGGAATAATCCGACCATAAGGGCCATACAAAAGACAAAATGACCATTTGTCCAAGAGGGTCACAGCCAACAAAAGAACGAAGAAGTACAATCCGGCCATAAGGCCATAAACGGACAAAATAGCACTCTAACCGAGAGGGTCACAACCAATAAATGGACAAAATAGCAATCTGACCGAGAGGGTCACAGTTGACATAAAGGATGAATAAAAGATAACCCAGACATGAAAGCCATATAAAGGATAAAACGGCCATCTGACCGAGAGAGTCACAATCGACAAAAGAACGAAAAAAATACAATTCAACCAAGAGGGACATATTTGCATGCCAAGAGGGCTATTCATACAAATACTACCAAGAGGGCCATTCATACAAACACTACCGAGATGTCCATTCATACAAACATGCCAAAAGGGTCATTCATACAAACTATATTCTGAGAGGACCACTCATACAAACATGTCGAGAGGGTCATTCATACAAACATGTCGAAAGGGTCATTCATACAAATTGCATGCTGAGAGGCCCATTCATACAAATATGCCGAGAGAGCCATTAATACAACTATATGTCGAGAGGAAAATTCATACAACTGCATGGCGAGAGAGTCATTCATACAAACATGCTGAAAGGAACATTCATACAAACTGCATGCTGAGAGGGTTATTCATACAAACACTGATGAGAAGGCCATTCATACTGCATTACCGAGAGGACCATTCACATATGAGCCAGACTATGTCGCAAGTGGCATTCGCTTAACAAAATATGCATGAGCCATATGATATCGCAAGTGGCATCCACTCAACAACAATATATGAGCCAGACAATGTTTCAAAGTGGAATCCACTCTAACAAAAAATACACGAGCCAGACAATATCACAAGTGGCATCCGCTCAACAAAAATATATATGAGCCAGACGGTGTCAGAAGTGGCATCCGCTCAACACACAAATGATCCAAACGGTGTCGCAAGTAGCATCTGCTCAAGTCAATAGAGTTTTGTAAGCTAGACGGTGTCGGAGGTGTCACCCGCTCAGAATAATCACCCAAGAAAGCCAATAAACACAACCATATAGGTATGGTCAAATGAACAATCAAACACATCAGGTCCCAACAAATGGAAATAGGTTGGATGCTACTGGAGAAGGGAAGCAAGAAGACCTGATCTAGACGCATATGGAGCAAACACGGAATCTTGTCTTGGGCTGCCCGTCGAAATAATGTACCAATGAGAGTCAAGATCTCTATACTTGAGCTTAAAGAATCACTCTACTCCACACTCAATCACAAACAACAACAAAAGTTTTAAAACCCCGTGAACGGTCGGGCATACACTGGAAGGGATTTCAAAACCATCGAAGGCATTCCCACATAAGGGATACCCTTTTCGGGTCATCGAGTCAAAATACAAGTGACCTGATTCTTGAAAACCGGGGATATATCGGCCACTCAATATCCGAGGATCGGTCATATTCCAATAAAATTATTCCAGAATTTTCTAGATTGATACTTTTGCTTTATTTATTGGCTTTCTTGTAGTTTAATGGAGTCAAATTATAAGTGGCCTTAATTCTCATGCAACCTGAGATATGTAGGAAACCAAGAAACCAGGGTCCGCCCATAATTTTCAATATTTGCATAAAACGAGAAGTATTTCCTATTTGGTCGGCTAAAAACCAGGTCAGTCAAATTTCGCTGCTCATGGATGGGCTTGCCATCCCTAAACAACGGAGGGGTATTTGTTGACACCTAATTTTTACCCTCCAATAATTTTTCTTAATTATTCAAATCTCCTGAGTCACAGATGGAGTAAAATATACTTTTTACAAGGCTAATATGAATTTACAAAATTATTCTGGAAATATTTTCCCATTTCATTTGACAAAATATCGTCTGGTATATTTATTATATACCATAAACTAAGCTTACAATATTTTGATCATCAACTATGATTTTAGAATTTTTATGGATAATTATATATTTAATTCCCTTCAAATTCTTAATTTAGAGAAATTAATAGTTTATTCTTAAAAATCAGGAAATTATTTAATTAAAGAGGATAATGAAATTACACCTCAATTTTAGATCATTTTCGTACTTAAATCAAGAGATTCCCGCTTGACATTAAGATTTTAATTGCTAAATCATATCAAATGCGGGATTAATTCAAAGCTTTTGATTTAATTTGGCTATAATTAAAATTAGTCGGGTCATTTCTTAATTTAAAACATGACATGTTTGCAAAATGTGGCCAAAGATTCATTTTTATTCTAAATTGGCATTTTGGGTCTCCCTCCTTTTAAACTAATTGGCCGAGTCCAGGCCCAAGTGCCCTGACCCGGCCCACCTCTTCATTTTAGACGTAAAACTCTCCAAACCCCACTCATTTTCCCTTTTGGTCTCCATGATCAATACCTTAGTAGGGCTCATCATCCTCTTTACGCCAAAAGTGGCAAAGATGTATGTGTGTTTATCTTACACTAGAGACATTTGTCCATTTTGGGCAAGAGCATTAAATGATCTCGTCTTTATCTTGCAGGACTACCACAAAGCCACCACCCTCTACCACGATGAGGTTTCCCCTCTCTCTAGCTTTATTTGTGCCATTTTATTGTTCTTGTCTCATCAGAGTTTGAATCTTTGCGATTTGATTGGCTGAGAACATATTGGAGGGAGTTTTCCCCCTAATTTTGTTCTCCCGCATCGGTACAATCTAAAAACCTAGGGTTTTGAGGATTCTATAAATAGAACCCCACCCTCTCATTGTTAAAAAAGGAAAAAAGTCTTGTTGGTCGGTGATTTGAGTTTTGAGCTTTGATTAATCACGAACTTAACCTAATCATCTAAATTTAGGATTTATTTTGGTTTACTTGATGTTCCAAGCCTTTTGATGGAATCCTAAGTTCCGATTTGAGTCCTAATAGTCTAAAACCTTTCCTTTTCGTGTGTGAGTGACTGTGATCGAGTGGAGGATTGAAGATTCAAGCCCCAAATCGACTCGGCTACCACTACAAGAGGTGATCCTTGATCCTGTAAAAATTTTCAGTTTATTTCAAGTGTTATATGCATACTACGTGTTAATTTGATTTGTTTTGATATATATATATATGAACTGTTGAAGTTGTTTTAATGGTTTTAGAAGAATGTTTAGTTTCTTAGGGATTGTCTTTAGTTGATCCATACCTTATTGTACTTGTTATGTCACTTAGTACTAGTTTAAATCTTAAAAATAAACTAAACATGTTGGTATTTGGACCAGTTGACCTATTTTGCTTATAAAAGTTGACACCTAATGTTCTAATACTAATGACATGACTGTTAGGGCCTCTGATAGTCTAAAAATAGGAGAAATGGTCTATCTTTAATACGTTTGTGTGTTTAATGCCTCTAAGGATAAACATGATGTTTATTTGGATATTTGTTGTAGCTAGGATGAATATCTAGGATTAAAACATAATAGAGAATATATCTAAACATGACTTAGAAAAGACTTTCAGGCTTTGAAATGGTTAAGTAAACTATTAGACTTGACTATTGGACTGTTGGTGTTCTTGTAATGATCATTTATAAGGTGTCTTTTAGTTCAGATTTAGATCTGGGTAAGATTAAGATGTGATGACTAAGCATAGTGTTAGGTGAAGATGTCTAAATGTAATAATCTTGACAGATAGGGTCAACTTCAGCTTCTTTTGCTTTAGAATAAGTCATTCTTGTTTGTTTCTTGGTTGGAAATATGTTATATTTGAGGGAAGTAGTGTCCATAAATCATGAATGCCCTTAAAGCATCTTTTCAAATTGCCTTGCTCTTATGTAATGATCTGTGGGTGTATGTGAGGTGTTGGGAATGGTAGCTGAAAGCTGTAGTTGATCATGTCCATCATATATATCAACTTTGTCTGCTGTTTGCTTTGTCTTTGAGAGGATACTAGGAAGAGATGGTCTTGGGAAACCTGTAACAACCCATTTTCTCAGTTATTACTTTACAAAATCTTCCCCCCAAAATCACCCTTTTATATGGCTTAAAACTGGAAATTATAACTTTCAGGAAAAGTGGCATGCTTCCCGAGGTAACCGGGCCATTGCGGAAAGAAAAATGTTAAGTTGTAAAAATTTTGTAAATTAAAAATGAGTAAGTTTGACTCATAGTTGACTTTTGAATATACATGTTCGAAACCATTTTTGTCAATTCCATGAGGTCCAGAACATCATTTATGACTTAGTTGAGCTTTTGGTTAGTTTCCCAATGTGTCCTTTCAATTTTGGAATGCAATTTGCATAGACTTGAAATTTGAGAAAATTTGGGGGGTTTTGTGGAAAATTATATCTAAACTTTGTTGGATTTGTGTTCTGAATGCACGAGCAGGTTCGGAATATGTTTTATTATAAGAATGCATATTTGGTTTGTGTCTGGGAAGTCTCGGATGAGTTTCGGGTGTCGATTTCGGGTTTGACAAACACTAGAAAAATTTGGTGTTTCAGCGTGGCCATCGCGTTCGCGACATAGCCATCGCGTTCGTAATGGGTCTTGGCCGGCTAGCCATCCCATTCGCGACAGTCCTTGTCACGTTCGCGATGGGAAATTTTGGGCTAGACAAAATTAAAAAGACCAGATCAAGAGTTCATCTACCAGACACCATTTTTGGACCTTGGGAGCTCGGTAGAGTGTGATTTCGGTGTATTTTACAAGGGACATCAAGTTGGTAAGTTCTAATCCTTATACAATTATACCTTCGATTATATTCATATTTCTTGGTATAAATCATGATTTTAGGATGAAAAAATGGGGTTTTGGAATTTTGGAATTTTAGAAATTCTTAAATTCAAAGGTCAATTCATGGATGAATTTCGCTAAAATTCGGAATATAGCATCTTGAGATCATGGGAAATATTTTTCTGAAATAAAATTTCAAATTCACCATGTGGGCCCCTGTTCACTGTTCCGGTGGCAGGTCTGAGTGCGAAAAATAAATATATCAATATGGGTGTCATTTGACTGTATAATCACATATAATATTATTCAAATAATAATATTCTGAAATTATGGATAAATTACTATTTTACCCCCGAGACTCAAAAATTTACTTTTCGAACAATTTTTGGTTCTGGATTATTTTAGTAATATGGATGTCTACCGAATCGAATTTTGACATATTTTTCGTATTTTAATAGATTTTGATAGTTCGGAGGCTCAACAGAAAGGCAAAGCTACAAGGACTGTCGGACTGCTAAATCCGGCATGTTGAGATCCTGTATCTTATTTAAAGTGTTGTGGTTTGTTAAATAAACTAATTAAGAGGGTGAAATAGGAATACTAAGGGGGTCTTGATATTTGTGAGGTAATGAGCACATGTATCGGGTACTTGTGTCATATTATGGTTACTTGTGCGATTTAAACTATATAGTTGGTCTGAATGTTATGCTTTGGGCCATAGCTGATAGAATAGTATGATCCTACGGGTCCATGATTTGGGATATGACGCCTGTACCTATGTTGATTTTTATATGAATGTTTATCTGTGCATATGATTTTAGCAGTCTGGTATACTCGTTTCAAAATGAGAGAAGAAGCAAAGATTATTTATGACTTAAAATGATTTAACGTGATATTGGTGTGGTATTTCTTTGGCTTCTGACTTGTTTTGTGTGCCACATTCATTTTCATATGATATCATATGCATATATTAATTTATAGTACATTTGATTTCCAAAGGGAAATAGTTCCGGACATGACACTAATGGCACTGATATGATATTTGATGTCGGAAGGAAAATGGTTCCGGACTTGGCACTAATAGCACTGATATGATATTTGATGTCCGAAGGGAAATGGTTCCGAATGGTATACGGACCTTGCGAGTCCCCATGGGTCATGACTTAGTGGACAATGTCCTGAGCATGTGTATACGGGTACTAACAAGGTTTGCATTGCATTTGCATAACATTCCATATCATACATTTCATATTGGTGATTTGACTTGATTTTGAGTGATTATTTGTTGTTCTATTGTGTTACTTAGAATCGTGGTAATTATACATGTGTGGAAGAATATATATTTTGGTCACTTGCCTGCTATTATGAACTTGTAGGTGATTTCGTGAAATAAGTGACAAGTGAAAAATTTTCCTTAGATTTAGGCTTGAATCCATAAGGTGGACTGTATTATTATTGGAATATATTGGTTTAGTGCGAATGTGGTATTCGGATGGCCATTCCTCGTCTCTGTTTTATCTAGGGTCGGTCGACGATGTTGTTGAGTACATGTATTTCTCATACTCATGCTACACTTTGATGTATATAAGGAGGGGATTGTACGGTTAGGTGGGTCGGAGTTGGATTAGGATCGGGTCGATACGAAAATGGAGAGGTTGGCGGGTTTCAGAAGTGTGTGTTTTGTGGGAGGGGGTGCGGGTGAATTTGGAGGGTGTGGGCATAAGGCGTTTGGAGATGATAAACTAGACACGTTGTAGGTTATGTTGGTTGTTGGTATTTGATGGTTGGAAGGTGGTAAGGTGGCTGAAACTGGTTGGGACAGTAAGGTTGGCGGAATAGAGGTGCGATCGGGACGGTGGGGAATTTGGTTGGGGGTTTTGGGTGTTTGTGGGAGGAGTCGATTGATGACCCTTTGGGTATGAGTTGGGAAAGTGTTGGAGTGTATTGGTGTGCAAGGAATTAGGCACTTTGGACAAGGATGGGGCACATAATTGATAAACAAATTCGTGTGCGGGTAAGGTAATGTAGGCCGAGAAGACCTTCAATGTGTTTGTAACACGTAACCGGATAGAACCTTAGCTTGGGTATAGTTAGATCACAAAAGTTATAACTAGACTTACACCGAGGGTTTGGACCACAAAAGGACCGGGATTTGGACTACAAAAGGAGCAAGGGTTGGACTACAAAAGGTCCGACTAAGACAACAACACAAAAGTTGAAAACTTAGCAACTTTAAGTAAACTCAAATATATTTCATAAAACTTCAATGTTCCCCTTACATCAATTACATCTCCTATTTATACTAGTTCTAGACCTTTTAGAAGAGGAAACAAGAAAGACACAAACATGACACTCGGCCGAATGGGAAAGGGGAAGGTGTTCGACCGGTTTGGGAGAAGAGAAAAGGCCCAACTCTTTATGTTCTCTAGGCCGCCCTTTTGTGTCATCCATATATCGCGGCCGAATAGGGGAGATGCTCGACCAACCCTTCATGTTCTCTAGGCCACCTGATAAAAGAAAGGGTTCGGACTTAGTTTCTCAATTTGAGGAATTGACCAAAGGATCGAGGGGTTCAAAGAATGGGCATCAACCCATCGTTGAGGGCCGAGAATGGCATGGATTATGGAGAGGATTAGGATCCATAACTTAATGGCCTCTTAATGACAAGTTTTATTCGGTCTTATGTGTTGGTCTTGGCCTAGACCTTGCATTATATTTTGTTGTCTTTTCTAGCTATTAGTCATATTAGGACATGTTAAATTCATGTAATAGCTCTTAGTTTGCCTTGGGACACATTCAATGCTTGTAAGAAGATGGTGAAGATGAGAAGGTGACATGGCCAAGGAATACCAAGATGGGACGGACAAAGGGAGACTTAGCCGAAACAAGAAGCTTGCCAAGAATATCATTCAAAAGACAAACAAGGAAATCTCAAGCACAACATAGATAAGTGGAAGAGACGGCCGAGAACCATTCCATTGTACAATGAATGGAATCATCTATATTGATCCCAAGAAGATGAAGATTAGAGAGGCCGAGATTCATTTCCCCCTTATACTGGGTTACTACAAAGGATGTGTGAACAGGATTGAGTTTACCCTTGTCTCCAAGAAAGACCAACCTCATTCACACCGTGCTCACAATGACCGAAGGGGTTACTTGGTTCCCAAGCCAACCCATCCCCTTTTCTTATTCCCATTTCGGCCGAAGGGCCTTAGCTTTGTGTCCGATTATTTTCCTTCTATAATAGTCTCTATGCTACTATAAATAGAGCCTTTGGATATTGTAAATAATCAGTTTGAGTTTAAGTTAAATCTAAGTTTGTTTTCAACTTGTGTGTTGACGCATATCGATCATTTGTGGGTCACCCATCCCTTTAGTGTAAGACTTGGTTAGGACTGTGTGACCTAATCATTTCCCAAGATCGAGGAACCCCCTTAGTGGTAAGAGAACGTTGGAACTATGTGTACCAAGATAGCCTAAGCTTTGGGTTACCAAAAGGGCTTCGATCACCCTCAGTTGGCTAGTTCACGGGCATTGCATTTAGCAAACCCCGGTCTCGACCTTGTGGAATTGATCACATTATCCTTGGTGTCCACTCGGGAAATAAAACCCCCATGTCTCTATTCTTGGGCTCATCAATCAATCTTTATTACAACCACAACCACTAAACACTTAGACCTTATCAACCAAGCTAACACTTAACCAAAATCCATCATTTCCTTCACTCGAGTTTGTATCCGACAACTCGTGTTCAACCCTCACCCAATATACTATATACCGGCTACCCTTATGTCCCACAATACCTCATAAACATCTCCACTAAAGTTCATCACCCAAAACAACCCACAAACACCCGTCCAATCCAAACACCACCAAGTAGTCCGCATAATACACTTACCAAGAACCTTACTGTCCCAGTACTGTTCCGGCATCCTACCATAATCCAACCACCAATGCCCAAACATAAAAATAACCGTAAACGTGTCTATAACAAGTCTATAAAACTCCTTGACCCAACTCCCTTCATATCTACCCGAAATAGCCATCAAATATCCCACTGTCCCACCAAAGCGAGAACCCCATTTTGACACTCATTTTTGGGTTGACCCAATATCCTCCACACCCAAGCCACTTACCCAAAATCACCACTACTTACTTAAATCACCACCCTTTTGTGTCATCCATGTATCTCAGCCGAATGGGGGGATGTTCGACCAACCCTTCATGTTTTCTAGGCCAACCTTTTGTGTCATCCATGTAGATGAGTGCATAAACTAGCTAGTTCATGAATTACCTCCTTGGAAGACCTTGGAAGCTTCTCTTTCTAGATGGTTCTTGTCTTAGTCATACTATTTTATTACAAGGCCTAGTAATTAAGCTAAAAGGGAAACTAGTAATTAAAAGCAAGCTAAAAGATAGTCTCGGCCAAGACCTACATAAAAGCCGAATATTAATGGCACTTCTTGGATCTTCAAGTCTTTCCTTCAACTCCACTCCACACTACATTCCACATTAAGCATATCACCATAGGACGATTGACAATCTTCGGGACTCCTAGCAAATCACCTCGTGGCTCATGTTGAATACTTAGGCTCACGACCTTCTTTACATCATACTCCCCTTCTTTAACGGAATTTCCCCTCAAATTCTCGTCATCTAAGTACGCAAACCAAATGATCCAAATACAAGACAAAGGGTTTTGACTTCAAATAATGTCCCCATGGGACCAAGGATCTCACAATACAAAATTCTTTGTCATAAGTAGAATGATTGAGCCGTGCACCGCCCAATTTTCCAATAGAGAAAGCAATGGATATTTTGTCTTGAATCAAGATGGAACCAACACCAATTACACTAGCATCATTATCAATTTCAAATAGTTTCTCAAGGTCTAGGGTCGGTGCTTTACATATCCTTCCTTCAAGGTTGCAACGTTCTTTGTGCTCCTTGGGACTATTTTAACTCACCCTTTCTCATTAGTCCAGTGATAGGGGCAACAAAGGTACAACAATATTGAATGAAACAATAAGCCAAACCATTGAAACTTCTTACCTCACTTATATTCGTAGGCTTTGGCCAACTCCGGATAGTTTCCACCTTGGATGAATCCACATGAATGCCCTCAGATGATACTATGTATCCCATGAATGGTCATAGCACCTCCTGTATGAGTCTCATGAAAGAGCTGGGAGCATTCCACAATCCAAATGGCATCACAAGCCATTCTTACAAGCCATACTTGGTTTTGGAATCCATCTTCCATTCACCTTTCTCTCGTATCCTCATTTAATGGTAGCCACTCATCAAATCTATCTTGGAGAATAACTTGGCCCCACTCAATTCATCCCAAAGATCATCCCATCTTGGCATAGGAAATATGTACTTCACGGTGATGTTTTTTACCGTTCTGCTATCAATACGCATGTGCCAAGTTCCATATTTCATTGGTACTAACAAGGCGAGTACTACACATGGACGAAGGTTCTCTCAGACAAGTCCTTTGTCTAGTAATTCTTGCATTTGTTCTTGCAACTCCTTAGCCTTTTCCGTATGGTATCTATAGCCTCTAATTGGTGGTAATCCGGGTGCAAGATCATCCAGAATCACATCTTCAGATATCTTCAAGAGTTCCTTCGAGTCGGCATCTTTAACCATATCTCCCACAAAAATGTTCTTCTCTTCGCGCACCAATGCACTATAGAACTCCCATTCTTCAATTCTTCTTCTATATTCGATGCATTAAGTAAGAGGGAGTCTGACTTTTCCTTGCATTTCTTGGCATTTTGGATCTTCATTTTCTTCACCTCACTAGGTGAAAATGGTATCAACCGGATCTTCTTATCATCCTTTTGAAAAGAATAGATCTTATTTTCTCCATCATGTTTCACTTTCCTATCAAATTTCCATGGCTGACCCAATAAAATATGACAAGCATCCATAGGTAGTATGTCACACCATATCTCATCTTCATCCTTACCAACCCAAAAACTAACAAGAGCTTGTTTTATTACCTTCAGCCCTTTGTCTTTGTTCAACCATTGGAGAGCATATGGCTTAGAATGGCTACAGGTAGGTAGTTCCAATTTATCCACTATTTCCACAGAGTCCATATTGGCACAAGTTCCTCCATCAATGCTCACATTAAATACCTTGTCATTTACCTTGCATCAAGTGTAAAATAGTTGCTCTCTTTGTGTTTCCTCCTGTTCTTCAAGTTGAACACTCAACACACGTTGGAGTACTAAACTTTCACCCTCTTCTGAAAGATCAACATCTTCCTCAAGGACCTTCTCGAAGGGTTTGGGTTTTCTTGGTGGTCAAGGGTGTTCTCGGCCATATGTGTTTTGGATGAGTTTTTTGGCCAACTCTTCTCCTCCCCTAGGCCGACCTTGATGTAGTCTAGGTAGCCAAATCTATGAACTAGTTGTTTCATGAATTGTCTTCTTGGAAGCCTCATCTTCTAGACCATTCTTGTTCATGCCACTTTGTCACTTTCGGCCTTGTCATCTTGTTATAGGAACTCTCGGCCTTGTCACCCTCTTTCCTATTACATGGCTTATTAATTGTGTCCTAATGGTAGATAGGAGTTATTTACACATTACACCATGTCCTAAGGAGAACTACAAGCTAAGCTAGGAAATAAATACAAGCTAAAAGAAAACATGGTCTCGGTCAAGACCAACAAAAAGGTCGAATAAAATGTCTTCTTCTTAAAATCTTCAAGTCCAATCTTCAATCCCGCTCCATATTCCATGCCATTTTAAGCATATTATCATTGGATTAACCATCTTTGGAACTCCGAGCATATCACCTTGAAGATCAAATTGGAACTTTAAGCTCACTAGGATTTTTACATCACTTTGGGTGTGAGTTGGGGAAGTGTTGGAGTGAATTGGGGTGCAGGGAATTAGGCATTTTGGACAAGGATGGGGCATGAAATTGATAAACAAATTCATGTGCGGGTAAGGTAATGTAGGCCGAGAAGACCTTCAATGTGTTTGTAACAAGTAACCAGATAGAACATTGGCTTGGGTATAGTTAGATCACAAAAGTTATAACTAGACTTACACCGAGGGTTTGGACCACAAAAGGACCAAGGGGTGGCCCATAAAAGGACTGAGGTTTGGACCACAAAAGGACCAAGGGTTGGACCACAAAAGGTCCGACTAAGATAACAACACAAAAGTTGAAAACATAGCAAGTTTGAGTAAACTCAAACTTATTTCATAAAACTTCAATGTCCCCCTTACATCAATTACATCTCCTATTTATACTAGTTCTATACCTTCTAGAAGAGGAAACAAGAAAGACACAAACAGGGCACTCGGCCTAATGGGAAAAGGGAAGGTGTTCGACCAGTTTGGGAGAAGGGAAAAGGCCCAACTCTTCATGTTCTATTGGCCACCCTTTTGTGTCATCCATGTATCTCGGTCTAATAGGGGAGATGCTAGACCAACCCTTCATGTTCTCTAGGCCACCCTTTTGTGTCATCCATGTATCTCGGCCAAATGGGGGAGATGCTCGAGCAACCCTTCATGTTCTCTAGGCCAACCTTTTGTGTCATCCATGTAGATAAGTGCATGAACTAGCTAGTTCATGAATTGACTCCTTGGGAGACGTTGAAAGCTTCTCTTTCTAGATGGTTCTTGGCTTAGTCATCCTACTTTATTACAAGGCCTAGTAATTACTCTAAAAAGGAAACTAGTAATTAAGCTAGAAATTAAAAGCAACCTAAAAGATGGTCTCGGCCAAGACCTATATAAAAGGCAAAAATTAATGGAACTTCTTGGATCTTCAAGTCTTTTCTTCAACTCCACTCCACACTCTATTCCACATTAAGCATATCACCATAGGGAGATTGACAATCTTCAGCACTCCTAGCAAATCACCTTGTGGCTCATGTTGGACACTTAGTCTCATGGCCTTTTTTTACATCACACTGGATGAAATATTTTTGTGTGCAGATCCAGATCCTAGTACCACTGGTGCACTAGGTTTCTCTACCCATTGCGGCAGATATGTGAAGGATTCGGGTGAGCTATATATTCAGATCTGTGGCACCAGATTCTTCTATTTATTTATTATTTATGTCTATCTATTTCAGACAGATTGTATTATTTATATTCGAGAAATATTCCCAAGATTGTATTTCTTAGTTGTTCTTGTACTGGTGACATCAGGTTTTGGGGTTGATTTATATTTCCACTATATAATTGATGAATATATTTTTAAAACGACTTAAGTTTGACATAATTGATTTTTCACAATATTCTATTAAAATAATAAATTTGTCTTAAGAGGGTTGTTTTGGATTACTAACTTTACAAAGTCAGTACCATCACGACTTAGTATTTTGGGATGTGACAAAGTTAGTATCAGAGCCCTAAGCTCACCGGTTTCACAAGTACAAGAATGGTTTCTAATAGAGTATTGCACATCGGTAAGATGAGCTTCGTATCTATCTTCGAGATGATATGGGACATTTAGAAAATTTCACTTCTTCATTCCTTTCATGCTAGTTCATTCATATTGACTTCACTCTTTTGTCCTCTCGGGATGGTGAACACAAGATCGACTGGTAATAGAGGTCAGACACCTGCTCTTGTACCCGAGCCTATGCTTGCACTCGTTGTCAGGGTTGTTGTTCACGAAAGAGGAAAAGGGAGAGGTAAAGGTCGAGGTAGGGGTAGGGCCCGTGATGCTACACTTGCTAGAGGTTGAGCTCCAACTGTTGCTCAAGACTATGTCAGAGAGTTAAGTCCATACCCAGAGGAGGTTCCGAATGAGGAACCAGTTCAGGATAATGTGATGGGACCAGCCCTAATAACATAGGGGTTTATTGCTACTCCTCTTCTCTAGGATACTTTGGCGCGCATTCTGAGCGTCTTTGAGGGGTGAAATCAAGGCAGGTACAGGACCAACTACTCCACAAGGTTCACAGGCTAGGGTTGGGGGTCAGACTCCTAACTAGACGACTAGTATAGGTGTTAGTATTCTAGGGGCACAGCTAGCTGTCACTGTGACTCCTCAACTATTGAATATTCAAGTTTTGGGTGTTATAATCAGACCAATTATTCAGCCTACTATATTTATCGAGGAATAAAAAAGATGGGATATGTTCTATAGAATGAAACCACCATAGTATTATGGGCATCCAGATGATATTGCACACGAGTTCTTATTGAGTTGCCATGAGCGATTGCACAATTTAGGGTTTGTTGAATCCAACGGAGTTAACTTAACTACTTTCCAGATTATTCGCCTTGCCAAATAGTGGTGGAGGATGTTTATTGATACAAGACTAGCTGGGCAACATCCACTCACTTAGTTTAGTTCGCTAGGGTATTCCTAGAGAAATGAGTTCCCCGCAGTCCGAGAGAGGAACGACACAGATAGTTTGATAGGTTAGAGCATGGAGCTATATCCGTGACAGAATATGAAATAAAACTCCACTCTCTATCTCGTCATATTGTGGATATCCTACCAAACGAGGTAGAAAGGATCAGAAAATTCATCAATGGATTGACATATCACTTCTGAGTTATGGCAATAAGTAAGGAATCATCTGGCGGTAATTTTCAAGATGTGGTAGATGTTGCTCATAGCATGGAGTCTATTAGATAACAAGAGTTTAGAGATCAATCGGCAAGAGGTTCTGCAAAAGTCTCTTTGGATTGAGGTGGTTATTGTTTAGGTCAAAGTTCTGGCATTTCTTATTCTCGATCCGCGGTGGTCTTTTTAGTCATCCTAGATTTTCTTAGCAAGCTATGTCGGCTCACGGGTGTTATAAGTGTGGTGATATGAGGCACTATGCGAGAGATTGCCCTAGACTCAGACAAGGTGGTCAGTACTTTGGTATTCAGAATTCTGCGTCAAGAGGTAGTACCTAGAGGGACAGAGGTAGTTCTCACTACGGTAGGGGTGCTTCTCAGTTAACTCGTGGCGGTAGTAGTGGAGGTTCTTAGGCCGAGGGTAGTCATGCTCAGTGTTATGTATTTCCGGGCAAACCAGAGGAAGAGGCTTCCGATGCTGTTACTACAAGTACTATTTTAGTTTGTAGCAGGTCGGTTGTGGCATTATTTGACCCTGGTTCTACATACTCATATGTTTCTGCTTATTCTACTTCAGATTTGGGTATGGAATATGAGTCGCTTGCTTATCCTATTAGTGTTTCTACTCTTGTTAGTGAATCTGTAGTGGGAGATCGGGTGTACCAGTCTTGTGTGGTTACACTATCAGGGTATGACACTTAGGTTGATTTGATGATTCTTGACATGATTGATTTTGATATTATTTTGGGTATGAGGCTATCCCTTTATCATGCAATCTTGGACTGTCATGTCAAGACAATTACGTTAGCCATGCTAGGTATTCCCAGGTTAGAATTAAAAAGTACTTCTGGTCGCGCACTGAGGAAATTCCTATCGTATCTTAAGGCTAGACGGATGGTTAGAAAGGATTGTTTGGCTTATTTAGCGTATATCCATGACACTAGTGATGATACTCCTTCTATTGATTTAGCGTCTGTCATGAGAGAATTCCCTGAGGTGTTTCAGACTGATTTACCAGGTATTCCAATAGATCGTGATATTAATTTTTTTATTGATCTGGAGCCGGGCACCAAGCCTATCTCTATTGCACCATACCGGATGGCACTAGCAAAGTTGAAAACATTGAAAGAGCACTTGTAGGATATGCTGAGAAAATGGTTTATTAGACCTAGTGCCTCACCATGGGGTGCTCCAGTGTTGTTTGTGAAAAAGAAAAACGGTTCTATGCGAATGTGTATTGACTACCGACAATTGAATAAAGTTACCATCAAGAACAAATATACAACACCCCGCATTGATGACTTATTTAATCTGCTTCAGGGTGTGTCGGTCTTCTTCAAGATTGACTAGAGATTTGGTTATCATCAGCTGAAAATTAGAGCAGAAGAATATTCCTAAAATAGCTTTCAAAACTCGATATAGACACTATGAATTTTTGGTTATGTCATTTGGGCTTACTAACTCCCCTGCAATGATTATGGATCTGATGAATGGGGTGTTCAAACCTTAATTTGATTCCTTTGTTATTGTTTTTATTGATTATATTTTGGTTTATTCTCGTAACCAGGAGGATGATGAACGCCATTGAGGATTGTGCTTGGAGTGTTAAAAGAAAAATAGTTATATGCCAAGTTTTCAAAATGTGAATTTTGGCTTAAATATGTGGCATCCTTGTGGCATGTAGTATCTGTGGATGGCATCATAGTAGATCCCAAGAAGATTGAGGCAGTTCGCGATTGGGCCAGACCTACTACTGTGATGGAAGTTTAATGTTTTGTAGGCCTTGCAAGTTACTATCGGAGGTTTGTGAAAGGATTTTCATCTATTGCTTCTTATTTGACCAGGTTGACCAAGAAAGATGTACTGTTCCAATGGTCAGATGAATGCGAAGAAAGTTTCCAGAAGCTTAAAACATTATTGACCTCGGCACTGATTTTGACTTTATCGATAGAGGGAAAAGATTTTGCAGTCTATTGTGATGCATCTCAGATTGGTTTGGGTTGTGTTTTGATGCAGAAAGGTAAGGTGATAGCCTATGCTTCAAGGCAATGGAAGGTTCATGAAAAGAACTATCCCACTTATGATTTAGAATTGGCGGAAGTACTTTTTGCGCTAAAACTTTTGAGGCATTACTTGTACAGTGTCCATTGTGAGGTGTTTAGATATCATTGCACTCTTCAGCATGTATTCAACCAGAGAGATTTGAATTTGAGGTAGTGTAGGTGGATGGAGTTTCTAAAAGACTATGATATCACTATGCTTTATCATCTGAGTAAAGCTAATGTCGTAGCAGATACTTCGAGCCAAAAGATGGTGACTGGTCAGTTTGGCCCGATTGATTGTAGTAGAGCATCCTTTGGCTATGAAAGTTCAGACCTTGGCAAAATGCATAGTAAGGCTTGATTTTTCAAAATCGGGTAAGGTTTTAACTTGTGTGGAGGCAAGGTATTTACTTTTGGATCAAATTAAGGCTCACCAGTTTGATGATGCTAAATTGTGGAAGATTTAAGAAAAGGTATTGAAAGGGAAGGCTAGAGAGGCTATTCTTGATGATGAGGGTGTCCTTCGGATCAAAAGGAGAATCTACATTCCTTGTGTGGATGGTTTGATCAAGGTAATTATGGAAGATGCTCATAGCTCCAAATATTCTATTTATGTTGGTGCTACGAAGATGTACCGTGACATGAAACAACACTACTGGTGGATTCGAATGAAAAGAGATATAGTACAGTTTGTATATTAGTGTTTAAATTGTCAGCAGGGCAAGTATGAACATCAGAAACCAAGAGGTGTGACTCAGAGGATGCCTATACCACAGTGGAAATGGGAGCAGATTGATATGGATTTCGTGGTTGGGTTACCCAAGACTTGGGAAATTTTGATTTTGTTTGGGTCATTGTTGATAGACTGACTAAGTCTGCGCATTTCATTCCAGTTCAGGTTACATACAATTCTGAGAAATTGGCAAGGGTTTACATTCGGGAGATACTGCGGTTGCATGGAGTGCCTATTTCCATTATTTCAGATAGAGATACTCAGTTCATATCTAACTTCTGGAGGACATTACATACGAAATTAGGGACTCGACTGAATCTCAGTATAACATTTTACCAGCAGACAGATGACTACTCTGGGCGGACCATACATATCAATTTTTACCTTTAGCAGAATTCGCCTACTGCAATGATCCGTCCGGTTATTTTTACTTAAATACTCTTAATTGACTATTTTACACTTCTCATGATCTTTATGTGGGGTTAGTGATGCACGAGAATGGGTGGCATAGATCCCGAGGTCCATTTATATGAGTTGTTAGTTTGACTCAAAGTTGACTTTTGGCTAGATGAGTTCATTTCTGGGTTTTGTGACTTTCGGTAGACCCAAAGGGTAATTATGACTTAGTCGAGTCATTAGTTCGCTTCCCGAAGCAATCAGATGTATTTTGTGGCCTTATTTGTAAAGTTTGGATTTTTGGTTTGTCTCAGATGATTCTTTAGAAAAGAATACCTTATCTCGGTTATTTATGAAATCTGAGGGTACGAGCAAGTTTGTAGCACTGTTTACCATAGACGAGCATGTTTGATTTGTCTCTGGGGGTTTCGGGAATGTTTTGAGTGTTCAACGGAGGTTTGGGAAGTTTTCCATCAGTTGATGTCTGGTGTCCGCCACTGCGGGACCAGAATCCACTTCTGAGGGTTTACCTCAGTGAGGGGTTGGCTCACCGAAGCAGAATCTAGAATTTGGGGAAAGTCTGCCGCAGTGGAGTCATGTCCACCGCGGCGAGAGATGAGCTGTCAAGTGACTCTCACCCCAGCGAGGTACTTTCTACTGTAGTGGGTCCGCTCTAGCAGAGTCAATTTTGCTAGGGCGGATCACTGTTCAGGTGTCCTATATATATTTTTAGGTCAGATTTCTTTTTCCCAAATAACAGCCCTCGAAACCAGCGTCGCATAAGGATATTTTCAAAGCTTTAGGAGCATTTCCAACCTTTAGGTATTTGATTCTTTCTCTCTTATAGCTTAAGTTATGATTATAGGTTCTTTAAATGGTGGTTTAGCATATTATGCGAGTTGGGGAAGATGAGTTATGCATATTGAGAGATTAAGAGAGTTATATGGTTAATTTTAATAAGGATTTGTGGATCAAATAATGTTAATATCATGAATTAAGAGTTATATTAGATTTTCATGTTTTAAAGCTTAATTTTATAATAGCAGTTTGTTTTCAAAAATGGGAAAATATATGGTTTCAAATTGGGGTTTGGGTTATGTTAGATTATCATGCTTAATTCTCAGTCTTGTTTCGTAATTGATAGTGCTCTTGTATCTACAGACTAGATATTTGGGGGTATTTGTTGATGTTTAAGACTTATTACTTATTCTACATTTATAGTATGAGACAACTTATGTAGTATTTGTTATATTCCTCTTTCATTTATGTTATTTCATGTTAGATATATGGGAGTGGTTCGCCTACCTGTAGGATTATGTAGGTGCCACCACAATTCCTGAAAAGAGGTCGTGACAAAGTTGGTATCAGAGCTTTAGGTTAAATGGTCTTAAATACAAGAGCAATGTCTAGTAGAGTCTTGTGGATTGGTGCGAAGACGTCCGTACTTATCTTTGAGAGGCTATGGGATAGTTCGGAAACTTGGCTTCATTCATTCCTTTCGTGCTAATTTAAATCAAATTAGTAACTGAACTTCTTTTTCTTATTCTATCACCGATGGTGGTAACACCTTCTTAAATTTGTGCATGTAGGGTATGAGTTGTGTTACCATGATTCAGACGTGTGATCGAGTTCAGTCTTCATCTATGATTTGAATGTCCGGTTGATTGGGGTTATGATTGCAACTTCTCAGCTCGGTGACTTCCTTGGAAAGTAGGAATGATAGTTCAGAGATGCAAGAAAATGAAATTAGATGGATCAATCTCCGCTGTATGAAGAGAAAAAATGGTATCTAACGTGTTATGTAGGGATAAGTTTCAAGGTGTATGGGGGTGAATGTCATATAGGTTATGAAATTTTGAGTCAACTTCGATTTGATAGTATTGTGATAGTAGAGTAGAATTAGTGATTGTGAGTTCTTTCAGGTAATGATTTTCTGTTCGAGGTCAGGTGGTAATGATACTTGTGATGAGTGAAGCATAATGGAATAGACCGTCGCATTTCTTTACCTAAGAGGGTGTTTGTGGGTTCACTTGCCATTTCGAGGTTAGTGATGATAGGGGAGTTGTTGAAACCAAGAGATTGTTAAATTTAGAGTTATTTCGCAGTGTTTACTATAGAGTGAGTGTAAGAAGTCGTGTATGCGTTGGTATGTTAGACTCGTCGTAGGCTAATGGGAGACAATGATAGGCTAATAGGAACGACAATAGTGTTGGATGAGTGTGATGTTCTATTGAGGAATTTTTGGGTGTTGCACCTAGTTCTTGGTTAAGGTGTCTAGTCATGGTACATAAAGGTTAATACTTGAGAAGTTCGATAGTTATTGACATAATGACTTTGGAGGCGAGCGAAGGACAGGGAAATTGCACGGTTGGTTAGATATGTTATGGATCGGCAAAATCAGGTAAAGATTGGGTTTTTGCAGGAAAACATCACCTAGACAATCGAATAAGGTGTTGGTCAATAGGAATATTTAAGGTAATGTATTGATGATGGTTTGATCTAATTCTAGTTGTGAAAGGTTTTGAGTATTGATAATCGGGTCGATGAACGTATGACTAGTATAGGAAGAGGATTATTGCGATCAAGGATTTTTGGCAAGGGTATTTCCACAAAACTATATGAGGATGTTAGCAGGAGTATATGTCAGTAATTTGGGATCACTTTCGGTATAAGGTTTGGCCCAGTGATGGTTCGGGTTATCATTTGGGTACTAAATGAATGTTGGTCAGAGTAACTAAAGTGAGTTCACGTCTTTTCCAGTCGAGGAATTTCATAAAGGATGGTACATGGAATGTGCTGGTTTAGGTGTCCTATATATATTTTTAGGTCAGATTTCTTTTCCCCAAATAACAACCCTCAAAACCAGCGCCACATAAGGGTATTTTCAAAGCTTTATGAGTATATCCAACCTTGAGGTATTAGATTCTTTCTCTCTTATGGCTTAAGTTATGATTATGGATTCTTTTAATGGTGGTGTAATATATTGTGTTAGCTATGGAAGATGAGTTATGCATATTGGGAGATTAAGAGAGTTATATTGTTGATTATAATGAGGATTTATGGATCAAATAGTGTTAATATCATGAATTAGGACTGGGTTATGTTAGATTATCATGTTTTAAAGCTTAATTTGATTATAGAAGTTTGTTAAAAGGGGGAAAATCTAGGGTTTCAAATTGGGGCTTTTAGATTATTTTCAATTGGGGATTCAAATGTGTATAGTTTTTCAATTAATTTAATGATGTGATTACTTATTTGATAGAGGTTTTAAAGTATTAAAGTTCGAGACTTGGTGACGTAGGCCAGAGATGGTATTTAAAGTCTTGTTTTGTTGTGATTAGCTTTATATTAACGAATAATTTGTACGTGGATAGACTTTGAGTATCGCGAGACGCATCGGAAAGGTAAGGAGATCACCAATGCTTTATTTGTAACGCTCTTATTCTGCAATGAGGTAGGCTACGGTTTGGTTTTTCAAGACTATGATAGAAGTACGTAGTAGTTATAAATGTTGAGGGATATTGGGCATGTTTGGGGGTCCCCCTCAAACGGTTGTGATAAATGTTTGAGTGGGTGCCAGTGTTGAACTATGATGATGGGTCATTTGGGGGATCAACCTTATGTTGATTCCGATTACTGTTATTTGGACTTATTTCCATTATGTTGGCTCATCACTATATTTTATATTTTGTGTTTATTTATCACACATGCCTGATATGATATCCTGATTGTACTAGGATTATTGTTGGTGAACTGCTTTGATATGAAATCCTGTGTATTGGATAATATGTGTATTATTGAACTTTTAGAAGCATGTGATATTTCTCCTTACTTGGTTGCATTTCATTTTATCATGATATCTTACCTTATATTGTCATTTGCATTCATACACTCATGGTTTTGTGATATTGATATGAGAGTGGTATGGATATATTATGGGCCCAAGAGGTCGGAAATGTAAGAACACTTATGAGATTATTGCAATATTGAGATGATGATAATACAGATGGCTCGGGTTGCATGCCGCAACAGATATTGATATGCAGAGAACGGCGTTGCATGCCTGCAACATGATTGAGACTCGACAAATGAGTCATGGGCTCTAGTCATACATCTATACACTGATTAATTATGGTTTGACAATATGATATGGTTTGACAATATAATATGGTTTGGTATTGGAACTTAGGTGAAACCCTTATTTACTTGGATTGAAATGATTGTATAGGAACGGAATGGTCGCTATGATGAGCTTGACTCTGTGAATACTTGGAAATATTGATTATGTTGTTCTCTATGAACACTTGGATAAATGGCTGGGGTTGTTGAATTGATTTGGTTGTCGTGTGTGGCTTGCTTCTTCGTGTATGGGTTCTTGGGTTTAATAATTATAATTCTAAGTGTTTGATGTCAACTGTTATTGTGGTCGGAAATGTCGGTTCTGCCATGGCCATTGTCTAGGTCCAGGGAATTATGTGCATTTGTGTGTTGTCTGGTAATTGATTGTGAGATTGGGTAACGAGTCTAGTAAAGAACCTATGATAAGTGTCGCTAGTGGAAAGACAGATGTGGAATGATCTATGTGTGTTAGACCGTAACTGTATGGTGACTTAACTAAGAGTAACTGCTAAGGTTAATAAAGGAGTTAATGTCATCATGTTTAACTTAGGTGTAACACTCTTGGAAGCGTTCTAAAATGGTTGTTGTGATGTAAGTATTGACTTGTTTATTTAATGTGATAAGTTGGGTAGGTGGGGTTAGGCTTGAAAATGACTTGGATAAGAGAGTACTAGTCAGTGGGTACTATGATAGTAAGGTCCCTTTATATGTGAATGGATTGATTGAAAGTATCACCTATGAAGGGCGTGATGAGGTTTGGAAAGAAGGGCAAGTTGAGCCCAAGGTATATCGGACAGTTTGAGATCCTTCGACGTGTTGGGGAGGTAGCCTATGAGCTGGCATTGCTTCCAGGTTTATCAGGTGTTAATCCAGTATTCCATATATCTATGTTGAATAAATATCATTAAGATGGATCCTATATTATCCTATAGGACTCAGTACTTTTTTATCAGAATCTAGCAATTGAGGTAGAGCCTGTGGCCATTTTGGACAGGCATGTGAGAAAGTTGAGGTCTAAAGATATTGCTTTAGTAATGATGTAGTGGAAGCACCGTCTGGATGAGGAGACAACTTGGGAGATCGAGAAAGATATGCGGAGTATATATCCTCATTTGTTCGACAGTTCAGGTACTTTTTCTCTCCATCTTCTATTTAGTTGCTCGGGGATAAGCTAGTGTTTGATTGGTATCTGATGTAACGACATGTTTGGTCATTTATTACTTTACGAAATATTCCTCCAAAAATCACCCTTTTATATGTCTTAAAATTGAAAATGATAACTTTCAGGAAAAGTGGCACGCTTATCGAGGTAATCGAGCTCGTTTCAGAAAGAAAAATGTTAAGTTGTAAGAGTCTTGAAATTGAAATGAGTTAGTTTGGCTCAAAGTTGACTTTTGGGTAAACGTATCTGAAACCGTGTTTTATCAATTTCATGAGGTCCAAAATTTCGTTTATGACTTAGTAGAGCTTTTGGTTCGGTTCCCGAGGTGTCCATTTTGATTTTGGAATGCAATTTACATAAACTTGAAATTTGAGAAATTTTGTGGAAACTTATATATAAACATTGTTGGATTGGTGTTCTGAACACTCGAGCAGGTCCGGAATGTGTTTTGTGATAAAAAAGCATATTTGGTTTGTCCGGGAGGTGTCGGATGAGTTTTGGGTGTCCATTCCGGGTTTGAGAAACCCAAAAAAATCTAGTGTTTCAGCTGTTGGTATGGCCATCACGTTCGCGACATAGCCATCGCTTTCACGATGGGTCTTGGCAAGCTGGCCATCCCATTTGCGATAGTCCTTGTTGCATTCGCAATAGGCAATTTCAAGCTAGATAAAATTAAAAAGACTAGTTCGGGAGTTCATCTCCTGACACCATTTTTTGACCTTGGGAGCTCGGTGGAGGGCGATTTTGGTGTATTTTGCAAGGGACTTCAAGTGGGTAAGCTTCTAATCATCCTTATACAATTATATCTTTGATTATGTTGAGATTTCTTGGGAGAAATCATGATTTTATTAGGAAAATTGGGATTTTCGGAATTTTAGAAATTCTTAGATTCGAAGTCGTTCATGCATGAATTTTGCTAATATTTAGAAATATAGCATCTTGAGATTATGAGTAACATTTTTCATAAATAAAATTTCAGATTTCCCATGTGGGCTCTAGTTCACTGTTTCGATGGCGGATCTGAGTCTGAAAAATAAATATATCTATATGTGTGTATTCTGAAATGATGGACAAATTACTATTTTTCCTCCGAGACTAGAAATTTTACTTTTCGAACAAATTTTTGTTCTAAATTATTTTAGCAATATGTATGTCTACAAAATCGTAGTTTGACATTTTTTCGTATTTGAATAGATTTTGATCGTTCATAGGCTCAACGGAAAGGCAATTTTTTATAAGTACTGTCGGACTGCTAAATCAGGCATGTTGAGATGTTGTACCTTATTTAAATCATTGTGGTTGGTCAAATAAACTAATTAAGAGGGTGAAATGGGTACACTAAGGGGGTCCCGATATTTATGGGGTGACAAGCACATGTATCGGGTATCGGTGTCGTACTGTGGGTACTTGTGTGATTTAAATTATATAATTGGTATGAATGTTATGCTTTAGGCCCTAGATGATAGAATAGTATGATCCTACGGGTCCGTGATTTGGGGTATTATGCCCTTACTTATATTGATTTTTACATGACTGTTTATCTGTGCAAATGATTTTATCACTTTGGTATACTCGTTTTAAAATGAGAAAAGAGGCAAAGATTATTTATGACTTAAAATGATTTAAAGTGATATTGTTGTGGTATTTTTTGGGCTTCTGATTTATTGTGCATGCCACATTCATTTTCATATGATATCATAAGCATTTATTATTTGATGGTACATTTGATGTCTGAAAGGAAATGATTTTGGACTTGCACTAATAGCACTGGTATGATATTTGATGTCGAAGGGAAATGATTCTGAACTTGTCACTAATGACACTGATATGATATTTGATGTTTGAAGGAAATGGTTTTGGACTTGACACTAATGGAACTGATATGATATTTTGATGTCCGAGGGGAAATGGTTTCAGATGGTATATGAACCTTGCGAGTCCTCCATGGGTCATGACTCAGTGGACAATGTCTTGAGCATGTGTACACTAGTACTGATAGGCATTGCATTGAATTTGCATAATATTTCATATCATACATTTCATATTGGTAATCTGACTTGATTTTGAGTGATTATTTGTTGTGCTATTGTGTTACTTTGAATTGTAGTAATTATGCTGTGTGAAAGAATACAGATTTTGGTCACTTTTCTGCTATTATGAACTGCTAGGTGATTTCGTGAAATAAGTGACAACTGAAAGAAATTTCCTTAGATTTAGGCTTAAATCCATAAGGTGGATTGTATTGTTATTAATGGAATATATTGGTTTAGTGCGAAAGTGGTATTCAGACGGCCATCCCTCATCTCCATTTTATCTAGGGTCGGTCGACAATGCAGTTGAGTACATATATTTTCCGTACTTATGCTACATTTAATGCACTCTTTTTTATGCAGATTCAGATCCTAGTACCAGTGGTGCACGAGGTTTCTCTACCCATTGAGTCAAATACATGAAGGATTCGGGTGAGATATATATTCAAATTTGTGGCACCAGATTCTTTTCATTAAGTTTATGTCTATCTATTTCAGACAAATTATGTTATTTATATTTGAGAAATATTCTTAAGATTGTATTTCTTAGTCGTTCTTGTACTAGTGACATCAGGTTTTGGGGGTTGATTTATATTTCCGCAATATGATTGATGAACATATTTTTAAAAAGACTTAAGTTTGACGTAATTGATTTTTTGCAATATTCTATTAAAATAATAAAAAATTTAAGAGGATTATTTTGGCTTACTGACTTGAGAAAGTCAGTGTCATCACGACTTGGTATTTCAGGTCGTGACAAAACCCCCGCCTCATGTTACTCTTGTGAGCTCTGTTAAGTTTGATTTGGTGACTGTCAAATTTGAATCATGATAACATGTATGGTATGTGTATAATTGTACAAAAACTATGTGGAGAACAGTCTTTTTATGTCATAGTGCAACTTTGTCTAGTTTGTGTGTTTTAATTTTCCCATTTAGTCATGTTATCCATGTTATGCATAAAGGCACTTACTTACACTAGTCTAGCATTAAGTAAAGTCTCTCCTTGTGTTTTCAATTAGCCAAGTATGTGTCATGAATGCTCAGGGGAGATTGCTTGCATCTTCTTCATGTTTGTCATGTTGCTATTGCCTATTCATAAGCTCATTCACCTAGTTTCAATGCATGTTTAGGTAAAGAAATAAAAAGGACTCTAAATTTTTGTATTAGTTGCCATATATTCTGAGAAAACTGGGTCTTTCAGAAACAACCGCTCTACCTACCAAGATAGAGGTAAGGTCTGCGTACACTCTACCCTCCCCAAACCCCACGTTGTGAGATTTCACTGGGTATGTTGTTGTTGTTGTTGTATATTTTGACAAAACTAGAGCTTGCTTCTGTTCATTTTTCTTATGTTCTCAATCTATGTAGAACTGGTAATCTTAAATGTGCATCAACAACATGTCTGCCTTTGATTTCTTGTGTGAACTTGTCTCTAATTGAAATTTGAATCTAAGTGAAACTGGTGTGAGTATGTTGTTTTAAATAACTAGTATCTAGGTTATGAATAAGAGGGATATGTCGCGCCCTATTTTTGACCTGCTCGGGTCAAAGCGGAGCACAACGTATTTGGTGATTCCTGGGTAAATGGTTGAGGAGTCGCCACCTAATTATCTTTTATGGTGAATTAGGACACCTAAATATTAAACTAAATGATGCAATGTAACTCCGATTTTAATGTCTGCGAAACTAGTGAGATTCTAGGTAAGAGTTCTTTATTATCCTAAAGGGAAGGGGTTAAGCATCCTTTAAGATCCGCTAACTTGCGGTTATCCGGTCAAACTCAGGTTAATTATTATACTAAGGAAAATGCATGTTTAAAGTATATAAGTTAAAAAGAGGTTTGCAAATAATTAATGAAAGAGATGCATTTTTAACAATTGATAGTAAAACAAATTATTTATAATGCCTAAGAAGTAAATCTTTTGGAAATCATTTGAGTTGCAAAATTAATAAAGTGAACAGAGGATGATCAAAGCTTGTTTTGGAAATTTTTAAATATGCATGACGAACCTAAAAATAAATAAACTAGCGGAGGGTTTCTAAGTTTGAATTAACCGAGCCTACAAATGAATAAACTAGCGACGGTTTTTTAAACTACCCTATTAATTATTCATTCATGGCCTAATTTATTCTAAATATCCTAACAATCACACAATCACACAAACATTAGATAATTATTACATGCCCAAAAATAGAAATAACGGAATTAAAGAGTAATAATAAAAGGGGAACTAAGGCGGATGACGATGTCATCTAGCCCTATTGGTTTTGAAATCCCGAGGTTGGAGAATGCAAGGAGTATGAATGCGGGTCTTCGTTCGGCAATGGTCATGATGAGTCTCAATACGAGACTCTTCGTTGCTCCCGGTGCATTTCATGTAAATGAAAGAAAGAAAAGGATTAGAGCATGGAACATGAAAATATATATACAAGTATAGCTATGAAACAGTTGACAGAACCTAAAAAATAGACAAGTTCCCCACTTAGAAATACTATTTTTTGCATGTATCCAGACATACATAAAAGTTGATATACACATGATATTCAGAATATATATATCTGATATACTTAAAGGTATACACAGATATACAGTTCTCATATACACACAATATACACTAAATCTGTATACCTTTTATACTTTAGAGTATATCATGTCATAGTTTCAACAAACCACATAAAGAGTATGAGCAGATAAACCGATACGAGTGGATTCAGAATGCAGCGAGAGGAAAGAAAATTCATGGGCATCTCATATGATTCAAATAAAATAAAAAAATGGGCAAACCAAAACAAACACAATGAACAGATCCAAATAAACCAAAGGAGTACCCAGACATCTTGACATGGTTCAAATAGACAAACATCAAACCAAACAGGCTCCCTTAACACACCCAAACTTAGATTTGAATCAGAAATAATCATGCAAGGTATGCCAACATGTGAAGAACTAAAACAAGTACGCTAAACTAAGTAACATACTTCATGGTCTCATAATTTAAGCACAAAAACCAGAAGGAAAATCTAATTAGCACGTGTTTACAAGACAAAACAAAAACTAAGTTCACACTTTCTGTCATATAAGAAAAATCAGATGCAGGCCTCTCAAATCAATACAAGGGTCACCTGCTTCGACAAAAGGTTAAAGAAAATGGGGGAGTGTTGAGATTCTACCCAGATTTCACGCAAACTAACTACAAGGGATAGGAGAGGTTGATCTAAGAAATTGACAACACTTTAACATGCATCAGGAGAGACTTGACAATTGCAGCACATTCAGACATGTGATACAAATTATCAAAAGGCAAAGGCATTTTATCCCCAAATCCAAATCACTTTCATTCACACAAAGATAGTTTAAATATCAAGTTATACCCTATACATGCTTACTACAAAAAACATGACTGGGGGCTAAATGTGAAATGCAAAATATAGTCCATGATTTAACATGGCTCAAGCTAGAAAATATTAATGCAAGAACCATTTAAACAACTTAAAAGACAGGGGTTGTGGCATAAGATGACTCAGAAGGTGTGAGATGACAATATGGATGCATTTCAACAGTTAAACAGACAAAGCAAATGTACAATCAGTTGACATGTGGGACATAGAGATGAATAAATAACCATTCACATATGGTATTTCAGACATACAGGACCACTCGGGCTAAACTAAGCACACAGATTCCCATTCATGCTTAGTGATATTTCAGAATAGGGAATAACATAGTTGGGATAATTATCAAGTACACTACAAGTCGAATAATCAACATATCACAACTGTTAAGCAACTGATGCCTATTAGGATTGAACCAACTGAAAGGACTCAGTCAGATAAGGATATTTATAATTTGTTTTTTTAGTCCAACATGATTATACAATGTCCAGAAACCAGTACATACACACATAAAGCTTCTTAACACATTTTACTATCCTAAATTCATTACACAGGCTGGTAGTCTTGCCATTAAGGACCCAAAATTGATGTTTATCCTATACCATTTTTACATCACAGAAAAGGACATGTAAACAGGTTACCAACATATCATGCCAAACACTTAGCCAATCTAGCATCATGCTTCCATTAAATAAATACTAATACAATATATAGTTCATTATACTAAATATAATACTAATAATGAACTTAATACAGCATATCCGAGCAGGAGTAGCCAGTTAAAATAGCCTATTAATTCATCATAATGCATTTAACCAAACAAATCATAATCCCTCTAAACGTATACTGGAACAACATATACATCATATAACGCTGCCTATGGGTTCAAACATGGACATAACAGGCAGAAACACCTAAATTAACCAAAGACGGTTTAATGAAAGTATTACTTAGGCACATCAATGTGAAATAAACACATTATCAGATCATCGACAACAAAAATACAGAAATATGCAAAACTAAAATTGAGGGGAATTGAGTTTACCTTCTCCGGGCAGCGAACCGAGGCCTGTTTCAAATCGTCGAGTCCGCTCGGAGGAGTGTGTTTATGCAGTTGAAAAGAACAGGAGCTTAAGTGTTTTTGTGGTTTTGGTCGAGCCAGAACCGAGAGTAAAAGAAAGGATTTTTTGGAATCAAAACTTGTTCAAAATAACTTGTGAGAATGTTCAAAAAGGGTCCCTCTCTATCTCTAAAAATCCGCCCCCCTAAACACGACCCAAAAGGCTGTATTTATAGCCAAGATTGAGGAGTTTCGGCAGCTTCTCCAAGAAACTTTTCAGTTTGAAATTCAAAATTCAAAAAGAAGGGAGAAGGTCTGAGAATTCTCGGATTGAACCAAATGAAAAGGGGATGGGTTTTTTTTTCCAGGTTTTGCAGAGACTCGATCCTCAAGGGAGAGAGCCGTTGGAGCCGGATTTATGCTCGGACTGGATGGAATCAAACTTGAATCCAACGGATTTTAGGTTTCTCTCTTCTGCAGACCTTTGGTCGATTTGGACAAGGCTATGACAACTTTGTCGGCTGCAAAAAGGGGTGAAAAGATGGGGGAAAAGCTAGAGAGGGTGACAGGGTTGCAGGGACGTTGGTGACGGTGTTTGTTCGGTGGTCCGTTGGTGATGGAGATGGGTTGGTTCGAAGGTCGCCTGGTTTTTGGCGTCGCTGGTTTTGGGATTTGGTTTGGGCGATGGGGGTTTTATTTTGGGATTGGGCTCGGGTCGGCTGTTTGGGGAGAATGGGTTGACGAAAGTAAAGGGGAAGGGATGATGGGCTTGGGAGTTTTTGGGGAGAATGGGCTGTTCTGGTGTGGGCCGAAAATTGGGGGGTTTGTTTTGTTTTGTGGTTTTGATTTATTTTGGGTGAGGGGAGATTAAATGGGTTAGAAATTGTTTTGGGTTTTAAAAAATATAAAAGGGGTTTAACATTAAAAATATTATTTTTTGTAAAAGATGTGAATTATTTAAAATAACATAACGACGTGATAATAATAAAAATATAATATTTGCGAAATGTGGTGCTTAATAAAAAGGAAATGCGATGCAATTTTGCGAGAATAAAATAACATTGAATTTCGGATAACTTATGATTATTATAAAATGCAAATGATATAATAAATGTGAATAATAATAATAATGAGATATATTCACATATATATATATATACGCATGTATGTATATAGATTTAAAATTGTTTTGAGGTGCTAAAAATATTTAAAACTGCAAATAAATTAGAAAAGACGGGACAAAATTGGGTGTCAACAGATGCCCCTCTTTGGACGGAGACGATGAAAGAGTTTTTGGCCAAAGAAGTTGACTGAGTAGCCAATTTTGTCCTGATCATCGGGACTGCCTGGTAAGAAATAGAATCCCGAGGGGGTAGAGAAGTTGCAAAAAGATGGTGCATATTCAAGAAACAATGCCCCAGTGTCGACTTAGGATGACACTGGTCGCAGATGCGAGAAACTAATGGGAAAGAGCGGACCGACGTTCGAAGTAGGTCGTTGACCAATTTGCCTCGGTTCGCCGTAAGAGATAGTTCCACGTTGTGCTGAAAGCTCCTGCCGATTCAAGTTCCTGTGGACCAGAGCTAAGATAAAAGTTAGTGTATAACTGTTGCATAAGATATGTATGTGAGAATATGACTTTGTAAGTTGAAACGATGTCGTTGCTTAAAGTCGTGCAGATGACGTTGTTGGCGGGCGCCTGTTTACACTTTAAAATAAAGTACCCGCATTAGGAGGTGGGCGCCTGACTGAAATTTAAATACCCGCATTAGGAGGTGGGCGCTTGACTGAAATTTAAATACCCGCATTAGGAGGTGGGCGCCTGACTGAAATTGAAATACCCGCATTAGGAGGTGACTGAAATTTAAATACCCGCATTAGGAGGTGGGCGCCTGATTTAAAACATACCCGCATTAGGAGGTGGGCGCCTGATTTAAAACATACCCGCATTAGGAGGTGGGCGCCTGATTTAAAACATACCCGCATTAGAAGGTGGGCGCCTGATTTAAAACATACCCGCATTAGAAGGTGGGCGCCTGATTAAAAACATACCCGCATTAGAAGGTGGGCGCCTGATTTAAAACATACCCGCATTAGAAGGTGGGCGCCTGATT
Source organism: Anisodus acutangulus (assembly GCA_029783415.1). Lineage (NCBI taxonomy): Eukaryota > Viridiplantae > Streptophyta > Magnoliopsida > Solanales > Solanaceae > Anisodus > Anisodus acutangulus. The sequence continues at coordinate 39,784,298 of CM056492.1, forward strand.
TAGAACATACCCGCATTAGAAGGTGGGCGCCTGATTTAAAACATACCCGCGTTAGAAGGTGGGCGCTGATTTAAAACATACCCGCGTTAGAAGGTGGGCGCTGATTTAAAACATACCGCGTTAGAAGGTGGGCGCTGATTTAAAACATACCGCGTTAGAAGGTGGGCGCTGATTTAAAACATACCCGCATTAGAAGGTGGGCCCCGATTTAAAACATACCCGCATTAGAAGGTGGGCACCTGATTTAAAACATACCCGCATTAGAAGGTGGGCGCCTGATTTAAAACATACCCGCATTAGAAGGTGGGCACCTGATTTAAAACATACCCGCATTAGAAGGTGGGCACCTGATTTAAAACATACCCGCATTAGAAGGTGGGCGCCTGATTTAAAACATACCCGCATTAGAAGGTGGGCGCCTGATTTAAAACATACCCGCATTAGAAGGTGGGCGCCTGATTTAAAACATACCCGCATTAGAAGGTGGGCACCTGATTTAAAACATACCCGCATTAGGAGGTGGGCGCCTGATTTAAACATACACACATTAGAAGGTGGGCGCCTGATTTAAAACATACCCGCATTAGAAGGTGGGCGCCTGAGTTAAAACATACCCGCATTAGAAGGTGGGCGCCTGATTTATGTCGTCGTATTGACGTAATGTAAAGTGTGGCCCTATTGCCATGTCATGATAGTTAATGTGTGGACATAAGCGATGCAAAAGTTGAGTAGATGAGAATGCGACCCTGTAAGTCGAAATACCGTTCTTTGTGTGGACACAACACGGTTGGGAACATGTAGTTTAGCATGACGTCTTTATACAATCTCCAAACAGGAAAGTGATTCTTGTAGTGAGTTGCGATGCGGAGGCCCTTGCGAATCTGCTTATAAATGTTGCAGCTTCCCTGCTGTTTTCGACCTGAAGAACCTGTTCTCAAATAAATTTATGAGTTTTGGGAGGGGGGAGTTGATTCGCGTTGACTTTGTAGCTTCGGCCTTGGTATTTGTATGTCCTGCTAACTCGGACCCGTAGCCCTTCTCTGCTTCCCAGTCTTGGCCAGCCGTTAATGAAAACATTCGAAAACAATTTGTAGAAATGCATCTTAAAAAATAGAAACATAAAAATTCTATCGAATTTTGATAAAAATGTTTGTCGAAAATAATTTGCTTATAAGAATTACTGCATATATATATATATATATAAATGTCTGTCGAGCAGTGACATGCGGTAAAACAAAGCAAACGTCCTATCCAAAATTCTTCTGGCTGAAGACTTAGTTTGCCGATGCTTTTCAATGTTTATCGGCGTCCTCTGGCAGTGATCCCTTAAAAAATGCCCCAGTTTCTGATATGTGAGAATGACGATATTTTGAACGGGCAACCGAGTCTTGTGTAGATTGCTTGCCTGCCCTATCAGGGTGGATGGGTGCATTTTGTCTTTTGTGAGATAAAGGAGAAAATATTTCCTATGGTGGGACCGAAGCCGATTTAGGCGCCTCGTATCCCCATGAGGGAATCAGTCGTGGCGTAGTTCATTACAAGCAAAAGGGGATTGTAAGGATTTTCTAAAATGGGACCGGCCGATGTGGCCGCCTCGTATCCCGCCGAGGAATCAGTCATAGCGTAGTACATGTTACAAGAAAATGAGATTGTAAGGGTCTTTCTAAAGATGGGACCGAACCCGATGTGCCCGCCTACGTATCCCGCCGAGGGAATCATGTCATAACGTAGTTCAGGTTACAAGTAAAAAGGAACTTGGGGAAATTTGTGATCTAAAGAAAGCGGAACCTACGTGGGTTCTATGCGTATCCCGACAGGAGCGCAACTTTTACAACATAAAAATGCATTACATAGAAAAATCCTAAATGTAGTATCTTTTGACTTCATCCGCGTTGATAGCTTTCGGCCATACTTCACCGTCCATTTCAGCTAGAATTAATGCTCCTCCCGTCAACACCCGGTCAACCATATAAGACCCTTCCCACTTAGGTGCGAATTTTCCTTTAGCTTCATTTTGGGGCGGGAATATGCGTTTTAGCACCACTTGCGCCGGTTCGAAAGTCCTTGGTTTTACTTTCCTGTTGAAAGCTTTGGCCATTCTGTTTTGATAAAGTTGTCCGTGGCAGACTGCGTTCAATCGCTTTTCATCAATCAGCATCAATTGTTCGTGCCGACTCTGTATCCATTTCGCCGTTCATTTCGGCTTCTTGGATAACTCTCCAAGATGGTATTTCCACTTCGCTGGTAACACGACCTGCTCCATAGACCAATAGATACGGCGTTGCCCGGTAGAAGTCCCGATTGTAGTGCGATATCCCAAAAGTGCCAAGGACAAATGCTCATGCCGGTGCTTGTAATTATCAATCATCTTTCGTAGTATTCTTTTGATGTTTTTGTTGGTCGCCCATTTGCTCCGTTCATCGAGGTCGGTATGGAGTGGAATTGCGGTGAGTGATCTTAAACTTTTCGCATATCTCATTCATCGATTCTTTGTTGAGATTAGCTCCATTGTTTGTTATAATCGACTCAGGGATTCCAAATCGACAAATGATGTTATTGCGGACAAAATCAACTACCACTTTCTTTGTTACTGACTTGTGGGACGATGCTTCTACCCACTTTGTGAAATAGTCAATTGCCACTAGAATAAATCTGTGTCCATTTGATGCGGCAGGTTCAATAGGGCCAATGACATCCATGCCCCAAGCTGCGAATGGCCAAGGAGAGCTAGTCACATTGAGTTCGTTAGGAGGCACCTTGATTAGATCGCCATGAATCTGACATCGATGGCATCTTTGCACGAAGCGGATGCAATTTGTTTCCATGGTCATCCAAAAGTATCCTGCTCTCAGAATCTTCTTTGCCAAAGTGAAGCCATTCATATGAGGCCCGCACGTGCCTCCGTGTATCTCTTCAACTAAACTGCTTGCCTCTCGAGCATCAACACATCTTAACAAACCGAGATTTGGAGTCCTCCGATAAAGGATTTCTCCGTTTAGGAAGAAATGGTTTGCTAACCTCCTAAGTGTCCTCTTTTGTATACTGGTTATGCCTTCTGGATATTCACCTATCTTGAGATATCTCTTAATGTCGTGGTACCAAGGCTTTCCATCCAACTCTCCATCTATATTGAAACAATATGTCGGTTGATCCGATAAGCTCACCTTGATGGGATCAATGTAGTTCTTATCCGAATGTTGAATCATGGAGGACAGTGTTGCCAGAGCATCAGCGAACTCGTTTTGAGTTCGTGGGATATGCTTGAATTCTATCTTGCTGAATTTTTTGCATAATTCTTTCACGCAATGCAGGTAAGGAAGTATCTTCCCGTTCTTGGTCGCCCATTCGCCTTGCACCTGATGAATCAATAAGTCTGAATTACCTATAACCAATAATTCTTGAATTTTCATATCAACGGCCATTCTAAGTCCGAGTATACAAGCTTCATATTCCGCCATATTGTTGGTGCATGGAAATCGGAGTTTTGCCGAAATTGGGTAGTGTTGACCTGATTCTGAAATCAAAACTGCTCCAATACCAACCCCTTTGAAGTTTGCAGCTCCGTCGAAGAACATTCTCCAACCCGGGTACTCTTCTGAGATGCCTTCTCCAACAAACAGTACCTCCTCGTCCGGAAAATAAGTCCGGAGAGGCATGTATTCTTCATCCACGGGGTTTTCAGCAAGATGGTCTGCTAGTGCTTGTCCTTTGATAGCCTTTTGGGTGACATATATGATGTCGAATTCACTTAACAAGATTTGCCACTTCGCTAGCTTCCCGGTGGGCATGGGCTTCTGAAAAATATATTTGAGCGGGTCCATCCTTGAGATGAGATAAGTGGTATATGCAGACAGATAATGCCTAAACTTTTGCGCAATCCATGTCAAGGCACAACAAGTGCGTTCCAGCAAAGTATACCGAGCTTCATACGGCGTGAACTTCTTGCTTAAGTAGTATATGGCTTGCTCCTTCTTTCCTGTTTCATCGTGTTGTCCCAGCACGCATCCAAACGCATTTTCTAACACAGACAGATATAATAACAAAGGCCTTAGGGCTCTGGAGGTACCAAAGCAGTGGGTTAGGCGGATATTCTTTGATTCTATCAAAAGCTTGTTGGCAATCCGTCGTCCATTTGGTAGCGGCGTCTTTCTTGATAACTTGAATATCGGCTCACATATCACTGTTGATTGTGCTATGAACTCTTTGATGTAATTGAGGCGACCAAGGAAACTCATCACGTCTTTTCGACTCTTTGGAGGAGGCAAGTCTTGAATAGCTTTTACCTTCGAGGGCCTAATTCAATACCTCTTCTACTCACGATGAAACCTAGCGACTTCCCAGCGAGGACACCAAACGCACACTTTGCAGGGTTTAATTTTAGGTTATACCGCCTCAGCCGATCAAAGAACTTCTCTAAATCTGTCAAGTGATCCGAAGTCTTTCGCAACTTGATAATAACGTCATCCACGTAGACCTCTATTTCTTTGTGGATCATATCATGGAAAATGGTAGTCATGGCCCTCATGTAGGTGGCACCTGCATTCTTGAGTCCGAACGGCATTACCCGATAACAAAGATACTCCCAAGGTGTAGTGAATCTTTGTCTTCTCTGCATCTTCCTCATCCATCAAGATTTGGTGGTAACCAGCAAAGCAATCAACAAATGATTGTAATTCATGCTTTGCACAGTTGTCAATGAGTATGTGAATATTTGGAAGAGGGAAGTCATCCTTCGGGCTGGCCTTGTTGAGATCCCGATAATCCACGCACACTCGTATCTTTCCATCTTTCTTTAGCACAGGTATAATGTTGGCCAACCAAGTGGGGTATCTTGTGACTCGAATGACCTTTGCATCGAATTGCTTGGACACCTCTTCCTTGACCCTTAAACTCAAATTAGGCTTGATTTTCCTTGGTTTTTGTTTCACCGGAGGGTAGGATGGATCGATAAGCAATCTATGCGAAACAATATCCGTGCTCAACCCTGGCATCTCGTCATAAGACCAAGCAAATACGTCGATATATTGTCTCAAAAGATCCGTCAGTTCTTTCCTTTGTGGGGCGTTCAGATGGACGCTGATTCTTGTTTCTTTCACATTTTCTGCATCCCCCAAATTTATTGCCTCAGTTTCTTCTAAATTTGGCTTTGGTTTATTCTCAAAATGTTCCAATTCCTCTATCAATTCTTCTGGCTGCGAGTCTTCCTCATACTCTTCGAAGTCCTGTTCATTGTTTGGATTTTGTTTGTTTGTTTCATTACATGTCACATTCACATTATCGACAGATTTATTAGTTTGCATGCTGAAAGAGAAAAGAAAATTAGTAAACAAAACAAATTTTGAAATAGCAAAAGCAATGTGGATTTGTCATTTAAGCTTTCAAAAGATGGAGGCAAAATACATTAAAATGCATAGATGCGATTCAAGCCTCAATTAGAATCGCATTGTTTCAAAAAGTACTAAGGTAATTTCTACCAAGCTTCCCGGAGAAATAGGGCCGCGGCACAGGTCCAATTTTTCAAAATATCTCCGTGTTCTGCATCCCAAATAGTTGGGCCTTCATCAAAATCATCCAGAATTACATTGCATTCCATTTCTTCTTCTGCAATGAAAAGGCTTTTGAGTCCTTCCGCGAGGTCGTCTGCATCATCTTCCTTTGACTCCTGAGTGGCATATGCTTTGACAAATGACTGATTCAGGGGTGGAACAGGCTTTGGCAGGAGAGTGTCCTTTTTCTTTCGGAGGTTGACTGACAAGACTTCTTTAGAAGTGGGTTTGTATCCGAGACCAAAAGTATCCTTCTTACTGAGCAAGTGAACAGGCTCTACCATACCTTCTAAATTCAATCCGAGGCCTCGACCGGGCTTAAAGCCATTCTTCAACATTTCCTAGGCCACTATTGTGAGAACCCAGGGTAATTTCAGTTTTTTAGCTTTTGAGGCACATGCAATTTCTCTAATATGGAAAACAGACCCATCTAGTATATCTACGCTTTCAACAGCAGGGATTTGTCCTTCGGGATATATTGAATTTCTCCCTTCTCCGTGTATCACGACCTCATGATGATCCCAGACAAACTTCAGGCTCTGGTGTAGAGTAGAAGGAACTGCACCAGCCACATGGATTCAAGGTCTCCCCATTAGCAGATTATAACCGGTAGATATGTCTAACACTTGGAATTCCACGACGAACTCTACGGGTCCTATTTGCAATGTTAAATCCATTTCTCCCATAACGGTCCTTTGGGCTCCATCAAAGCCTTTAACTCTCACATGACTTTCGCGAATCTTTCCAATGCTAATTCCCAAGGCTCGGAGAGTCGCCACCGGACAAATATTGACGGCTGAGCCTCCATCAATCAATACCTTAGAAATGAACTTGTTCATGCACTTTACCGTTATGTTCAAAGCTTTGTTGTGGCCCAAACCCTCAGGTGGCAATTCTTTGTCATGAAAAAAGACTTTATGGGCCTCTAAAATCTGTCCGACCAAGGCCGAGAGCTTCTCGCCCGTGGTCTCTCTCGGAACATAAGCGTCTTTGAGTACTTCCAATAAAGCGCGTCCGTGGTCCGGAGAATTCATCAACAATGATAGCAAAGAAATTTGAGCCGGTGTTTTCTTCAATTGTTCTATAACAGAATACTCCTTGGTTGGCATTTTCCTCCAGAACTCTTCTACTTCAGTCTCTGTTACAACCTTTTTTGGATTGTCTGCAGGGGCATAACATCGTCCGGATCTTGTCATACCAGCGACGACAACTTCTACAATTTGTTTCTCCTTTCCCATGCTCCTTTCGCCAATCGAATAGCTCCAAGGGGCAGTTTTGGTATCAACAGACGGCGTCACTATCCGCGATTTCGGAGGAAGTACTTCCACTTCAAACGGTGCCCTCACTTGAACTGTAATTATAGGGGTGATCAAAGCCGATGATTTGACCTTTTCCTCTGTTCGGACCGGTACAATGGTCCCTTCCAAACTGTTTTCTTCATCAATGGTAATCATGTTTACATTGGCATTGTCATGATTTGGCAAAGGGTTATTATTTACATTAGGGGGAGGTCCTTTCAGTTGGATAATTCCTTCTTTGATCAAAGCCTCGATCTTGTCTTTGAGGGCAAAGCAAACTCTAGTGTCATGTCCGGTGATCCCCGAGTGGTACGCACAATGCTTAGTTTCATCATACGATCTGGGAATAGGATTGGGGATATGTCCTGGGATGGGCTGGAGTATTCCCGCGGTCCTCAATCTTTCATATAACTGGGCTAGGGGTTCGGCTAGAGGTGTATATATTTTGACTGGCCTTTTTTCGTAATTCGCACGGGGTCTGGGAGCATTTGGTGGATGGGCTCGTGGCTGAGGTGGATATGTGGGTTGATACTGTGGGGAATTCGGATAGGTAGGTGCTCGTGGTGGACTGTATATTGGCTGGGTATGGTAGACAGGGTAGGGAGTAGGTGAGTGTTGACAATAAGGCTGAGGGCTTTGTGTGTTTTGGCTATAGTAGGAGGGCTGAGGATTTTGGGTGTTTTGATTATAGTAGGGAGGTTGGGATGATAGGCTTTGGTAGGTTGGCATTTGGTTGGACCTATGTTCCTGGACCGCCATGACAGGAGATGCTCCGTCCCTCCTCTTCTTAATTGTTCCTCCAAATGAGTCTGACTGAATGGCCTTACTTGTTGCCTGCAACGCCGCCAAGTTTGTGATTCTCCCCGTTTTGATACCCTCCTCTATGAAATCTCCCATCCTTACCACTTCTGAGAAATTTCGTCCGATGACGCTTATCATTCTTTCATAGTAAGTTGCATCCTTCATAGATTGCACAAAGAGCGTGGTCATCTCACTTTCCGCCATCGGGGGCTGAACTTTTGCTGCTTCCGCCCTCCACCTCATGGCATATTCTCTGAAGGTCTCTGTAGATTTTTTCTCCAACTTCATCAAATAAAATCTATCTAAGACTGTGTCAGTGTTAAACCTGAATCTATCCACAAAATCCTGTGCCATTGCGCCCGATTATGCCATTTTCGTGGGTCTGGCTTGTGTACCCGGTCGGCGCTTCTCTGTCGGACTCTTATGAACAACTTCATTATGATGGCCTGGTCCTTACCCACTCCAACCAGCTTGTCTGTCTGATCTTAAATGGCGTGAGGATTTCCCTTTCCATCGAATAAGTCAAATTTTGGCACCTTATATCCGATAGGCAATCGAGCGTCGGGATGCATGCAGAGATCTTCATACTCGAGTCCTTCATGCCCCTTCTTTGGTTTGAATATTTTTGAATGCTTCTTTTAGGCTATGAATTTCCCTTGCCATACTTTCATCATTTCTAATCCTTGCTTGCCTTTCCATCTCTTCATATTGGTCTATCTCCTGATGATGTATGTTTGGTATGGTAGAAGTAGAAGGTTGGGCTTCCGTTGCATATCTGGGTGGCACATCTTTGCTTGTTAGTTATGTGTGCCATTGGTATTTATTGGGTTGCCTGGTAATTTAGTGTGGGAGGGATATTTTGGACAAGTGGGGTAGTTTGGGTAAGTGGAGCTTGATGTATATATGGAGCTGTGAAGGATACTGGGTCATTTTGTAGCGGGCTTTGTTGTGGACAGACCTGCGGGTTGATAGGATGCGGATTGGTACGTTGTGCGCTGGCGAGTTGAGGATTGGTTCTGCTTGGTAAGGGATTTCGGGGAAGGTTCTGGGGAAATGATGGTTCATGAGATGGAAAGGTTTGTGGTGCAGTTGCGCTCGTCTCTTGTTCAGGCAGTGGAGTGTTGATGTTGATGGAAAGATTGGTAAGATTCCGGAGCCGTTCGATCTCAGTTTGCATAGTTGCCATTTGCTGCAGTAGTTGGGCGAGGTATTCATCCGGGACGAAAGTATTTCTCCTTTCCGATGTCTCTGGTTCACCTCCCGGAAGAGCGACAAGTCCCAAACCGGTTTGTTATTTGCCTGAATCAGTCATTTTGTCGGATGATTGTGCCTTGGATCTCGTGAAGTAATGGTGTTCCGCCAGTTTCAATCAACGCGAATCAACTTTTGGGAAATAAAGCAGGCAAAATAAACTTTCTTCAAAAAATAAAACAAACCAAGTTAGTATGAGACGAATAATTATTGCTTTGAATAACATGTATAGAGTGGAAAAGCATAGAAACAAGTAGCGAGATAGATTATATGGAAATTAAATGCGGCGTCCTAATGTGCATGGGGCCTCCTTTATGCAGGAGGTGGGCTTAAGCATAAAATATGCAAGATACTGATAAATTGATCCAAGCCAAAGATTGTGATGCCTTTTGTCGGAAATAAAGGTTGACTTTTACTGAAATAATAATGCGTACAATAATAAAGCTGATAACATAAGATATTTATGCTCAAGTTCTAAATCTTCCTTTTGATCACCGAGATGAAGATGGAACCCTAACATTGCTGGGTCCGACTCCTGCGTCCTCTAGATATTGCACTATATTTTTTGCATTTGATGCCACATTTCGGGGGTAACGACTGTGTCTCTGAGCCAGAAATTCCTTACCCAAATCGTCGTGCCGATATCTTCAAAACCTTGCTCGCCATCAGGACTATGGTCTGTACTACTGCAATCCTCTCGTAGCCACGCTCGATATTCGGGGGTACCTCCTGCCTGACTACCTCCAATGTCTATTGTGTCAATATCGTTCCATTCATCGAAGACTTGCCTAGCTCTGGGGACAATGAAATTCGGCCCGAATGGAATTTCAGAAATCCTCATATTTGCTCGGAGGGGGATTATCTGCTCTTGTCCCAACTGTCGGAGTACGCGGAGTGGAGCGTAAGGTTGGAGGCCTTTCAACCCGATAAGCTCAATATAATAAAGCCTTTTGCATCTTATGTAGGCTTTTTTGGCATTCGGGAGCAGAGGGTATTTCCATTGGATCTGTTCACAGGTGCGGGACGCCAAAAACCCATACCAATCATTCACGCCGACAGGCGATACGAACTGCTTCGTCCTGTCGTAAAAGCTGACGATTTTGTTCGACTCGCTGAAGCATATGTCGACCATATTCGGGCGCTGATAGAAGTGTTCCATTGCCCACATCTGCAAAATAAGGTTGCAGCCTTCGAAGAAACCTGTTTCACCTCTTTTACATTTCCCTAAAGCCCGAAACATTTCTGCTAAGATCATAGGGGCCAAAGTGAGTTGTGCTCCGTTTGCTCCTTCGAAAAGTGCCCGTGCTACGGAACATATCACAGTCTTGATCTTTCCATACTCAGCGGGAATATCGGAGACCCTAGAAAGGCGACGATAAATGCACTAGGTCGTTTGGTCCGCCAATGATCGGGGGTGCATGAAAATTCATTTTTGAATATCTTGTAACCGTCTCGACAACCGTACCTCTCATAAAGATAATCCATCGAGACCCAGTTATTTTCAAAGCATAGGAGTTTCTTAGTGTTCTTTAGCCCTAAGTAGCGGAGAAATTTCTTTCCGGATTGGCGGTCTTGGGATAATTTGTCCTCTACCCTGGTAGATCAAGTTGGTGAAATAGTTGATTTCTTCCAAAGTAGGAGTCATCTCAAAATCTCCGAATCTGAAGACAACCCGATCCGGATCCCAAAAATGGATTAGTGCTCTGACCAAATGTTGATCGGGGAAGATGTCGAACAACGAAACGAGGCAACCTAATCTTCTCCTAATTGCCATTTGGCTGCCAAGGTCAAAGTTTGTCCACCATATTTTCAGTTTGCTCGGAATCCCACTCACCATCCTGACTTGCGGCACAGACTCCATCTATAACAAAATAAAATAAATAAAATGAATATACATTTTCCGATTTTGGCATACTGTTTAGGCTTGGATTCGTCCATCAATATCCTGCTACACATAATATGTTGATTGGTCGTTGGGTTGTGAGACCCGTCGACAACTTGGTGGTTTTCTTAATTGTGGAGTTGATGCCAAGGATCAACTCACCTAAGATGTATGCATGCATGACTTAAAATAAAGGGTGGTATAGCTCTATCTTAAATTTTCTAAGATTTGGCTGACTAGACACAAGGTTCCCGAGCGGACTACTCGAGTGAGAAGGCTACGCGGCCACCGGATGGTCCGGTCACTCCGCGCATACGCCAACTCTCCTAAAATTTGGTAGATTGAAAGAAATTTGCGGGTGCGCAAAACACACCTCGCGTGTAGTGTGTGATAGTGTCAATTTTCCAGAGTGGAAGAAATATGAGCGAAATGCCAATTTAAGGAAAGCAGTAAGAGAATATAATAATTAAAACAGTTTATGCACGCAAAATTTCACAAAGGAAACAAATCAAAGCATACATCAAACAAAGAGTGAAAGTAAAGCACAAATAATTAACCTGAATTTTGCTATGGTTAAGAACCTGAAACACTCCCCAGCGGAGTCGCCATGTTGTCGCGCCCTATTTTTGACCTGCTCGGGTCAAAGCGGAGCACAACGTATTCGGTGATTCCTGGGTAAATGGTTGAGGAGTCGCCACCTAATTATCTTTTACGGTGAATTAGGACACCTAAATATTAAACTAAATGCTGCAATGTAACTCCGATTTTAATGTCTGCGAAACTAGTGAGATTCTAGGTAAGGGTTCTTTATTATCCTAAAGGGAAGGGGTTAAGCATCCTTTAAGATCCGCTAACTTGCGGTTATCCGGTCAAACTCAGGTTAATTATTATACTAAGGAAAATGCATGTTTAAAGTATATAAGTTAAAAAGAGGTTTGCAAATAATTAATGAAAGAGATGCATTTTTAACAATTGATAGTAAAAACAAATTATTTATAATGCCTAAGAAGTAAATCTTTTGGAAATCATTTGAGTTGCAAAATTAATAAAGTGAACAGAGGATGATCAAAGCTTGTTTTGGAAATTTTTAAATATGCATGACGAACCTAAAAATAAATAAACTAGCGGAGGGTTTCTAAGTTTGAATTAACCGAGCCTACAAATGAATAAACTAGCGACGGTTTTTTAAACTACCCTATTAATTATTCATTCATGGCCTAATTTATTCTAAATATCCTAACAATCACACAATCACACAAACATTAGATAATTATTACATGCCCAAAAATAGAAATAACGGAATTAAAGAGTAATAATAAAAGGGGAACTAAGGCGGATGACGATGTCATCTAGCCCTATTGGTTTTGAAATCCCGAGGTTGGAGAATGCAAGGAGTATGAATGCGGGTCTTCGTTCGGCAATGGTCATGATGAGTCTCAATACGAGACTCTTCGTTGCTCCCGGTGCATTTCATGTAAATGAAAGAAAGAAAAGGATTAGAGCATGGAACATGAAAATATATATACAAGTATAGCTATGAAACAGTTGACATAACCTAAAAAATAGACAAGTTCCCCACTTAGAAATACTATTTTTTGCATGTATCCAGACATACATAAAAGTTGATATACACATGATATTCAGAATATATATATCTGATATACTTAAAGGTATACACAGATATACAGTTCTCATATACACACAATATACACTAAATCTGTATACCTTTTATACTTTAGAGTATATCATGTCATAGTTTCAACAAACCACATAAAGAGTATGAGCAGATAAGCCGATACGAGTGGATTCAGAATGCAGCGAGAGGAAAGAAAATTCATGGGCATCTCATATGATTCAAATAAAATAAAAAAATGGGCAAACCAAAACAAACACAATGAACAGATCCAAATAAACCAAAGGAGTACCCAGACATCTTGACATGGTTCAAATAGACAAACATCAAACCAAACAGGCTCCCTTAACACACCCAAACTTAGATTTGAATCAGAAATAATCATGCAAGGTATGCCAACATGTGAAGAACTAAAACAAGTACGCTAAACTAAGTAACATACTTCATGGTCTCATAATTTAAGCACAAAAACCAGAAGGAAAATCTAATTAGCACGTGTTTACAAGACAAAACAAAAACTAAGTTCACACTTTCTGTCATATAAGAAAAATCAGATGCAGGCCTCTCAAATCAATACAAGGGCCACCTGCTTCGACAAAAGGTTAAAGAAAATGGGGGAGTCTTGAGATTCTACCCAGATTTCACTCAAACTAACTACAGGGGATAGGAGAGGTTGATCTAAGAAATTGACAACACTTTAACATGCATCAGGAGAGACTTGACAATTGCACCACATTCAGACATGTGATACAAATTATCAAAAGGCAAAGGCATTTTATCCCCAAATCCAAATCACTTTCATTCACACAAAGATAGTTTAAATATCAAGTTATACCCTATACATGCTTACTACAGAAAACATGACTGGGGGCTAAATGTGAAATGCAAAATATAGTCCATGATTTAACATGGCTCAAGCTAGAAAATATTAATGCAAGAACCATTTAAACAACATAAAAGACAGGGGTTGTGGCATAAGATGACTCAGAAGGTGTGAGATGACAATATGGATGCATTTCAACAGTTAAACAGACAAAGCAAATGTACAATCAGTTGACATGTGGGACATAGAGATGAATAAATAACCATTCACATATGGTATTTCAGACATACAGGACCACTCGGGCTAAACTAAGCACACAGATTCCCATTCATGCTTAGTGATATTTCAGAATAGGGAATAACATAGTTGGGATAATTATCAAGTACACTACAAGTCGAATAATCAACATATCACAACTGTTAAGCAACTGATGCCTATTAGGATTGAACCAACTGAAAGGACTCAGTCAGATAAGGATATTTATAAATTTTTTTTTTTAGTCCAACATGATTATACAATGTCCAGAAACCAGTACATACACACATAAAGCTTCTTAACACATTTTACTATCCTAAATTCATTACACAGGCTGGTAGTCTTGCCATTAAGGACCCAAAATTGATGTTTATCCTATACCATTTTTACATCACAGAAAAGGACATGTAAACAGGTTACCAACATATCATGCCAAACACTTAGCCAATCTAGCATCATGCTTCCATTAAATAAATACTAATACAATATATAGTTCATTATACTAAATATAATACTAATAATGAACTTAATACAGCATATCCGAGCAGGAGTAGCCAGTTAAAATAGCCTATTAATTCATCATAATGCATTTAACCAAACAAATCATAATTCCTCTAAGCATTATCTTTGGAACAACATATACATCATATAAAGCTACCTAAGGGTACAAACATGGACACACCAGGCAGAAACACCTAAATTAACCAACCACGGTTTAATGAAAGTATTACTTAGGCACATCAATGTGAAATAAACACATTATCGGATCATCGACAACAAAAATACGAAATATGCAAAACTAAAGCGAGGGAATTGAGTTTACCTTCTCGGCAGCGAACCGAGGCCTGTTTGAATCATCGAGTCCGCTCGGAGGAGTGTGTTTATCGATTGAAAAGAACAGAGCTTAAGTGTTTTTGTGGTTTTGGTCGAGCCGAACCGAGAGTAAAAGAAAGGATTTTTGGAATCGAAACTTGTTCAAAATAACTTGTGAGAATGTTCAAAAAGGGTCCCTCTCTATCTCTAAAAATCCGCCCCCCTAAACACGACCCAAAAGGCTGTATTTATAGCCAAGATTGAGGAGTTTCGGCAGCTTCTCCAAGAAACTTTTCAGTTTGAAATTCAAAATTCAAAAAGAAGGGAGAAGGTCTGAGAATTCTCGGATTGAACCAAATGAAAAGGGGATGGGTTTTTTTTTCCAGGTTTTGCAGAGACTCGATCCTCAAGGGAGAGAGCCGTTGGAGCCGGATTTATGCTCGGACTGGATGGAATCAAACTTGAATCCAACGGATTTTAGGTTTCTCTCTTCTGCAGACCTTTGGTCGATTTGGACAAGGCTATGACAACTTTGTCGGCTGCAAAAAGGGGTGAAAAGATGGGGGAAAAGCTAGAGAGGGTGACAGGGTTGCGAGGGCGTTGGTGGCGGTGTTTGTCCGGTGGTCCGTTGGTGATGGAGATGGGTTGGTTCGAAGGTCGCTTTGGTTTTTGGCGTCATTGGTTTTGGGATTTGGTTTGGGCGATGGGGGTTTTATTTTGGGATTGGGCTCGGGTCATTTGTTTGGGAAAATGGGTTGACGAAAGTAAAGGGAAGGGATGATGGGCTTGGGAGTTTTTGGGGAGAATGGGCTGGTGCAGTGTGGGCGAAAATTGGGGGTTTGTTTTGTTTTGTGGGTTTTGATTTATTTTGGGTGAGGGGAGATTAAATGGGTTAGAAATTGTTTTGGGTTTTAAAAAATATAAAAGGGGTTTAACATTAAAAATATTATTTTTTGTAAAAGATGTGAATTATTTAAAATAACATAACGACGTGATAATAATAAAAATATAATATTTGCGAAATGTGGTGCTTAATAAAAAGGAAATGCGATGCAATTTTGCGAGAATAAAATAACATAGAATTTCGGATAACTTATGATTATTATAAAATGCAAATGATATAATAAATGTGAATAATAATAATAATAATGAGATATATTCACACACACATATATATATATATATATATATATATATATATACGCATGTATGTATATAGATTTAAAATTGTTTTGAGGTGCTAAAAATATTTAAAACTGCAAATAAATTAGAAAAGACTGGACAAAATTGGGTGTCAACAGGATAGATCACCTAAATTGAACACCTATATGTGTTTATATTTAAGTTTAGGGATTCCAAATATTATATGCTATTGACATGCCTTTTTCTTGAGTAATAAGTGCCAAGTTCTGGGAAACATTGAGCTAAAAAGTGAAGGATACATGTAGGTGATGTATGACTTTGACTAGGTTTCCTTTGATTTTGTTTTTGTATGTGTGATTGGGATAGATATGGTAAGTATACATGAGTGTATACGACCTATGTATATCAGGTATATCTAGTATACAAGGCAGACAAGTCAAGTATACCCTTATGTATATCAATTAAGGAAATCAATATGCTATCAATTGTTGGTTCTGGCCCATTCGCATTGTCTGCTTTTATTTACCTCGTTGATTATAAAGATTGGGCTAAGCCCAACTCTCTTGCATGCCTTTGTACGTACTGCTGCCAAGTACCAAATGGGCTAAGCCCAATTTATAGTGTCTCTCCGAAATTCTGCTAAGTCTGGGTTGTACCCAACTGCTTGTTTACCTGCTCTCTGCCTGCTTTATAGTTTAATACATGTTTTTTTCTTTAATTTACATATGATATGTATGTGCTTAGTTTAAATTACTTGTATCATCCTTAGATAAGTGTAGATGTCCTCTAACTTTCATTCCCCCCCCCCCCCTTTTCTCTCCCTTCACGTGCATCGGGATGGGCCCTGTTGGGCCTCTTTCACATTCCTTTAGCCGATTGGGCCAAGGCCCAATCAAAGCATTTCTAATCGAGTATGATAGTGTTGTAGTTGCGCATTGAAGGTCCATGGGGGGAAATAGCCAACTGGTGGGCTTAGGTAGGCTCACCAGCCTAACTCAATCATTTCAATTCGTATTTGTATTATGTATACTGTTTGGGCTTTGAAAAACTAATTGGACTGTTTTAAACTTTTAAGGAAATCAGTTGTTATGAATTTTTGAACTTAGTTGGGTTGTTTTTAACCTGAAATAATGTTAACTGGACCCAACATTGGGACTGGTGCTATAATAGATAAGTGGGTCATTTTAAGAGTGCAACTAATTTGCTAAAAAATCGGACAAAACCCTGGATTTTGATTGAAAAATGTTTCTGGGCTATTTGGGCCAAATTGGCATCTTTAAGGATAAGTCCAACTCAAATGATTTTAAAAAGGATTAAAATATCTATCTTGGACTTGAGTTGAATTATGGATTTTGGAGTGACTATAGAATATGAATTGACTCTTTGGGAATATAGCATGAATAAAAAGAAAAACTTCTTTTCTACTTCTTTCAAAAAATTCAAAACTTGTCATTTCAAATAAATTATACTCATTTTGAACTTTAAAAGATTTGCAAAAATATGCAAGTGATATTGGACAACTTATTGAACTGAATTAGAGTTCTACTCAAATTATTTTTTGGGTGGTCTTAGTCCGAAAGTGAGTTGACCAAATTACCCCTATGCAAACCACTTTTTGGCAGAAGTTTAACTCTTTGTTTTCATAAAAACCTTTCAGTTTTGAATAAATGAATGACAAGAATTTTGCAGGGATTTTAAACACTTTTAAGCAATTCAAATCATTTAAGCACTCTATAGAACCCGAAGGTCAACCGATTTTACGGATCCTTAATATCGGGGTGTCTAACACTTTCCCCGGGGGATTACCAGAACTCTTACCTTGACTCTGGTTTAGATAGAATTTTTCAACAATTTGAATAAACCCTTTCAACTCGCTTTCCCTAATTTACCTATAAATTAGGTGGCGACTCTAAAAATAATTATTCAACTTAGATCACCAACAACCTCATAGTAGCTTTTATGTCTCCACGTAAAAGTGAACTGTAACAATGACATCAACTGAATTGAAGGAGTAACAATTACATGATTTGTTGAGCAAGATGATCATTAGACCAAGTGTATCTCCTGGGGTGCTCCGGTTCAATTTGTGAGGATGGATCTATACTACGTGTATCGACTATCGACAATTGAAGAAGGTGACCATCAGGAATAAGTATCTGATACCTCGCATTGACTTCAGAACAAAGGTGATTTTGTTCATGCTTCAGACGATCTGGCTAATTCTATATACAACTAGAACATTTTCTTCTATTATATAGAAAGGCGTAAGGGTGAAGGCCTATTTAGCGTCTTTCCAAAGGTAAGCGGTTAGGTTGACTTTGGAAAGGCTACTAAGGACCATGTGAAGAATGAAAAACGTCCGCTAAAGCCCGCCTTTCTATATAATAGAAGAAAATGTTCTACTTGTATATAGAATTAGTTGATCGTCTGAAGCATGAACAGAATCGCCTTTGTTCTGAAGGCCTAGCGAGTTCCTTTTTTTGTTCCACATGAGAAATCAGTACGAATATAACCTACATGTCCAATTGAACTATGATTCAGAGTGCTTCAATTTTCTCTATGATTGAATTGAGGTCTGGTTATCATCAGTTGAAGAAGAAAGAACTATATACAATATTTAAGATTTTTAAAAAATAACAAAAAAAAACTGCCTACTTTTAACTAAAGGTGGCCAGTGGGCCGGGATCGGGTCTGGCGGGGTCGGGGTAGGGGCGGGACAGGCGAAGGGGTCGGGGTCGGGTCTGGCGGGGTCTGGCGGGGTCGGGTTTGGCGGGACTTGCTCCAATCCCATCCCGATCCAGATCCCGTCGGAATCGGGGCGGGGCGGGGTCGGGTCGGGGTCAGGATCGGGACATGTTCCGGCGGGTTTTCCTATTTTTATTTTTTTTAAATAACATATGTATTAAAAAAACTCAATAAACAAGAAAAGATAGTGTAATAAAAACATTCCAATGCTGTTTTTGTGCCTCTTATATTATTTAATAGACATATGATTTTTTTGTAATACAAATACAATTGTCTAAAATCTAAATTGCAACTTTGTGGTGTTGTCCAAAAGTTGCAAATTACATAATAAAATTGCAATTAAAAAAATTACAATCTCAAAAAAACCTGTTCTAATTGCTTGATGATTTCCTGTGGTTCTTCGGTTGAAATTGGTATTTGTTGGTCAAATTGATCCACGTCGCTTCCACTACCTTCGGTTAAGATTTCGTTGTAGTTTTCATCTTCTTCTTCGTTGATCTCCGGTTGACCGCACATTCTCTGCTCCGCTAGTATCCAATCTCTGAATAATACTGCAATTTCCAAACTGTCTCCGGTTAATGAGTGTCTGTGGTCTCCTATTTGATATATGCCGGCAGAAAAAGCGCTTTCAGACGCAGTTGATGACGCTTGAATGTTCAAAACATCTTGGGCCATCAATGAAAGTGTCGGAAAGGTCTTCTCATTCCCCCTCCAGTATTTCAGCAAGTCTTCATGTCCATCTTCATTGATAACTTCTTGATACGGTACAGAATCCTGCAAAACAAAAATATCTAACTCGCTAATTTGGTTAGTAGTAGAGGTACGGCCGCACATTCTATTTCTGAGGCTTTCAATACTAGCCGCAGAAACAACATGTCTTTTGTGAGGTTGTGTTGAAGATGAAGAAGATGGTATGGAAGCCGGTAAGTTACTAGCATTTTCTTGTTGATAAAATCTATATATTTTTTTGCATTGGTGTTCTACGCTAGACAACACTTCTTCTTTAGTTTGTTCGATAGGTGGTGGGTGATTTAGATTTTTGGGACTTGGAGGTGGTAGTACTTCTATACAATCGTAAATAGTTTCAATTAGTGATTTAGTACCGTCTATTTTAATAGTAGGATTTAATACAGAACCAATAATATAAATAGTGGGAATAGGAATAAAATATTTTTTTATTTTGACAAACATTTTTTAATAGCTGCCTTATAAGCTGGTTTTTTCATATATTCATTAAGTAATAAAAATATTAGAGTTATATAAAACAACATAGTTGAAATAGTAGGATAATATATACCGGAAAATTCTTTTGTTGCTTGAAAAATTTCTCTAAAAATACAATAAGTTCGGAAATTTTTACCCAATCACTATCTAAAATCATATCAGCTGGATTTTTATTATGAGAGTTAAAAAATAAAGTTATAGGTATTCTATAGTCATAAGCAACAAGTAGTTGCTCGTATAAAGAATTCCACCTAGTGGATACTTCTTGTGGAATTTTCTATAAGATAGTCCACAATCATGACAAGTTTTTTTATATTCTTTTCTACGTTGTACTTTATTACTTTTAAAAATAAAGTTTATAGCAAATTATATTTTACTAAGAATGTCTTGAAAAAGTGATAGACCATCCTTTACAATTAAGTTATATATATGGCACGCGCATTTTATATGAAAATGATCTGAAAAAGATGGAGTTAAACTATTTTTTAAAATTGTAATTGCGTAATTGTTAGAAGAAGCGTTATCTAATGTAATAGTCATAATTTTATCGGTTATTCCGTAATAATGGCACACTTGATAAATATTATCTGCAATAAAAGTACCAGTGTGCCTATCATCTATATATCTATACGCTAAAATACGTTTTTGCATAGACCATTTATAATCTATCCAATGACAAGTTACAGTTAAATAATCATGGCCGTTAGTACTACGACCTATATCAGACGTGATAGATACTTTTCCATTAAAATGATATAATGAATAACGTAAATATTGTTGATATTCATGTGCGAATTTAAATACATCTCTCTTAACAGTTGATCTAGGAAAACCGTTAAAAGCAGGATTATATATATCTCTAATGTAATGAATAAAACCGAGAGATGAAGGAAATGAAAAAGGAAAACCCTCCACATCAACTAATTTTGATATTGCTTCCCTATCTCTATGTTTATTGTATTTAGGGCCTACGATTCCCCCCGTCATAGGGTTAATTTGACCATGTACTTGGTCCGGGACAGTATCAGTATGTGAACCTTATCCCGATGGAGCGGACGTTTGCGCACCCGGTTTTAAAGCCTGGTATTGGGCATACCTAGCTGGATGAGCACTTACTACGTGTCTAATTAAACCCCCCATCCCACCGTGACCTTTTCCAGTTTTAAATTTTAAAACATTTTTACAAATTTTACATATAGCTACTTGATTCTCTACGTCCCTATCAAAAAATGTCCATGCATCTAATTTTAATGGTCGTTTTGCTGGACCTCGTCTCATACTAGGGGGAATAGGAGGTATTTCAGTTGAAGGTGCACTAGTGGGTGTGTTGTCATCAACATTAGTGGGTGTATCATCTAGATCATCGTCTAAATTAAAGTCTTCTTGAGTTTCAGAAAATAGCTCCTCGTCTAAATCTAATGGTATTGTAGGAAAATGTTGAGTATCAACAAAATCATCCTGTGTAGGAATAAGATGACTAGAAGAAGTACCCTTGCCCTGGTTACCGCCCCTACTAGAAGAAGAACCCTTACCCTTAAACATACCTCTTAATCCTTTTATTTTAATTATGCTAATAAGTAATTAAAGACAATAAAATTAAGTGCGCTAAATAAAATAAACAGACAATAATAATTTAATGAAGGAACGAATGTACCAAACGCCGACGTAACGTCGACGTGTAATCGAGAGGTTGAAAATTGAAACTTTGCTCGATGGAAGATCCTCAAGCTAGGTGCCAACTTCACTCCCAATTCCCAAATGAATAAATAAAATTGAATATTTAGCAAACAATGTAGACTTGTAGAGAGATATATTGAGAGATTAGAGAGATTGTAGGAAGATTTGTGAGAAAGATGAAGAGAAAATGACTTATTTATAGTTGAAAATTGGGTTAAAGTGTAAATATAATAACTTATGGGTTAAAAATAAATATTAAGGGGTAGGGGGGTTGGGGGGTTGGGGGGAGGGGGGAGGCCTAAAATGGCCGTTGTCCAACAGCCAAAATCTAAAATGGTCGTTGGTGCAACGGTTATATTTGCAAGGGGGAGCTATCGGGCGGGGTCGGGTCTGGCGGGACGAGACATTGTCCCGTCCCGAGTTTGAGTCCCGCTACCGTTTTTTTTTTAAGCGGGGTCGGGGCGGAGTTGGGCCGTCCCGGCCCACTGGCCAGCCCTACTTTTAACAGAAAATTTTAAAATTTTGAATTAAACTACTCAAATTTTCATATTAAGAAATAAAACTTTTACAGCAACATCCGTGTTGATCCTTAATATTTTAAGGGTCTAAAACAAAGGTTTTACTAACTTCATCCTTGAACATTCATGGCATCACGGCTTCTACATAAAAACGATATAGAATGCTTTCTTAAAGCAAATATCTCAAAAGAACTTGCATAAACCATCAGGATATATTTCTTTAACAATTAAAATGAGAAAATTGAAATCAATAAACAAAGTATAATCTGCACGAAAAAATTGAAGCATACTATATGCTCACTTTGGTATTTCATGACTCGTATATATCAATTTCAATAGGCAAGAATTAAAGAAAAGAAGATTTCAAAAAATAAGCTTCTTTCCAAAAAATTTACTGTTTGTTTCCACTTTATACAATTGTACAAGCAACTAAATGAGAATCTCATTGCTCTTATCCTTTTAAAGTCTTCAACCGCCTTCAAAATGAGACAATGAAAAAGGCAAAACGAAAGAACAAAGCACCAAATTGAAAAAGCATATCAGACCCCTGTGACAAGAAGATCTTTATAATCTTAAATACGCAACCTAGACTCCTTCCTTCCCTTTCTTCTCCATTAACACACTTGAATTACCTACCATGTAATTTATTCAATGCCTGCACTACAAAATTCACTTGTAATTGTTGAGCTCATTTGACAGAATTTACATAGTAAGGAGGGGGTTATTTACTATCGTAGCGTATAGTAAATTCAACAATCTAGTCTTTCTCCGGACCCGCGCATAGCGGGAGTTTAATGCACCAGACTGCCTTTTTTTTTGTTTACTAATTAAAGTTTGCAGCCAAAAAACAGCTACTTAACTGCAAGTCGCAAAAGAAAACAACCTAAGCAATTAGGGAAATTTGTAGTAAAGCTAGTAGTACCAAACACAAAAATAAATTGCGCGTTAAGAAGCAGGTTCATTATTACAGAGAAGAACAAATTCACAATGAGTAGAATCGAATCAAGAAATGAAAACACCGAGATAAACTCTGCACAACTCATAGGTATAAGGTATAACAAATGCCAAAACCAAAGAGTAGATGGAGAAATCTATAAATAAGATAAAAGCAAACAGCCAGAGAGACAAAGAAACTAAGGAAATTGACTCACTTTATTGCATTTCTTCTAATTAATAATATGTCAATACATCATTATCACCATCAAATAAAATTACTTAAAATATAAAAAATAAGTGACAATGGGGATACTGTATGGAAAATGCTTCAAGGGGGGGAGGGATTTGAAGCAAGTCTCTGCAAACGGCAACTTTATTTGATGCACATGGAACAGCAGAATAAATCACAAGTTTCAAGTATTAAAGGTAGTCACGATTAGTGAAATGAGTTGTCCTAAAATATGAGGTAATTAACATATTTAGTGTGCTTTTCTATGATTAAAAATTAAGGAAGCTTATTGATATAATACACAAGTCCACCAAACAGGGTAGAAAATGTTGGAAATTTGCCTTTGATGGGGAGGTGCGTCCACCCATATTTAATGAATTAAACACTAGGGTTCCGCATGTTGGAGCATTTGTCTCTTCACATGTGCATAATCTACTAAGTGAGTAGATGACCGTAGGGCCAAGAATCGTCAAATTTCGTTGAGAAATGAAAGAGATATTGGTCAACGAAGTAAGGTGTTTGAGGCATGAAAATATGGTGTGGGACAAATCTACTACATCGGTGTGAAAATGAAGAATTGCTCTCTTTATAAGTCTCAAATTGGCTAAGGGTTTGGGACCCCAAGGAGTAACCCATGTGTTTAAAGGAGGGAGGACCTAGATGTGCTTGGGTTCAAGGGTAAGCCCACACGCGCGTCGCCACCGCGCGCCCGTCCCGTCTGGTCTGGGCTCGGGTCTTGGGTCTTGGGTCTTGGCTGTTTACTCCCTCCTTCAATGGTCATTAACAGCCATGTCTTGGCAGTTGAGAAGTCTTCCCTTATGCTATATATTGATGCCTTTTGGCTCAATTGTATGATACAGAAAGTGAACAAAATATGACACAGAAAAACGAGACATAAATATATACACAGAGACAAACAGAAAAGTAAAACACAGTCCAAAACATGAGCAGTAACGTTGGAACGAAAAACAGAAACTCTTCCTTCCTTTTCCATTTCTTCAGCAAGTCGATTCGTATTTATTTTCTTCGTCAGAATCAACCTATTTGCTTTGTAGTGTTGATTAAAGTGTTGTTTTATCTTGAGAGACTATTGTCCGTTAACGTAAAAGCATATATACGAGGCAATATTGTCTTAAAGACAGAGTGTCATCACTCGACTCAGCACATAGTTGTAACAATCTAGATTTAGTGTTTCTTGATTTCAGGTTATCAAGATTCAAGACTCAACAACCTTGCGGCAGTTCTGAACATTGGCCTACTTGTTTATCCTTTCGAACACTTGTAATAATTATTTACTTCCCGTACTGCTTTACATATCCCAACAGAAAATCAGGTTACAGGATGTTTACGTGAAAAACTCCTTGCTCAGGGGATTAAAAACCACGACCTACTGCAGTAGGATTTCCTAGAACCCCACTATAACTGAGAAATGTTTAGATTACAACATCTTGCAACTTAGGAATTAAACTAATAATCCCTCACATTTACAACAACTCTATTACAAAGACACTTTTTGACTAACTCTAGTCAAGTGAAACTATTTACCTCTATTACTCATAATAACTCTATTGCAAGACATTTACAATAACTCTATTGTAAGGACACATCATGACTAACTCTAGTCATGTTTACAACTCAAGATTTTAGAACCCGAATCACCTACAGACAGCTTCTTACAAGAAGAGTAAGTTTACAAGTTAGAGAACAAAAGACAAAGACTCAACAAACTTAAGGACTTAAAATATCTTCAGTGATAGAGAACTAGTTCTTGTCTTTGTTACAGCTTTGTTCTTGATGAGAGTCCTTTTTGGGATGGTGACTTGCTCTTAAGATGTAAGAGGTTTTCTGGTTTTGCAAGTTTTTTATTCACTCATTGACTTGTAGTATATAAAGGATGAGTAAAGGAAGTGACAAAACTTTAAACCTTGGATCAATAGAAAGTCTGCAGCAACTCTGCGGCATTGTGTCAGCAGCTGCTACATTGCCACTGTGTCAACGGATTTACAGCTGTAGAGTTGACTTGCAAGGGTGGAACTGGTCCATCCAAATATGAAATTGGCTCCTTAATACGAGTTTGTTAAATCATCAAATCAATAAAATAATACATAGCTTACATTATCAATTTCCCCCCTTTTGATGATGACAAACTTGGAAGTCACACTTCCCCCTAAGGACCAAGACCAGGTCGGACCAGGTCACTGCTTTGTTCCCCCTAAGAGTCAGACCCATATCTAACCAGAATCATCAGACCAAAATCCCATTATATCCAATAATTTTTTATTTTTATTCCCCCTTTTGGGATCATTGAAAAAGGACAGAGCAAGGGTAGCAACAAGGACTCAGGACCATAAGGCAACACATAATGAATAGCAATAATACAAAAATAAGATAAAAAGCATTACATAAATCAGAGAGTAATGCCCAAGTTTTAAAATTAACAGAAGAACAGAGCAGTTACAAAAGTACAAGTGATACTTAAGCAACCAATAGTGTCATAGTCATTATCAAAAAAAAAAAAAAAAAGTTTGAGAGGCAAAGAGGATGTAGGAAGGATATATAGCATCAGAAGATGAGGAAGAAACTACTTAAAAGGATGAGCCGGGTTATTTTATCAATTTTAGGACTTTGTCGATCCTATCATTTGCAGCCCGCTGAACATCGACCAATTACGTCTGCAATACCTCCATTTGTGCCTTCAGTTGTGCATTTTCCTTTTTCAAGACTGCAATGGCACCAGTTTCCTCACCTCATTCTACATGATTTTGATTCTCAGCCCTTAGAATTGAGTTCTTAGTCATCAACCTAGCAATTTCAGCATTTTCTTGCTCGTGTGCATTGATCAAGCTTGAAATCATTAAACTGTTTCCAATTCCTCCTTTTTTGGGACACGTTCACACTCCTCAAGGGTAACAAGAGAGAATATTTACTTTTTCTTTCCCATATTTGCTTTCCCGACCCTGACTCCAAAATTCTCAAATATCTTGGTGAGAAAGAAGCTGTAGGCTAGCCCATGTCTGCCATTTTTGTCATTGACAATTTTCTTCATATGATCTATCATGATGGCAGGCAAGTTGATGGGGTGAAAGTTAGACAAGTCTTCAATGAGGAACATGTCTAAAATTATAGCCATTGTTTTTCGTTTAGAGCGAGGCAGGAGCGCCTTGTTAACCAGCTCAAAGAGTAGTTGAAACTCAGGCTTGAGTTCCTTTTTATAGACCTTTTCTCCTGTCATACTTCCTTCTTGTTTGGCCATAAGATTTAAGAATCTTGCTGAATCTAATTCCCCTTAACAGACTTATCCCATCGGTGGTGTTACAACCCGTAGTTTCGTGTCCCGCCATGATGTCAATGGATATCAAAGTTCTGAGAAGAGATATGACCCTACGAAAGAATAACGAAGGGATATAGCTTGGTAATGAAGATACTAGAGTGTTTGGGAGTTAAACGGATTGAAGGAAGTACGTTTTGACAAAAATGGGAAAACTGGGCAACTTGACGGGACAGATGACGGACCGCCAAATACTTTGACGGACGATCAAATACCCAGCCTGAGCCATCAATCTTCCAGGAAATTTGATGGGTAAAATTGACGAACCGTCTAAAGTTTGACGGTCCGTCGAGTGTACCGTCAAAGTATGGTGGTGGAATTATTTTGACGGGTTAAATACAGGTCATGTCGATTTAGACCTCATTGTTCACCCTAAATTCGATCATAACACTCCAAAATACCTCTCTAGTAATTTCCAAACATTAAAGACTAATTCCAAAGCATATTACGTTGGATTAACGTCACTAATTCTGTGATTATCATAGAAATCATCACCCTCGTGGAGAGGCGATTTTGGAAACCCTAGAATTTGTGGCAACTTGCTATTTCATGAAGCTTTGGTTGTGTTGAGGTAAAATTTACCCTCTTTTATATATATATATATATATATATATATATATATATATATATATATATATATATATATATGCAATTAATTAATGATTTGGGATAGGTTGTGAAAGAATTTTCGTAGCCGAAACCCGTAAACCTATGAAATTATGATAAGTTGAATTGTGGGCTGATTTTGTTAGAATTATGAGCTAATATTGATTAAAATATTGATTGTTGGTACTATAAACCTAAGAGGGTATGTTTTGGAAAATCATGGGGCTAAATTAAATGAATACCCCTTTTGTTAAACAAGACTAAGAACCTTTTTAAGTTAAGGTGATGTCTAAGATACCTAAGTAAAGTTTCTTATGGAATATGAATTAGATATTGAGATCCTTTATTTGTTATAGACAATTGATCGTGAATAGTAAGAGAGCTTATATCATGATGTATAGCTTCATGACTAAGGTATATAAGGCTATCCCTTTTCTTCAAAAGCATAAAATCTAAAAGATTATCGTTTTCAAAAAGAAGCGTTGAGAACTTCATTCTATTGTCTATAGAAGTCTCATATTGAGAAGTATTCACTGTTATTCAAGATTTACAATCCTCATTGTTGATTACTAGTCATATCATAAGTCTTCGAAAGGAAGCTTTCTAAAATATAGTCATCGATTCGACCACAGAGTCATTATAAGAGTAAAGTCAAAGAGTTTATGAATTAAAAAAAGGGCCAAAGAGTCGTCGTTGTCATAATCTGTTATCCACACCCCGAGTTTCCATTTTGTATTGATATAGTTTTCATTGGCATTGATATCATGGATACAATCATGATCATATAGAAAATTAGGTTGCACGTTCCACAATAAATACATTTAGAGGATCAGGTTGCACGTTCCACAACATATACAAATAGAGGAGCGGGTTGCATGTTCCGCAATATATACATATATTGGATCGGGTTGCACATTCCACAACATACGTATATGATGAATCGGGTTGTGCATCCCGGAACACATACATGAACTAGGGTGCATATTGCATTGTATATTTATATATACACCTAGAATCAAGAACATGTTATACCTCATACAATAAGACCAGGATAGTTTATACAGTAAAAACCTATCCAGACAGGTTATATTAAGTTTCAGAATATCATTATTTGCCCTACGTGACCCCGAGGTTGCTTATGCTCTCCTTTATAGCTATTTCTTCATATTGCTTATATTCTTTTCCTTACCGCTTATAGATTCATATTGCTATTCCTATTTTACATACTTAGTACACTATTTTGTACTGACGTCCCTTTTGTCGGGGGCACTGTGTGTTCATGCCGCGGATTCTGATAGAGACTCTGCTAGGCCACCACAGTATAAGTTATCGACTTTAGCCATCAGTAAGTAAGCTTCGTATTTCTG
Organism: Anisodus acutangulus; assembly: GCA_029783415.1. NCBI lineage: Eukaryota > Viridiplantae > Streptophyta > Magnoliopsida > Solanales > Solanaceae > Anisodus > Anisodus acutangulus. The sequence continues at coordinate 39,812,373 of CM056492.1, forward strand.
GATCTTCCTAGTCATAGATGGAGTTATGTACAATATGGGTAGGTCGAGGCCCAGTCCCAGCCATATGTCAGTTCAGTTGCTCATAGAAGCTCACAGACTTGTTTTGGTATGTTTAGTGTGGATGTGCATCCTTTCCGGCTAAGTTATCCTTTGTTAAACTATGTTGTGACCTTGTAGGTCCCATTGTATATATGTGTTGGGTTAATCCCTCTTATCCAGTATTATTGTTGTGATATATTCTAGTACGACCTTGTCATTCAGAAGTTTGACTTGTACAGAAGATTGGTCATCAAAGTGGGACGCTCGGACCAGTAGGGCACCGGGTGCTGGCCACACACCCCTCCCTCTAATTTGGGGTGTGACAAACTTGGTATCAAAGTAGTTCAGTCCTATAGAGTCTGTGAGCTGTGTCTAGTAGAGTCTTGTTTATGGGTGTGTTGTGCACCACACTTATAAATAGAAGGTTGTTGGGCATTTAGGGATGGTTACTATTCTTTCACTTCCTAGATCATGTTGTAGAGCTGAGTTACATAGCTATGTGTCTAATTCGTGCTCTAATTCCTTTTTCAGTAATAATCATGTCAGTTATCACAAGAGCTAATGCTAGTAATCGAGTCGATGCTGATAGGGGTGAATGTACCAATAATGCCCTGCCCAGCCAAGTTGATAGAGTTAAAGATCAGAGAGAGTGGAACTCCCACGTATCACTCGTTCCAGGCCCTCAAGAGGAGACTAGAGGAGGTGTAGTACCTCCAGCTCCTCAGGACATAGTTCTTCCAGTTTCTCAGAATCCAATTCCTCCAGTACCTCAACTCAAATCTTCTGAATAAGGAGTGGCAAATGTCGTATAGTTATTGACTCACATAGTAGCTAATCAGCAGCGATAAGCACTTTTATAGGATCCAGGTCTTTTGATGGTGTTGGAAATTCTAGGATTTAAGAATTTATCAGGTTGATTCTGCCAGTATCTGGAATGGATCCCAATACGGATCCCCAAGACTTTATTGATCAGATGTTACGGGTATTGTTAGTGATGCATGCTTCAGAGATAAAATCAGTGGAGTTAACCTTTTTCAGGTTACGTAATATAGTTGTTCTGTGGTATGAGGCCTTGGAGCGATCTAGGGGACCAAATGCACCTCCAGCTGTATGGGAGGAGTTTACAGAAGCCTTTTGGACTACTACTTTCCATTAGATGTATGAGATGCCAAAGTTGAGAAATTCTTAAACCTCAAGCAGAATGGCATGAGTATAAGGGAATATAGTTTGCAGTTCAACTCGCTGGATAGATATGCCTCAAATATCATGGATACCATGAGAGCTAGAATTAACCAATTTGTAACAGGCTTGAATCCGCGCCTGATCGGAGAATGTACTACAACCTCGCTTAATAGAGATATGGTTATTGCTAGAATCCAGGTATATGCTCATGGTGTTGAAGACCGCAAGCACCAGCTTCGGGAGGATAGGAGTGCAGAAATAGAATTGACCAAGAGGGTTAGGTCAGTTGGGTCATTCGGAGAACCATCGGGTAGCTCCAAGCAACAATTTCCTAGACGTATGCCTTGATTTTTTAATAGTGCTCCATCTCAGTTTCAAGGGCATAGATATGATAGGCGTACTCAATTTGGGTCGGGGTAGAGTTTGAGAGCTTCAGGTTTTCAAGAGCAAAGGAGTTAAGGCCAAATTAAACCACCATTGTTGCCTTATGGATAGTGTGGTATGAGGTATCCAAGACAGTATCGTCAGGGTGCTGATGTCTGTTATACGTGCGGTGAACCTAGTCATTATATGTGTTAATGTCCAAATAGGGGAAGAGATAATGCATCTCTGCCGATGGGATCAACAACGGCATCATCATCAAGTGTACGTCCTTAGAGTGGTGGACCCCAGACCTCAGCAGGTAGAGGTAGAGGCAGAGGCTGATGAGGAGTCTCTAGTTCAGGCGGTTCTCAAAACTGCATTTATGCTTTACCCAGTCGCTAGGATTTGGAATCATCTCCAGATGTTCTTACAAGTATACTATTTGTGTTCACTTATGATGTTTATGAATTGTTAGATCCAGGCTCCAATTTATCCTATGTTACGCCATTTGTTGCGAGCAAATTTGGATTTGAACCAAAACTATTGTTTAATCCATATGATGTGGCTACAACGGTTGGTGAGACGATTGTAGCAAGATGAATTTACCAAAATTGTACCGTAATGGTCTGCAATCGCCTTACTTTGACTGATTTAGTCGAGTTACCTATGGTAGAGTTTGACGTTATTATAGGCATGGATTGGTTGGCTTTTTTCTAAGTAAATGTTGATTGTCAGACAAAGATTGTCAAGTTTAATTTTCCAGGTGACCCGACCTTTGAATGAAAAGGCAATGCCGCTACGCCGAAGGGCATGTTTATTTCCTACCTAAAAGCAAGAAAGATGATTTCCAAATGGTATATATATCATTTGGTTCGGGTCAGGGACGCGGATACAGAACCCCCAACCCTTCAGTCAGTTCCAGTAGTCAATGAATTTCCTAACGTATTTCTGGATGAGCTTCCAGGTATCCCTCCAAAGTGGGAAATTAAGTTCACTATGATGTACTTCCAGATACGCAGCCAATATCTATCCCTCCTTATCGAATAACTCCAGCCGAGCTGAGGGAGTTGAAAGACAAGTTGAAGGATTTACTTGAAAAAGGTTTCATCAGACCTAGCACTTCGCCATATGGGGTGCTAGTATTATTTATTCACAAGAAAGATGGTTCCCTAAGGAATGTGTATTGACTATAGGAAACTCGAAAAAGGTCACCATCAAGAATAAGTATCCACTTACGAGAATTGGTGATTTATTCGACCAGATGTAAGACGCTAAGTATTTCTCGAAGATTGACTTAAGGTCGGGATACCATCAGTTTAGGGTAAAGGAGAAAAATATTCTGAAGACTGCCTTTCGAACTAGGTATGGCCATTTTAAGTTTCGAGTGATGTCTTCTGGACTCACTAATGCTCCAGCAGCCTTTATGGACCTAATGAATCGAGTCTTCAAGCCATTCTTGGATATCTTCGTGATTGTGTTTATCGATGATATTTTGGTATACTCACGGACTGAGGCAGATCATGCAAATCATCTCCGAGCGGTGTTACAGATGCTCCAAGAACGTAAGATGTATGCCAAATTTTCTAAATGAAAGTTTTGGTTAAACTCTATTGCCTTTTGGTCCATATTGTCTCCTCATAAGGTATTAAGGTGGATACTCAAAAGATTGAGGCCATAATTAATTAGATGAAGCCTACCACTCCTACCGAAGTACGTAACTTTTTAGGTCTAGCAAGATATTATCAGAGATTTGTGGAAGGTTTTTCTTCTGTCTATGCACCTATGACCAAGCTCACTCACAAAGCAGCTAAGTTTCAGTGGACAGATGTGTGTGATCGTAGTTTTCAAGAATTGAAGGACAAGTTGACATCCGCACCTATGTTAACTCTTCCCAAAGGTACCAATGGGTATGTGGTTTATTGTGATGCCTCCAAAGTAGGCCTGGCGTGTGTTCTGATGCAACATGTGAAGTTTATAGCATACGTTTCAAGACAATTAAGGAAGCATGAGTTAAATTATCTGACTCATGATCTCGAGTTGGCAACAGTAGTATTTGCCTTGAATATGTGGCATCATTGTTTATACGGAGTTCACGTTGACATATTCACGAACCACAAAAGTCTACAGTATATATTTCGTCAGAAGGAGTTGAATTTAAGGCAAAAAAGATGGTTGGAGTTATTAAAGGACTACGACATAGACATTTTATACCATCTCGAAAAGGCAAATGTCATAGCTGATGTCTTAAGTCGCAAGTCTATGGGAAGATTGGATGGTATTAAAGCGGATAAGCTGGAAATAACTAAAGAATTATGTCTCTTAGCCAGTTTAAATGTGTGACTTGTGGATACAGATGACGGAGTAGCGGTGGTGCAGAATACCACAGAATTTTCTTTAATAGCTGAGGTGAAGGCAAGACAGTTTGAGGACCCTGAGTTGGTCCGAATGAAAGAAGGAATTCCTCTGCAGAAGAAGCCAATATTGGAACTTACGGGAGACGAAGTCCTTAGATATCAAGGTCAACTATGTGTACCAAATGTTGGGAGGCTCCGAGAGTAGATTATAGAGGAAATCCACCCGTCCATATATTCCATTCATCCTAGATCAACGAAGATGTATCATGACCTTCGATAGGTTTATTGGTAGAATGACATGAAGAAAGAAATAGCAGTATTTGTGGCTTAATACCTAAATTGTCAGCAAGTTAAGGTCGAGCATCAGAAGCCGTGAGGTTTATCATAGAATATTGAAATTCCTACTTTGAAATGGGAAATGATTAATATGGATTTCGTTTACCCCATTCTTATCGGAAATTTGATTCCATTTGGGTTATCATCGACAGGATTACAAAGTCAGCCCATTTTCTACCAGTTCGTACTATTTTCTCGACAGAGGATTATGCCAAGCTATATATTAAAGAAATATTTCGATTGCATGATATTCCATTCTCTATAATATCTTACAGGGGTGCTCAGTTTACGACTCACTTTTGGAGGTCGTTTCATAAAGGCTAGGCACCCAAGTGAACTTTAGTAAAGCTTTTCGCCCACTGACTGATGGTTAAGTTGAGCCCACAATCCAAATGCTTGAGGATAAGCTACGGGCTTGTGTATTGTATTTCAAAGGTAGTTGGGATAATCATTTGCCCTTCATCGAGTTCTCTTACAATAACATCTATCATTCCAGCATCAAGATGGCCCCATATGAGGCATTGTATGGGCGGAAGTTTTGGTCTCTAGTTTGCTGGTTTGAAGTGGGAGAAGCCAAGTTAATAGGCCATGATTTAGTTCAGCAGGCAGTAGAGAAGGTGAAGCTAATTCAAAAATGCTTAATGACTGCCTAGAGTCGACAGAAATCATATTATGATGTTAGACGCCATGACTCAGAATTTGTAGTTGGCGATCGGGTATTTCTAAAGGTCTCTCCTATGAAAGGGGTTATGAAGTTTGGCAAGAAAGGAAAACTTAGCCCCAGATATGTCGGACCATACAAGATCATCCGCGGGATAGGCTGAGTAGCTTATAAGCTTGAGTTATCCTCAGAGTTTGAAGCAGTTCACTTGGTATTCCATGTGTCGATATTGCATAAGTGCATAGGAGATCCTTCTCGTATTACTCCCTTAGAGGATGTACATATCACCTAGAATCTAACTTATGAAGAGACTCCAATAGCTATTCTAGATCGCCAAGTTCGAAAGCTGAGAACTAAAGAAGTTGCCTCCATTAAAGTACTATGGAGGAATAATAATACAGAAGAGATGACTTGGGATACGGCTCAGAATATGACATCTAATAGTTACAGCTCAGAATACGGCAGCGAATAGTTAAGATGAGATATGGCTAACCCTCTTAATTCCTGCATTTATAGATGGTCGTGTGAGGTTAAGTTGATCATATTTTGCGATTATATCGCCTTGTGTGGCATTGGATATATGTTTGGGTTGTCTATTAGGTTTTGGATAGTCCAATTTAAAAAGGAAACTCTGCCAAAATTTTTAAAACCCTCAGAAGTTAAGAATATCTTTAACATTCGCGGACGAATGTTCCTAAGGAGAGAATGATGTTACACCTCGTAGTTTCATATCCTGTTGTGACATCAATGGATATCAAAGTTCCGAGAAATGATACTACCATACAGAAGCATAATGAAGGGTTACATCTTGATTATGAAGGTACTGGAGTGTTTGGGAGTTAAATGGATCGAAGTAAGTACATTTTGATGAAAATACGAAAACTAGGCAACTTGACAGGACAAATGATTGACCGTCAAATACCCAGCCTAAGCCATCAATCTTCAAGGAAGTTGGATGGGGAATATTGAAGGACCAACGAAGGTTTGACGGTTCATCGAGTGTACCGTCATAGTACTGAGGTGGAATTTTTTCGTTGGGTTAAATATGGGCCAGGTCGATTTAGACCTCATTTTCACCCTAAATTCGATCCTAACACTTCCAAAATCCTCTCTAATGATTCCCAAACATTCAATACCAATTACAAAGCATATTACATTGGATTAACGTTACTAATTCTGTGATTACCATAGAAATTATCACCCCCCCCCTAGAGAGGTGATTTTGGAAACCCTAGAATTTTAGGAAACTTGTTGGTTTGTGAAGGTTTGGTTGCGTTGAGGTAAACTTTACCGTCCTTTATCTATATATGCAATTGATTGATGATTTGAGATAGGTTGTGAATGTATTTTTGTAGCCGAAACCCGTAAACCTATGATATTATGATAAGTTGAGTTGTGGGCTGATTTTGTTGGAATTGTGAGTTGATATTGATTAACATATTGATTGTTGGTACTATAAACCTAATAGGGTATGTTTTGGAAAATTGTGGAGCCAAATTACATGAACACCCCTTTCGTTAAACAAGACTAAGAACCTTTTTAAGTTAAGGTGATCGCTAAGATACCTAAGTGAGGTTTCTTATGGAATATGGATTATTTATTGATATCGACCCTTTATTTGTTATAGATAATCGGTCGTGAAGATACGAGAGGTTATCAAAAAGGTTATCATTTTCAAAAAGAAGCATTGAGAACTCCATTATATTTTCTATCGAAGTTTCATATTGAGAAGTATTCACTATTATTCAAGATCTTACGATCCTCGTTGTTGGTCACTGGTCATATCATATTTCTTCGAAAGGAAGCTTTCTAAAATATAGTTATCAAGTCGACCACAGGGTTGTTCTAAGAGTAAAGTCAAAGAGTTTATGAATTACAAATTGGGCCAAAGAGTCGTCGTTGTCATAATCTGTTATCCACACCCCGAGTTTTCATTTGGTATTGACATAGTTTTTATTGGCATTAATATCATGCATACAGTCATGATCATATAGAGGATTGGGTTGCACGCTCCGTAATAAATACATATAGAGGATCGGGTTGCACATTCCACAACATATATAAATAGAGGATCAGGTTGCATGTTCTGCAATATATACATATATTGGATCGGGTTTCACATTCCACAACATACATATATGATGAATCGGGTTGCCTATCCCGGAACACATTCATGAACTAGGATGCATATTGCATTATATATTTATACATACACCTAGGATCAAGGAATGTTATACCTCATACAATAAGACGAGGATAGTTTATATAGTAAACACCTATCCAAACAGGTTATATTAAGCTTCAGAATTTCATTATTCGCCCCATATGGCCCCCAAGTTGCTAATGCCTTCCCTTACATCTATTGCTTCATATTGCTTATATGCTTTTCCTTACAACTTACAGATTCATGTTGCTATTCATGCTTTACATACTCAGTACACTATTTCGTACTGATGTTTCTTTTGTTGGGGGCATTATGTGTTCATGTTGCATGTTCTGATAGAGACTCTGCTAGGCCACCGTAGTAGGAGCTATCGAGTTCAGCCGTCAGTAATAAGCTTTGTCTTTTCGGAGCTTTCTGGTTATATATGGAGTTATATACAGTACGGGTAGGTTGGGGCCATGTCCCGGACATATGTCAATTCAGTCGCTCGTAGAAGCTCACACACTTATGTTGGTATGTTTTGTGTGGATGTGTAGCCTTGCCAGCTACGTTATCCTTTGTTAAACTATATTGTGACCTTGTAGGTCCCATTGTATATATGTGTTGGGTTAATCCCTCTTATATAGTGTTTTTGTTGTGATATATTTTAGTACGGCCCTATCGGCTGAAAGTTCTTCTTGTACAGAAGACTGGTCATCAGAGTGGTACGCTCAGGCCAGCAGGGCATTGGGTGTCGGCTCTACACACACATACACAGTTTTGAGTATAAAAGGTGGGAAATTCCACAATGTCTCCAATTGTTTCCTCTTCCAGCATTTATTTCATCCCCAAACTTTTAGCTATTTCTGGGTCAAACACTCTCCCATTTAGTACCTTTTGATATTTCAAATTTTCTATTCTTTTTCTTTAGGATACTATTACAGACTTTTGTTTCTTCGGAAGATAACTCGGTTCCTCATCCACTGATGCCTTTCTTTTGCAAGAACGATGAATCTTCTTCTCTGGTTTCTTATCTTCACCATTAGGAACAAGTGGACTATCTACTCCAGTCTTTCCTTTTCTTGTGACTGCTTTCTCAGCTTTGTTACTATCAGCACCAGTTTCCTGTGCAGCCCCTGCTAACTTACCTTTCCTTTTTTTCTCAAGTGGAGTCTCATCCACCTCCTTTTTTTCATCAAATTCATCCTCTACTACATTTGAGGGTTTCACTATTACTTTATCCACTAATGACGTTTTGACGATACACCTTCGATTCCGACATTTCCCTTTCATCTTGTTTTCTATAAGAGCAGATTCTAGTTGAGCTTGTTATTTTTGTCGAGTTGTGGGTTCCTTCTGGGAAATGTGTTTACGCATAATTGGAGTACTTATTGGAGATACCCCAAATTTTCTTCTAAACACACGATCTAAGTGCACTTCATCATCATCCTTAGTCCCTTTGGAGATATTATTAGAGCCAGTTCCTTTTTAGTAGAAACATTCCCTAGGGGTACAGATAGGGTAAGACCAAGTAGAGTGTCCACATCTCTCTGTGAGACAAGTGTTCCAACCCATACAGGATATGCAGTATGAACAGTGGATTTAGACTCCCCTTGAGTGAAGGGACCTATTTTCTCAACAGTTTTCCCACTCTTTAGCTTATTCATAGTTTCCAGGAATCCAGACACAACTTCAGATGCTTCACTTTCTAGTAAAGCTGGCCAGTGGGCCGGGACGGCCCGGTCCCGCCCCAAACTCGATTAGTAAAAAAGAAAATCGGTATCGCGACTCGAACCGGGACGGGACAATGTCTCGTCCCGACCCGCCCCAATCCCGCCAATCCCGACCCGATCCCGCCCGTAACCCCCCATTTGCAAAAATAGTTGTTGCACCGACGACCATTTTTGGCCTCTCCCCTACCCCTTAATATTTATTTTTAACCCATAAGTTATTATATTTACACTTTAACCCAATTATCTAACTATAAATAACTCATTTTCTCTTCATCTTTCTCACAAATCTTCCTACAATCTCTCTAATCTCTCAATCTATATGTCTACTAGTCTACATTGTTTACTAAATATTCAATTTTATTTATTCATTTGGGAATTGGGAGTGAAGTTGGCAACTAGCTTGAGGATCTTCCATCGAGCAAAGTTTCAATTTTCAACCTCTCGATTACACGTCGACGTTACATCGGCGTTTGGTACATTCATTCCTTCATTAAATTATTATTGTCTGTTTATTTTATTTAGCGCACTTAATTTTATTATCTTTAATTATTTATTATCATAATTAAAATGGAAGGATTAAGAGGTATGTTTAAGGGTAAGGGTGATTCTTCTAGTAGGGGAAACAAGGGCAAGGGTACTTCTTCTAGTCATTCTATTCCTACACAGGATGATTTTATTAATACTGAACATTTTTCTACAATACCATTAGATTTAGACGATGAGCTCTTTTCTGGAACTCAAGAAGACTTTAATTTAGACGATAATCTAGATGATACACCCACTAATGTTGATGACAACACACCCACTAGTGCACCTTCAACTTTAATGCCTCTTATTCCCCCTAGTATGAGACAAGGTCCAGCAAAACGACCATTAAAATCAGATGCATGGATATTTTTTGATAGGGATGTAGTGAATCAAGTAGCTAGATGTAAAATTTGATGTTTTAAAATTTAAGACTGGAAAAGGTCACGGTGGGACGGGGGGTTTAATGAGACACGTAGTAAGGGCTCATCCAGCTAGGTATGCCCAATACGAGGCTTCAAAATTGGGTGCGCAAACGCCCGCTCCATCGGGACAAGGTTGACATACTGATATTGTCCCGGACCAAGTACAGGGTCAAACTAACCCTATGATGGGGGGAATTGTAGGCCCTAAATACAATAAACATAGAGATAGGGAAGCAATATCAAAATTAGTTGATGTGGAGGGTTTGCCTTTTTCATTTCCTTCATCTCCCAATTTTATTCATTACATTAGAGATATATATAATCGTGTTTTTAACGGTTTTCCTAGATCAACTGTTAAGAGATATGTATTTAAATTCGCACATGAATATCAACAATATTTACGTTATTCATTATATTATTTTAATGGCAAAGTATCTATCACGTCTGATATAGGTCGTAGTACTAACGGCCATGATTATTTAACGGTAACTTGTCATTGGATAGATTATAAATGGTCTATGCAAAAATGTATCTTAGCGTATAGATATATAGATGATAGGCACATTGGTACTTTTATTGCAGAAAATATTTATCAAGTGTGCGATTATTACGGAATAACTGATAAAATTATGACTATTACATTAGATAACGCTTCTTCTAACAATTACGCTATAACAATTTTAAAAAATAGTTTAAATCCATCTTTTCCAGATCATTTTCATATAAAATGCGCGTGCCATATATACAACTTAATTGTAAAGGATGGTCTATCACTTTTTGAAGACATTCTTAGTAAAATACAATTTGCTATAAACTTTATTTTTAAAAGTAATAGAGTACAACGAAGAAAAGAATATAAAAAAACTTGTCACGATTATGGACTACCTTATAGAAAAACTCCAGAAGAAGTATCCACTAGGTAGAATTCTTTATACGAGCAACTACTTGTTGCTTATGACTATAGAAAACCTATAACTTTATTTTTTAACTCTCATAATCAAAATCCAGCTGATATGGTTGTAGATAGTGATTGGGTAAAAATTTCCGAACTTATTGTATTTTTAGAGAAATGTTTTCAAGCAACAAAAGAATCTTCTGGTATATATTATCCTACTATTTCAACTATGTTGTTTTATATAACTCTAATCTTTTTATTACTTAGTGAATATATGGAAAAATCAGCTTATATTGCAGCTATTAAAAAATGTTTATCAAAATAAAAAAATATTGTATTTCTATTCCCACTATTTATATTATTGGTGTTGTATTAAATTCGACTATTAAAATAGACGGTACTAAATCACTTATTGAAACTATTTACGATTGTATAGCAGTACTACCACCTCCAAGTCCAAAAAATCCAAATCACCCACCACTATTGAACAAACTAAAGAAGAAGTGTTGTCTAGCGTAGAAGACCAATGCAAAACAAAATATAGGTTTTACTAACAAGAAAGTGCTAGTAACCTACCGGCTTCTATACCATCTTCTTCATCTTCAATACAACTTCACAAAAGACATGTTGTTTCTGCGGCTAGTATTGAAAGCCTCAGAAATAGAATGTGCAGCCGTACCGCTACTAACCAAATTAGCGAGTTTGTTATTTTTGTTTTGCAGGGATCTGTACCGTACCAAGAAGTTCTCAATGAAGATGGACGTGAAGACTTGCTGAAATACTGGAGGGGGAATGAGAAGACCTTTCCGACACTTTCAATGATGGCCTGAGATGTTTTGAACATTCAAGCGTCATCAACTGCATCTGAAAGCACTTTTTCTGCCGGCAGATATCAAATAGGAGACCACATACACTCATTAGCCGGAGACAGCTTGGAAATTGCAGTATTATTCAGAGATTGGATACGAACGGAGCGGAGAAGGTACTGTCAATCGGAGATCAATGAAGAAAAAGGCAAAAACTACAATGAAATCTTATACGAAGGTGGTGGACGCGACGTGGATCAATTTGACCAACAAATATCAATTCCAACCGAAGAACCACAGGAAATTATCAAGAAATTAGAACAAGTTTTTTTTCAGAATGTAATTTGTTTAAATGCAATTTTATTATGTAATTTGCAACTTTTGGACACCACAAAGTCGCAATTTCGATAATTGTATTTGTATTACAAAAAAATCATGTCTATTAAATAATATAAGAGGCACAAAAACAGCCTTGTGATGTTTTTATTACACTATCTTATCTTGTTTAATTATTGAGTTTATTTTTATACATGTGTTATTAAAAAAAAAGGAAAACCCACCGGAACCCAATACCGATCCCGCCCCCGACCCGATCTTGCCCCGACCCAATTTCGGCGGGATCGGGATCGGGACAGGACTGGACTTCGACAAATCCCGCCAAACCCGATCCCGCCTGACCCCGCCAAATGGCCCCGCCCCTTTTCACCCGTCCCGCTCGACTAACCCCACTAAACCCACCGCTGCATCTAAGCCCTGCCATCGCCAACTATACTTTCTAGTATACCAGCCCCTCTCTGTTCACATTCATTCAGATTTCCATGAAACATCTAGCCAACAGAGGACTCAGATTTCCCTTTGTCAGACACCTCTCATGACTTACTACTAAGAAAGTGGTGGTACCTGGTTTATGTGTGGATTCAGTAGTCCTTCTCGTTCCTCTTCAGGGCCAAACACAGAACTCAGTTTTGTAGACGATTCCACTATTTTTAAATTGTCACCCTCTGTTTTGATTGAGAGTTGCTGCGAACTAGACACCTCAGAATTTTGATCATTTTCATCAAATTCAAGATCGGCACCAATTAATTAAGAAGCTGGTATCTCTGATATCTTTGATTTACTATTACTTCATTTACTGTTAATTATGCCCTACATATTCAATACATCTTTCATGATGATGTCCCTTCTAGGGCACTTCCTTTCATGCCCACATGTATAAATAGACAGAGAGGTGCTCCTCCTTAGTAGGTAATTTGCTCAATAGTGATATTATTGCAGTCCCTTCCTTCGTAGTTACAGTACAGGAGTCTTTAGGTACTGTATTTATGTTACTGGAATTTTGGGGTATGGTGGGGCCATTTCCTGACCTGTTGTTATATATATATATATATATATATATATATATATATATATATATATATATATATATATCACTTTTAGAGGCTTGCAGACTTGTGTATAGTGGATATATGTGTGTCGTGGCCTTGTCGGCCCTTTTTGTTATCTGTATACTCTTCTAGTGGCCTTGTCAGCCTTGGCTATCTATTTATATGTATATATACTGTTATCATTCAGTCTTGTTTCATATGGTTATTTGGAGGCCAGGTTGGTCCAAGTTTCATATTACAGGGTTCGGATACTATAGTGGTACGCTAAGGCCTTCGGGCGTTGGGTGTCGGCCATACCCCCCAAGAATGGGGTGTGACAAACTTGGTATCAGAGTAGGTCTGTCCTAGGGAGTCTGCAAGCCGTATCTAGTAGAGTCTTATTTATAGGTGTGTTATGCACCATACTTATAAGCAGGAGGCAACAAGATATTTAGGATGGTTACTTTTCTTCCTGATCTAGATCGTGCGATAGCACTAAATTGCAAGTGTTCACTCAGAATCTCCATCTTGTTTATGTTCTCAGTTTTGTGTACTAGTTCTAGACGACAAGAAGCCCTACGAAGGGTAGACGAAGAGGTAGGAGAGCGTGCTAGTCAAGTACCACCTGCTGACCCGGGGAGACAGGAGCACCAGGATGAGCCTGTATCTAGGGCCTCCAGGATTCCACCCCTACCACCACCTCCAGAGGGAAGCTGATGTACCTCCAGTTCCTCTTTCGGTTTCTCTTGATTATGATTTAGATATGCGGAGCATGGTGCAACTGTTAACTCGACTAGTGGCCTCTCAGGTCCAACGTTAGACTCCCAGTGGTGCTAATAGAGCTGTGAGTGCAAGAGTTTGGGATTTTGTTAACCTAGACCCTCTGGTATTTTCATGGATGGATCCTAATGCGGACCCACATAATTTTCTGTATAGAATTTAGCGGACCTTACGAGTTATACATGCGACGAATGCTAAGATGGTAGAGTTGTCTTCTTATATATTATGTGATGTGGACGCAACCTGGTTTGAGACTTTGGAGTAGACTCGGGGACCCCAAGTTCCACATTTAGGCTGGAGGGAGTTCTCCGAAGCATTTTTACAACAGTATCTACTTATCGAGCTCTCACGAGCCATGCGAGATATGTTCTTATATTTGGAGCAGGGTAATATGAGTGTCAGAGAATATAGCCTGCAATTCAACTCCTTAGCTAGGTATGCTCCCACGATTGTTGATGGTATGAGCGACCTGGTACATCAGTTTGTTAATGGTTTGGGGCCACACTTGGTGAATAAGTGCACGACAGCTTCTTTAAATTCGGATATGGATATCTCCCACATTCAGGCCTATCGCACAGAATCTAGAGGACAGTAAGACGAAACAATAGGCTGATCGAGAGTATGATAGGGGCCAGCACAAGAGGGCTCGGTCCGCAGGTGATATAGGGGGGTCTCAAGGCAAATTTAGGCATCAGTTTCTTATGCGCCCATCTTATCAGACGACTAGTACGCCATCGCAGGTTTAGGGCCAATGTCATGATTCGACCATTTATTTTTGTCAGGGTCAGAGTTCTCGGGCACAGGCCCGCTATATAGAGGAGATTCGAGCCAGTTTAGGCCACCTTTACCCCAATGTGCCCAATGTGGCAGGGCCCATCTAGGGCAATGCCGTCGAGAGTCAGATGCATAATATTCTTATAGTTACCCTGGGCACTTTGTTAGGGAATGCCTGATAAGAGGTAGAGGTTGTATGGCTTAGTTGACAGGATCTAGAGCATCTTATTCATTGTCAATACGTCCTCCTGGACAAGGTACAAAGACATTGGCTGGTAGGGGCAGAGGCAGATGAGCAATATCTAGTTCGAGCGGTCCCCCGAAAAGCATCTATGCTTTTTCAGGACGACTGGACCTTGAGTCTTCTCCAGATGTGGTTACCGGTTTATTATCCGTCTCCTCTTTAGACGTATATTCTTTGATAGATTTGGGTCCACATTGTCTTATATTACACCCTTTATTGCTGGCAAGTGTGTAAAAGAGCCTGAATTGTTACATAAGTCATTTGAAGTGTCTACACCCGTGGGTGAACCAATAGTTGTTAGGCGGGTGTATAGGAATTGTGATATAAAGATATATGATCGACATACTGAAGCCAGCGTAAATGAGATAGAAATGGTGGAATTTTACGTTATTATGGGTATGGATTGGCTAGCTTATTTCTATGCTAATGTCGATTGTTGGACGAAAATTGTTCGCTTTAAATTTCCAGGCGAACCTATCATTGACTAGAAAGGCAATGTTGCAGCACCTAAGGGTAGGTTTATTTCCTACCTTAAGGCTTGGAAAATGATCAAATGATATATTTACCACCTCGTACGAGTCCGGGACGCAGAGGCAGAGCCTCCCACTCTTCAGTCAGTTCCTGTCGTTAGTGAATTTCCTGACATATTCCTTGATGAACTTCCTAGAACTCCTCCTGAAAGGGAAATTGAGTTTGTTATTGACATACTCCACGATACCCAGCCTATATCAATTCCTCTGTATCGAATGGCTCACGCTGAGCTTAAAGAATTGAAAGCTCAGTTGAAGGAACTTCTGGAAAAGGGCTTCATGAGTCCCAGTACCTCCCCGTGGGGTGCTCTAGTGTTATTTGTTCGTAAGAAAGGCGGTTCATTAAATATGTGTATTGATTATCGTCAGCTGAACAAAGTGACTATTAAAAACAAGTATCTGAAGAAAGACACTCCAAATACCCCTTTCCAAACTAGATATGGCCATTATGAGTTCCTTGTTATGTCTTTTGGTCTTACTAATGCACTGACATCCTTTATGGATTTGAGGAACTGAGTATTCAATCCATTCCTGGATATCTTTGTAATAGTGTTTGTTGACAACATTCTTGTATTTTCTCTATTAGAAGTTGAGCATGGGGATCATTTGCGATCAGTGTTACAGACACTCCAGGATCGCGAGTTATATGTCAAGTTTTCTAAATGCAAGTTTTGTTTGAACTTAATGTCTTTAATGGTTCATGTAGTGTAGGACAAGGGCATCGAAATGGGTGGTCAGAAGATCGAGGCGGTAAAGAGTTGGCCAAGGCACACAACTCCTACTGAGGTGCGTAGTTTCTTAGGCTTGACAGGTTATTATAAAGGTTCGTAGAGAATTTCTCTTCTATTGACACTTCGTTGACAAAGCTGACGCATAAGGAAGCCTAGTTTCAGTGGTCAGAAGCTTGCGAAAAAAGTTTCCAAGAGTTGAAAAACATATTAACGTCGGCACTTGTGTTAGCACTACCTGAAGGATCAAAGGGCTATGTGGTGTACTACGATTCTTCCAGAGTAGGGTTGAGTTGTGTTCTGATCTAGCATGGTAAAGTCATTGTGTATGCTTCGAGGCAATTAAAGAAACATGAGCAGAACTACCCGACCCACGATTTGGAATTGGCGGTTGTTATATTTGCTCTGAATATATGGCATCATTATATATATGGAGTTCATGTTGATATATTTACATACCATAAGAGTCTACAGTATATATTTTTCCAGAATGAGCTAAATTTAAGGCAAAGAAGGTGGTTGGAGCTATTAAAGGACTACGATGTTGATATTTTGTATCACCCCGGTAAGGAAAATGGCGTACCTGATGCCTTAAGCCACATGTCTATGGGGAGTTTGGATGGTATTGATGCCAACAAATTAGATATGACCAAATAACTGCATCACTTAGCCAGTTTAAATGTGTGATTTGGACATGGATGAGGGAGGAGCGGTGGTGCAAAATATCGCAGAACCATCATTGATAGCAGAGGTGAAAGCAAGACAGTTTGATGACCCTGAGTTATTCCGAATGAAAGAGGAGATTCCCCTATATAAAAAGCCGATGTTGGAAAATACAGGAGACGGGGTCCTTAGATATCAGGGTCGACTATATGTACCAAACGTAGGAGGACTCCGGGAGAAAATCATGGCTGAGATCCACCAGTCCAGGTATTCCATTCATCCCGGCTTGACAAAAATGTATCATTACCTTCGACAAGTTTATTGGTGGAACGATATGAAGAAATATTTCGCTACATTTGTAGCTCAATTCCTGAATTGCCAATAGGTTAAGATTAAGCATCAGAAACCTGGAGGACTCTTGCAAAATATAGAGATTCCAACATGGAAATGGGAGGCGATTAATATGGATTTCATTATGGGACTGCCTAATTCTCGGCAAAAGTTTAATTCTATATGAGTTATCATGGATAGACTTACGAAGTTTGGTCATTTCCTACCGGTCCGAACTACTTACTCGGTTGAGGATTATGCCAAGCTTTATATTAAAGAGACAGTTTGACTTCTTGGAGTCCTAATGTCTATTATATCTGACAGAGGCGCACAGTTTACAGCTAACTTTGGAGATATTTTTCAGAAGGGCTTGGGTACTCAGATTAATCTTTGCATTGCTTTTCATCCACAGACCGACGGATAGGCCGAACGCACTATTCATACGCTAGAAAATATGTTATGAGCCTATGTTTTAGATTTCAAAGGAAGTTGGGAAGACCGTTTGCCACATATTGAATTCGCCTATAACAATATCTACCATTCCAGTATTTAGATGGCACCATATGAGGCACTATACGGGCAAATATGTAGGTCTCCTATTAGTTAATTCGACATTAGCGAGACAAAACTACTAGTACCTAACTTGGTACATCAAGCTATAGAAAATGTAAAGTTAATTTAGGAATGATTGTTGACAGCTCAGAGGCGACGAAAGTCTTATTCAGATCACCGACGTCTAGATTTAAAATTTGTTGTGGGAGATTGGGTGTTTCTAAAGGTATCACCTATGAAGGGCTTAATCAGGCTAGGTGAGAAGGGTAAGCTTAGCCCCAGGTACGTAGGGCCATATCAAATTATTCAGAGAATCGGTCAAGTGGCTTATGAGCTTGAGTTACCCTTAGAATTATCAGCAGTTCATGAGGTATTCCACGTATCGATGCTTCGCAAATGCTTAGGTTATCCTTCTCACATAACCCCCATTGAGTATGTTCACGTCACGGAGTACCTGTCATACGAAGGGTTCCAATCGCTATTTTGGATCGCCAAATCTGTAAACTACGAACTAAAGAAGTAGCTTCGGTGAAAGTTCTTTGAATAACTAATAGTGTAGAAGAAATGACTTGGGAGGTCGAAGAATATATGAAGTCCCTATATCCTTACTTGTTCCAAACCCCAAGTCTATATCGATACTCATGCGATATAATCTTCTCATTCCTATTATATCCATCGATCTTAAATCATATACTTTGTTTAGGTGCTAATGTTGAGACAAATATGGCAGGTGCAGCTTAGACTACAATGGATGATAGATAAGGCGAGTTATGGGTAACCTTCTTTGATTCTTGCGTATATAGGCGGTCATGTGAGGCCGATTGGATATTATTATGTTATTCAGTAGCCCTGTGTACCATTGGTTATTTGTTTAGGCTGATTGACAGGTTTCGGGTAGCCATGTTTACAAGGAAGACTCTGCTGAAACTTTTCGGAAATCCTAAGCGTTAAAACAAACATCGACATTCGAGGATGAATGCTCCTAAGAGGGGGAGGATGTTACACCCCGTATTAAGGACAAAACGTACTTGAACACATTCGTATTATTAATGAGATTGATATTTATGGCATTTGCAATTATTGAATTATTGTTTGATTGTTTGCAATTATTCATATATGTGCATCCCTTGAGCTTACATTGTTATTAATAGAGTGAGATATTAATGATAGAACGTAACTCTTAAAATAGCCTCGACTACTGATCATCGAGAATGGAATATCGATGATATGATATAAGTCGACATGTGGTCTGCATCACATTCTTGGAGAATGTATTATTCACAGCTACTAGTAATGGTTACTCGTGATGAACACATGGATACTTTGGAAAAGTATTGGCATACCCTGCCGATAAACTATTTGTTATACATGTCTATAGTGTTATCGGCGTGTGAAATATAAAGGTCCTTTGACTTGAGGTCAATACGCACCTTGTTTACAGAATGATGTACTTTGACCAAATTCTAAGCTTAAACTCCTTCTGGATAAGATACGGCTTGTGTTAGGTGCATCAGGATGTAAATCAAGGTGGTAGTTGAGCCAAGAATATGATTCATTCCTCGATTGGAAATTCAAGAGAGCACTCAGCTTCTCAATGTTATTAGGTTGACTAAACTCATTGGCCAGTGCAAGAGACATATTTAGAATATCGTCTAGTTGTCAACTAATAAATGTGAGATAAAGTGATTAAGCCATTTGGATAGACACTTGGCAAATCCTAAGCTTAATCGAGTGTGTCGCGAATGAAAGGAATTTATAGTTCCGCATAAAGGTTAATTTTGTTGGATTCATGTAAACGTACTTCACATATTGAGTTCGTCATACGACGCAGTCTAGGAGTTTCGTATGGACCTTAATTAGATTAATATCGATATGTGAAGGCATATAGGGTCACACTATATGCGATTGTTTCTTCGATCTAATAGTGTATTGAGAAAGTATTAAATATTCGATTGAGAATCGAGATATTTAATTTATAATAGTTATGGAATATTTTTATTTGATAGAAATTATTTAATTAAGTTGAATTGGATTTCGGATTTAATCAAATGTGTTGGATATATTATATGGGTACTCGGACAAATACAGGGAAGCAATTGGGCCAGAAATTACTGGCCCAAAATAAGAGCCTGGTCTTCCACTGTGGATGTGTGAAGTGGACCAGCCCAGCTGGTCCACTAAACATTAACATAGGCCAGGTTTTCCTGTTTTGAATCTGCATAGGTTTTATCCTGACTCCTATGTATACAACACGTACCCCATAATTATGAAGTTACAGAAAATTACTTCTAAATTCCTGAAGAAAGATTTCCTAGATTTCTTGTAAAGGAAATACAGTAGAGTTGGAACTTGCAATCGATGATTCAATTCGCGTGGATACCTTAGTATTGAATCCGGCGCTTGAAAACCTGTAAGTTTTCTTCTATTGTGTTTTGAACACTTTATATGATTATCATATAAGCCATGCCAAGATCGTTTTTAGGTAAGTAAAATTTTTAAATTTCCTTTGTGCTTACGAACCCAATAAATCCCTACAGTGGTATCAGAGCCCAGGCTGGTTTAATGATTATACGATAATCAGTATTAACGATTACGTGCGAAAATTAATTGTTTCAATTTATTGAATTAATTTTCCAAAAAACAATTAAAACAATGAACGGTAACCGGAACACTGTTCCGGCAGTGCAGTGGCAGTTTTCGGCGGGTTTTCGGCGATTCAACGTGTTCTACCATCGTCTCCATTATTATCGAGAAATCCACTTTATAAGATGGTCGATAAAAGTGTTGAGAGGTGACGGGACGCGGCGTTGACGCTGGAAACGCCGACTGCGGGGCTATTTTCGGCCGCCTCGTGCGTCGAAATGGTGAAGTAATACCACCACTGTGATCGTCTCGACGAGAGAAATCGAATGGTGGTGGTGTTACACGGCGAAAGTCGCTGAAAAAAGGCCATCGCCGACTGTTTTGGAAATAGCTGGCAGCGTCTCAAATTCCGACTGTCGTGGGCCACCAAACCGGTGATGAAAATCACCGGTGAGTTCGGCCCGACGTGGGCTGTCGACCGGTGGTATTCAATTTCGTTAATTTCATCCTGAAATTCGAATCCCAAATTTGATTTGGGTTTGGAATTGATTTTGAAATAGTTTAAGGACCTAATTTAAATTAAATTAGGGTTTTCGAAATTGCAATCTAGCCCTTATGTCAAATCTAAAAATTTTAGAAGTTTCTAGAATTGCAATTTAGTCCCTGAAAATTTTTCTGGAAATTTAAAAAGTTTTTAAAATCAGCAAATTTGGTCCTTGGGGCAAATCTATAAACTTCAGAAAAGCAGATTCAGTCTCTGACTAAATCTGTAAATTTCATAAAAGCTGATTTGGTCCCTGGGACAGATCTGTAAATTTCTGAAAAGCATATTTGATCCCTGGGCCGATCTGTAATTATTTTAAGGTTCTGAAAATTGCAGAAAAGCCACTAAAAATTAAATTTTATTTTCTGAATTATTAAGGGACTGTTTGGATGAGCAGAAAATTCCAAAAATTGAAAATTGAGTTTTAAATTTGGAATTTAAATATTTTCTAAGTTGAAAAAAAATTAATTAGCCCACAATTATTGTTATTTTGGTATGTTATTTGATAATGTGCGCTTGAATTAATTGTGTTCCCTAATTGTTTAATTGATTGCCATTTAAATAATTAGTATAGTGTCCGCATTATATATGTCTGGGTAGGTGGCGCCCAGTATTTGTTAGACCGCATTATGCATGTCTGGGTAAGAGGCACCCATTATTTATCGGACCGCATTAAATCAGGTTTGGGTAGGCGGCACCCAACTATGTGTTCTATTTGATCTAGCACGCTTAATAAGGATCTTGATAAAACCCTGATTAAAATGTTCCCCAATTTAATATAAGTCTGATTTGAAATTCGCGCGTCGTCCGTTATAATTGAATGAGTGCAAAATCCTTTTCGGCTATAAGAGTATTTACACCCTAATGTTTGTTCTAAGTATACGAGGACTCAGACTCTTCATATATGCATGTGTTTGCAGTAGCGAGTGAGAAACTTATGTGAGTATTTACGCCCTAGCTTTTGCTCTACAAGGCCAAACTTGCTAATATGCATGATTGCAGTAGCGTAACGGGGTTGACTTACTTAGTTATGTCTTGACGCCCTAGCGTCAGAATAATCTAAGGGCGCAGATCGATTGTTTAAAACAGTCAAACCAAGAGTTGCAAATTGTTTGTAATTGGTTTGGAGACCTACCAGATTGTACTGTTGAAGTTATCATCCCTAGCAAATGCGGAGACAATATGAACTTGGATCTTGGCCCATTATGATCATATTTGATATGAGCTTGTATTCTTCCATGGGGTCGTAGAATATATTAAAATAATGGGAGCTAATTAAACTAAAGGACATGTTAATTAGTTAATGAATGTGTTCATAGAAATTATATTTAATTTCAGTCTATCTATTTCTTCAGATTATTTAAAATATCGAATCTGTCATTGAAATGCTTGGTTGAGACTAATAAGTTGACTGGAGCTAATTATTTGGACTGGTTGCGTAATTTGTGTTTGGTACTAAGACAAGAGAAAATTGAGTATGTGTTAGACATAGACTTTCCAAAAGTTCTTGATGAAGAGTTTGTTAAGTATGCTTTGTTTGACAAGGCTGCTTATCAGAAGCATTTGGATGATGCTACCTCGGCACAGTGTGTCATGTTATCCTCCATGACTGTAGAGTTACAGAGACAGCATGAGAACATGCCCCATATGAGATGCTAGAACATTTGAGGAGTCTTTATGATTCACAGTCTCAGACTATGGAGTATGAGCTGTTGAGAGACCTCTTCAAATATAGGTTGAATGATGGGGGCCAAGTGTCTGGTCATGTTCTGAAGATGATTGGGTTGATAGAAAAGTTAGGTTTGATTGGAACGAAGCTGCCCCAAAATGTGTCTGTTAACCTGATTTTGAATTCGCTTCCTGGTTCGTTTGAGAATTTTATTGTGAACTTCAACATGAATGGAACCAATGTGAATCTTTCAGAACTTCACAATATGTTAAAGACTTATGAATCATCTACTTCAAAGAGGAAGATTGTGCTCATGGTGGGCTCAACTACTAAGTTCAAATCTAAAGGTAAGAACAAGAATAATAAGGGTAAGGCTGGTGCCAAACCTACAGTCTTGAAGCCTAAAGGAGGTGTTCAGAAGAAGTCTAGATTGGCCAGGTACGTATGCCTCAACTGCAAGCAAAAGGGGCATTGGAAAAAAGATTGCACCGCTCCAAGAGGAGACAAGGAACTAGGTATTTTTGGACCTACTGGACAAGGTATGTTTGTCATTGAGATTAATATGTCTATAAGTAACTCTCACTGCTGGGTATTGGAAACAGCTTGTGGCTCACACATTTGTAATAAAGTGCACGGCCTAATGGACATCAGAAAGATTAGACCATGGGAGGTGGACCTACGCGTTGAAAATGGAGCACGAGTTGATGTTTAGCGTGTAGGAACTTATAGATTAGATTCACCTTCGGGTTTTACATTAGAAATTAATAATTGTTATTTGTTCCCTCGATTACGAGGAATATTATTTCCATTCCAGTGTTAGACATTGAGGGTTTTTCCTCATATATTGCTAATGGTAATTATATACTATTTTTTAATGGTATTGTTTGTGGAAATGCTCCGCTTGTGAATGGTTTATATATTCTCAATTATAATCGTGAAATTCTCAATGTTCAAAACAAATGATCTAAAATAAGTGATCCAAGAAATCCCACCTACTTATGGCACTGTAGACTCGGTCATATCAATAAATCAAGGATAGCAAGATTAAGAAAGTTAGACTACTTGGAACCATTTGACTTGGAGTCCTATGGTGACTGTGAATCTTTCTTGAGAGGAAAGATTACCAACAAACTACTTTCTGGGAAAGGTGTGCATGTCAAAGAGGCTCTTGAGTTGGTCCATACAGATGTATGTGGGCCGTTTTCCACTCAAGCTACGGGAGGTTTTTCCTTTCTTCGTAACATTTACAGACGATTTCACAAGGTTTGGATGTGTGTATCTTATGAAGAACAAGTCCGAAGCCTTTGAGAAATTCAAGGAGTATAAGTTAAAAGTAGAGAAACAACTTGAAAGAAGTATCAAGACTCTTCGATCAGATAAAGGAGGTTAATACTTGAGTAGAGAATTTCTAGATTACATGAAACTTCATGGAGTCCAATCAGAATGGACACCTCCTGGAACACCACAAATAAATGGCGTTGCTGAAAGGAGAAATCGAACCTTATTAGATATGGTCAGATCCATGATGAGTTTTTCAGCTCTTCCAACATATCTTTGGGGTTGTGCTTTACAAAACTCAATCTATATTCTGAATAGAGTTCCTTCAAAGTTAGTAGAGAAAATGTCATATGAGATATGGCATGGCAAGAAGCCTGCACTTACACATATGCGAGCCTGGGGCTGCCCTGCATATGTTACTGACAAGTTGGAATCTAAAAGTGAGAAATATTACTTTGTGGGATATCCTAATGAAACGAGATGACACTATTTCTATCTTTTTGGAGAACATAAGGTCATTATTTCCAGAAATGCAACTTTCCTTGAGGAAGACTGTCTAGAAGGAACAGAGTTACAATAAGATAGAACTTGAAAAAATTCAAGAACCACAAAGCAACATAGAGGTTGAATCCTTGTCGAATGACCTAGACAAACATTCAGTGGGAGTATTTGGTGAAGGTGAGTGCTTAGAGTACAACTTTCAACTAGTGGGAGTGTTGTAAGGATTGATGTAGAAATGCAAGATTCTCATACACAACCAATGAAAGTTGATACAATGGTTGTACATCATTCCATTCATGAAACACATGTAGATGATATTCTTGAAAACTCTCATAGTGGTGGAAACACACAATAACCTTCTCATGATCAGAATACAAGAACCACAAAAACATAAAATAACCAACTTCGTAGGTCCACTAGGACTCATCGTTAGCCTGAAAGACTTAATCTCCTTGTTAAAAGTCAAAATGAGATAGCTATTCATGATGATGATGAGCCTACAACCTACATCGAGGCTATGTTAGACATTGACTCGCAAAGATGGCAAGAAGCCATGAAATCCGAAATGGACTCAATGTATGTCAATCAAGTTTGGAACTTGGTTGATTTGCCAACAAGGGTTAGACCCATAGGATGCAAATGGGTCTTCAAGAAGAAGATTGATGCATTTGGCAAGGTTCAAACCTACAAGGCTAGGTTGGTAGCAAAAGGTTACAATCAGAGGTCTGGGGTCGATTATGATGAAACCTTTTCGCCAGTTGCAAAGATTAAGTCCATTCGGATTTTGCTTGCAGTAGTTGCATACTATGATTATGAGATTCGACAGATGGATTTTAAAACTGTTTTCCTAATGGAAATCTAATTGAGGAAGTATATATGATACAACCTAAAGGTTTTACATCCAAGTCAAAACCCAAAGCAGTATGCAAACTACAAAAGTTCATTTATGGACTTAAGCAAGCCTGAATGAGTTGGAATATTTGTTTTGATAAAGCTATCAAATCATTTGACTTTGTCAAGAGAAAAGAGGATCCATGCGTTTATAGTAAACGCAAGGAATGGAGTATTGTTTTCATTATCATATATGTAGATGACATATTAATAATGGGAAATGATAAGTCCCTCATGCAATCATTGAAGTAATGGTTGTCCAGCACCTTCATGATGAATGACTTAGGTGAAGCCTGCTATATTCTTGGAATTAGAATCTACAGAGATAGAGCTAATAGATTGCTAGGGGTGTCACAGTCTACATACATAGATAAAGTGCTAAGACGTTTCTCAATGGAAAACTCCAAGAGATGAGGTCTTCATATGGGTCAAGGCATCAAGTTATCTAAGAAGAATAGTCCTTCTACTGTTACAGAACTTGAACGCACTAGGCCATATGTGGCCTTTGCAGTTAGCATGACTTGCAAATTCCAGCAGAATCCTGGGGAAGAACACTGGAAAGCAGTCAAGAATATTCTTAAGTATCTTAGACGAACTAAAGAATATTTCTTAGCCTATGGTGGGCAAGAGAAGCTAGTCACTACTGGGTACACTGATGCTAGCTTCCAAACAGATCTTGATGACTTCAAGTCACAATCTGGATATGCCTTCATTTTCAATGGTGGAGCAGTGAGTTGGAAAAGTTCCAAGCAAGAAACCACAGTTGGTTCGACGACTGAAACCGAGTACATTGCTAGATCGGAAGCTTGTAAAGAAGTTGTCTCGATATCTGAGTTCTTAAAAGAACTAGGGGTTGTTCCAAGTGCTAGTCATCCAATAACGATATATTGTGATAACATTGGTGCGATTGCGCAAGCTAAGGAACCAAGATCAACAAACAGAAATAAGCATGTACAGAGGAAATACCACATACTCAGAGAGATGGTGGAATCTAAAGAAATAGATCTAGGCTATATTCCCACAAATGATAATCTAGCTGACCCATTTACTAAATCATTAAGCTTAACTAAGCATAATGGTCATTTCGAAAACATGGGTATTAGATACATTGGAGATTGGCTCTAGGCCAAGTGGGAGATTGAAAGTATGTATGTCCTAGAGACAATCTATATTAGGGACAAAATGTACTTGAACACATTCGTATTATTAATGAGATTGATATTTATGGCATTTGCAATTATTGAATTATTATTTGATTGTTTGCAATTATTCATATATGTGCATCCCTTGAGCTTACATTGTTATTAATAGAGTGAGATATTAATGATAGAACGCAACTCTTAAAATAGCCTCGACTACTGATCATCGAGAATGGAATATCGATGATATGCTATAAGTCGACATGTGGTCTGCATCACATTCTTGGAGAATGTATTATTCACAGCTACTAGTAATGGTTACTCGTGATGAACACATGGATACTTTGGAAAAGTATTGGCATACCCTGCCGATAAACTATTTGTTATACATGTCTATAGTGTTATCGGCGTGTGAAATATAAAGGTCCTTTGACTTGAGGTCAATACACACCTTGTTTACAGAATGATGTACTTTGACCAAGTTCTAAGCTTAAACTCCTTCTGGATAAGATACGGCTTGTGTTAGGTGCATCAAGATGTAAATCAAGGTGGTAGTTGAGCCAAGAATAGGATTCATTCCTCGATTGGAAATTCAAGAGAGCACTCAGCTTCTCAATATTATTAGGTTGACTAAACTCATTGGCCAGTGCAAGAGACATATTTAGAATATCGTCTAGTTGTCAACTAATAAATGTGAGATAAAGTGATTAAGCCATTTGGATAGACATTTGGCAAATTCTAAGCTTAATCGAGTGTGTCGCGAATGAATGGAATTTATAGTTCCGCATAAAGGTTAAGTTTCCTGGATTCATGTAAATGTACTTCACATATTGAGTTTGTCACACGACGCAGTCTAGGAGTTTCGTGTGGACCTTAATTAGATTAATATCTATATGTGAAGGCCTATAGGGTCACACTATATGCGATTGTTTCTTCGATCTAAGAGTGTAATTGAGAAAATATTAAATACTCGATTGAGAATCGAGATATTTAATTTATAATAATTATGGAATATTTCTATTTGATAGAAATTATTTAATTAAGTCGAATTGGATTTCGGATTTAATCAAATGTGTTGGATATATTAAATGGGTACTGGGACAAATACAGGGAAGCAATTGGGCCAGAAGTTACTGGCCCAAAATAAGAGCCTGACTGTCCACTGTGGACGTGTGAAGTGGACCAGTTAGGCTGGTCCACTGAACAATAACATGGGCTAGGTTTTCCTGTTTTGAATCTGCTTAGATTTTATCCTGACTCCTATATATACAACACATACCCCATAATTATGAAGTTACAGAAAATTACTTCTCAATTCCTGAAGCAAGATTTCCTAGCTTTCTTACAAAGGAAATACACTGGAGTTAGAACTTGCAATCGAGGATTCAATTCGCGTGGATACCTTAGTATTGAATCCGGCGCTTGAAAACTTGTAAGTTTTCTTCTATTGTGTTTTGAACACTTTATATGATTATCGTATAAGCCATGTCAGGATCGTTGTTGGATTAGTAAAAATTTTAAACTTCCGTTGTGCTTACGAATCCAACAAATCCCTACCATGTTTATCTTTCTATTAAGCTATCTTTTCTCACGAAATAAATGTTAAAAGGTATTGAATATAGCAGCTTGTGCATTTTTGTTTTCATTTTTCTTGGATTATCAGACATTATTGCAGCAAGAAAATTGAAATAGTAAACTTTTATTACTATTCAGTCATTAGCTTTTATTGTTCTAACTCATTGTTCTCTTTTATTTATAAATTTGCTATATATTTTATATATTTTATTTTGTAGGTCTATTGCTTTTTATACAATTTATCAGAAAGAAACTTAATAGAATCTCATAATGGAGCTCTTGCTAGATTTTTAACATACATTACAAAATATTAGAAAATGCTCTTTAAAATATGAACAAGTCGTTAATGATTGTAGGTGCATATAAGAAGGAATAGTAACAACTTTGCATTTAAAAAAGTTAGAAAGAAAACTTCAAATAATGTATGATTCTTTTTTATTTAAAAACAAATAACCTGCAGACCCTTATTAAATTTGGCTTTAGTCCATAAAATAAAATGAGTCGGCTCTGATTCTAGGATCCCATGCACAGCACAAGCTTTGCGCATCTGATAACTTTTTTTAATAAACTTCAAATAATGTATGATTCTTTTTTATTTAAAAACAAATAACCTGCAGACCCTTATTAAATTTGGCTTTAGGCCATAAAATAAAATGAGTCGGCTCTGATTCTAGGATCCCATGCATAGCACAAGCTTTGCGCATCTGATAACTTTTTTGAATATTTTTTTGTATCTATTTTATTTGGATTATATTTGTAGTGTCAACCCAACACAAGTCCTTTTTTAATATATTTTATTGTTTTCAATTGAAATTTCATTTTTTCAATATTTAATATTTTAGATTGAGTTAATGATTTTTAAATTTAGGAAAAAAATTGATCTAACACTACTCATGATACAATCAGTCTAGCCATTCTTTGGCTCTAACTTATACAAGATACCAAAAAGATAGTCAACTCTATTATCACATAAATAGTGAAACTAACGAGAATTTGGCACCAGATATCCAAAGGTGTGGAAAGAGCAGGTGTGAGACAAAATGTAATAGGATGCTACTCTAGGCTAGCTTCACTTCTTCAACCTCCGTCCCTTATTTCAAAAATCAAGAAACATCTCTAGAGAGCAAGAATACTTTTTTTAGGCATTATACATAAATAGATCCTCAAACATGGCCTCAGGCCCTCAACTGACAAGTATGTCTTTCAAATTTGGGTGTGCAAAACTCACAAATAGGCACCTCAACTTATCTTCATTTTGTCAGTTGGACACTCCACTAACAAAATGATCATCTAGACTTAATATGATCCTAGGAAGCTCATGGGCGACTATGAAGGCTAAAATTCGTAATGGATCTTCAGACGTGCATTTTCATATCACACGCCCTTTGGTGATGGAGATACGACCTTTGGAGGCCATGGAAGGACAAGTCACAAGGGAATACATTGTGTAGATGATTTCTTGAAAGAAGCGTGGAGATGAAGGACAATTGATGGAAGCCACACAATGAGGATAGCAGTTCAAACGTGGTTAGAAGTGCAATTCGTGGCTAGAAATGTATTTCATGCAATTCATGAATAGGAGTGCAAATTCGAAGCTAGGATTGCAATTCAAGATAAGAAGGGCCCATGTTGGGTTATTTGTGCAAAGACCACTTTTGGATCTTTGTTGTAATAAAGATACTATATAAGAAACTCTTAGCCTTATTTTCATGGTTAGCTTGTTTTGATGATGAAACTCTTATGAGAGATTAGTATAGTAGTTTATAGGTTATTTATAGTTCTTAGCAAATTTGTAGTGTAAATGTGAGGTTGTTCTTGGCCCTGTTCATGATTCACACTTGAGGTTTTCTCACTAGTGGAATCATTCCAAAACTCTTATAGTTTATGTGCTTTTATAGTTTAATTCCATTGAGGTCTTTGATTTCATATATCATTGATTGCTTTGGATTATTAATTTTTGCATTTTCGATTCGATTTCTTAGACTTTCGTTTAGGGAATCATATCATTTGGTATCAGATCTTAGGCTAAAGAATTGTATCTACAATTCTTAATCCTAGATTCTTCTATTTTGAAAATCCAAAAAAATCTGAAATTCCCAAAAAATTGTTGTTATTTTGGTGGATTTGAGGCCAAATTTGAGTTCCTTGATATAAAAACCCCCTAGATTTTAAAATTTTATAGTATTTGAAGTTGTATTGAAGATTCTACCATTGAGGGACCTTGAATGTTTGAAACTTGAAAGTGGTTTGGTGAAGGAAGGTTATATTGACTTCAAATGTTGGTGGGTTTTGTTCCATTCATCAAGGGGAGATTGAATATAAAATTTGGTGGCAATTGGAGGTAATTTGGACAAGTATTGAAGAATCCACCATTGAATGACCTTCAAGAACTTGAAAATGGGTCTTCTTGAAGAAGGTAAAACTGAAACTTGAAACCTATTGAGTTTTGTTCTCTACATCAAGAAGAGCTTAGATTTAAAATTTGGTGCGATTTGAGGTGAATTGGAAAATTGGATATTTATCATGTTCTTGAGTTGTCTTCATAAATTCATGATGAAGAAAACACTCAAAATGAGTTTTTGATCCAAAAACGTTCAAGTCAAGTGGTGAAAAGGTGTTTGTAGGGCCCAAAAACGAAAGTTCTAGGTTGTTTGGGGCCAACAAATCAGCAAATTTTCTGAATTTAAAATAAAAATATATTTTATTTTCCAAAAAGTCCACGTCAGCAGGCCACGTCGGCACATGTCAGCCCCAACAGCCGCATTAGCAGTCGCGTTAGTAGTTGCATCAGCAACTGCCAGCCACCTCAGCTCCACGCGCGCGACTTCGAGGCCCACTCGCACCTGCAGGCGCTTGCAGCGCACATTCAGAGGGCTGAATGCCCTGTTTTGCACTGTCCAGCCCCTGTTTTGGGCTGTTTGGGCCCAATTTTGTCCAGGTTTTCACTCAAATTTCTTACGGTTTGATTTCTTATTTTATTTCTAATATTTTAATACTTTCAATTAATTAACAATAAGTAATTAAACCTACCTATTTTGCTAATTAATTCTTGAATTTTATCACTTTTCATCCCAAATTTCTAAAAAAGAATCTAAGTGTTGAAAATCGATTTTTCTTCTTTGCTTCTCATTTATTTAATCCTCTAAGCTAATTAACATAGTAATTGTTCTTAATTGATTGTTACTAGTTCTTGAGTCAGAATTTTTATTTCGTGTTCATTCTTCTTAAGCTTTTCTCTTTTAGTTTGTTGAAGGTTCTGTTGGAAATTTGCCTTTGGCGGGAGTTGCGACCGACCAACTTTAACGGCTTAAACACTAGTGTTACGTATGTTGGAGAATCCGGTTCTTCACACATGCATGATCTACTAAGTACGTAGATAACCGTAGGACCAAGAATCGTCAAATTTCATTAAGAAATGAAAGAGATATTGGTCCACGAAGTAAGGTGTTTGAAGCATGGAAAGTGTGGTATTGTGTTCAATTCTCCCTCATCGGTAGAGGAAGAAAGAATTGTTGTGTATATAAGACTCGAAATTGGTTTGGGGTTTGGAACCCCAAGGGGTATCCCATGTGTTTAAAGGAGGGAGGACCTAGATGTGCTTCGGTTCAAGGAAAGACCACACGCGCGCCGCCGCCGCCCGCCCGTCCGGTCCGGTTCCGAGTTCCGGGTCCACGGGCTGTGGGATATTATCTTTTTGGGCCAGAAAACTTTGTCAGAAGTACAGTTTGATCCCAGAAGTTTCAGATGTGCAGTTTGGACCAGAATTCTTTCAGATGTGCAGTTTGATCCCTGAAGTTTCAAGATGTACAGTTTGGTCCCTGAAGTTTTCAGAAAGTCAGAATTTCGACGGTCCAGTAAGAGATGCAGCAAAACAGTGCACGAAAATACACAACCAAAATAGCTTTCTTCCTACAACTTCCAAGCATCATTTCGTTACTCAATATTCTTCACGGTAGCTCTTGAGTTTCCTTTGCTCAAGTGTTCCATTGCTGTTTTATCTTGGGAGACAAATTGTCCAGGACGTATAAAGGATACATACGGGGCAATATTGTCTTAAGGACAGAGTGCTACACTTGACTCAGCAAAAACAATTTACATTTTTCCGTCTTCTACAAAACTGGAATTTCTAGTTTTTACTTGTGTAACAATTGTAATTTCAGATTCCATGTTGAATTATTGAATATCTGTTTATCCTTTCGAATACTTGTAATAGTTATATACTTTCCGTACTGCTTTATAAAGTACCATAGAGCAAAAACTCCCAACAGGTTCTTGACTCCGTCCGTTAGAATTTGAGTCTTCCATCTTTCTACTTAACGAGAACTCATTCCTCCACATAGGCTAAGCAACCTTGTGTGATTGATTGAACTTAGGTTCATTACAACCTTGCAAGAACACTTGAGTGACGTGAGAAATGAGTAGGCATGAAGAGTGACGTGAGGGCTTTTACTTCTAACGTATTTTTTGAGTTCTTTAGGTACAATGACTAACTTCGGAGAACATTCTCATGGTGGAGATGATCCTTTGTCTCTCGTACTTAAGGGGTTGACGAGGTTAAGTGTGGAAGTAGATGGGATAAAAGAGAGAATGAGAAGTTTCGCATCTAGGGTGTCCCATGTTAAGAATGCAAACCGAGGGGAAACTTCCCCACCACCTCATCATAACTCTTCTAATCTTTCTACTTATTCATCTTGTTGTAAAGACTCTTTTGTAGGTACTCAACGAAATAAATGGCTAAAGAATTTTTCATGTGAAGAACCCCTATGCTTGAAAGAACAAGTTGAGATTAATCAGGATGAGAATAGCCCTTCAAATGAGCGACAAGGTAAGTTAGCTAACCTTAACACTTCACATGATTTGAATGATCATGATGAAACTTGAGTGTGAATGGAGGGTTACCTTTTTGTGAACTTGATTATTTATTGCCTTGTGTTGGGTATCATGATTTCTTGTTATGTGTTAATAATGTCACTATCGATAGTGCTCATACACTAGTTGATCATTTTGATGACCAGATTGATTCTTTCTGTGAGGTCAATTTGTGTCCACCTAGTGTTAACACTTATCATAAGAGTGTTTGTGCATTGTCATGTGTTGAGATTGCTCACCCGCTAGTTGATCCTATTGATGACCGAATTGATTCTTCTGGCAAGATCGATTTGCATCCAACTAGTGTGGATACTTGTGATCATCAACTTGAATGTTATGATAGTCCACTAGTTGAGGAAGTTTGTGAAGTATTCTATGAACCTTAATTAAGTGAGAACCTTGACCTAGATGATAATGTGAATATGAGTCCTTTGATCTTACCTTGTTGACTTGTGATGAGACTCAAGATTACGATAGTGTTATGTGTCATGTAGAGAGTCATGACGTTGATCCTTTTGATAGTGAACTTACATGCTTTCACTCACCAACTTTAGTTAATTACTCTTTATTAAAGGATAGTTGTTTTTATCAATTTACTTGTAATAATAGTCCACTAATTGAGAAATTGTGTGATGTGCTTAATGAACCTCAATTTAGTGATGATATTGATGTAGTTGATAATATGGTTAGTCATGAAAAGGAAGGTGATGTTTGTATACATATTGGTACTTCTTCCTTGTGTGTCCAAAAGTTTAGTAGTATGTTTGATTGTGTTCTTGAACCTTCTGGTAATACTACATATGAAGGCACCATAGATGAAGTTATTTTAGGAGACACCTTTCTTTACTACTTGTTTGCTTACGATGACACTTATTCTTGTGTTGGAGGTACATCTTATGTTGAGAGGGGTCTTATTGAGGCATATTATTGTTGTCTTGACCAAGATGTGTGGGTATTCTTTTCTTTTTGACTCCGGTGATGTATTAAACTTGTGTGAGTGCTCTTGTTTGAAAAATGAGGATCAAATGTGCTTCATGTCTTCTAGAATGAATGTAGCATTCCATGCTTCTAATTTTAGATCCATTGATTTCTTTACTTTATCCTCGTTTAATGATATTTGGAGGAATCAACTTCTTGATACCTCATATGTGAGAATGTTATTCATGGTGATTATTGATGTGTGATTGTACCACAAGTTTATTCATCCTTGGAGTGAAACTATGATTATTGCCTTTTGTGCTAACCCTCATGCTATGAGGACCATGTTTTCATATATCTTCCCTTGGTTTTTGCAAGGTTCGGATTCAAGGACGAATCCTTTTGAAGAAGTGGAGGATGATATGGTCCTAGGAAGCTCTTGGGTGACTGTGAAGGCTAGAACTCGTGATAGAGCTTCGGACGTACATTTTCATGCCACACGTCATTTGGTGATGGAGATAGGGCCTTTGGAGGCCATGGAAGGACAAGTCACAAGGACATACATTGTGTGGATGAATGCTTGGAAAAAGCGTGGAGATGAGTGCAACTCGTAGATAAGGAGTGCAATTCGTGGCTAGAAATGTAATTCATGCAATTCGCGAATAGGAGTGCAAATTTGAGGCTAGGATTGTAATTCAAGGCAAGAAGGGTCCATGTTGAGCTATTTGTGCAAAGACCACTTTTGAGCCTTTGTTTTAATAGGGATACTTATATAAGGAACTCTTAGCCTTATTTTCATGGTTAGCTTGTTTTGATGATGAAACTCTTATGATAAATTAGTATTGGAGTTTATACGTTATCTCTAGTTCTTAGCATAGCTTGTTGTGTAATTGTGAGGTTGTTCTTAGCCTTGTTCATGATTCACACTTGAGCTTTGCTCACTAGTGGAATCATTCCAAACTCTTATAGTTTAGGTGCTTTTAGGGTTTAATTCCATTGAGGTCTTTGATTTCATATATCATTGATTGCTTTGGATTACTATTCTTGTATCTAATCACCTATCCTTTTAATTTCCACATTTTCGATTCGATTTCTTAGAGTTTCATTTAGGGAATCGTATCAAGACTCCTCAAAATTTATGTGTTACGTCAGTGCCACGTCAACATTTGTGCTTACGTGTTCAACTTTATACAAGTTGAGATGTCTACTTGTGCACACTCAAAGATAGAGGTTATACTTCCCAACTGAATCCAAATTTGAAAACCTTTATATGTATTACGCCTTCTTTTTGCGAGTCATCAATCTTCAAGTTCAAAACAAAGTCTATACATTATACAAGCATTCCGTCTCAAAATGCTGCACAGTAGCGAAGAAAGAGAATAAAGCTCTTCGTAATATTAGGCGAGTTTCATGAGATTTATACCAACCATTGAAATTAACGTAAAAAATATTGGAGTCGAACCAAAGTTGTGAATATACAATATTCAATGGAGAAATTAATCTAGTCTGGGATGACAAAAGTTTAAAGCTAAAGCGTTTTTATCAAATCATATCATATAACCATAAGGTCCATAACACATTGTAGTTTTACATGCCACATACAATGGCCAAAACTATAGACGGTCCCTCAAAATATAGTAATAATAGTGCAGTCTTGACTTTCCTATTTCCGTACTGTTCATTAGAACAAATTAATTCCACAAAATTATGAATTGAGGGAACCAAAAATATCACACTGTATACTAAAATATTTAATTAATTAAGGGAAAATTTCAATAATGTACAATTTAACATAAGAAATTATATTTTTATAGCCAAATTTTTTATTTACATTTACAGTCACATATTTCACGGTATACAACATTATACAACAGTATACAATTTTATACACCTGAAGCAGATATGTGTCAATCTTGTATAAAAGTGTTTATACAATAATATATAACTTTATACACTTACGGGACACAATGTGTCAACCTTGTATAAAAGCGTATAATGGTGTATAATAGATGTTTACACAAACTTATACAAATGTCCTCGGCCAGATCTGGCTATGTCCGGTGTTTTAAGCCTTACCGCCATCTCCACTGCCGTCAAAGGTCACCGGAAAATACATGTTTTCGGCCAAACTTTCCTATTTAAAACTCATAAATTCGTAGAATAAACTGTTACATAAGAAAGAAAAGATCGATCTTCATATGATCCACAAACAAAAGTGGAATTAACAAACACCTAAATACGGCATGTACCATTTTCACTTAATTATCTATCCTCGACTTGAACAATTGTGAGAAAACCTACTCATGGAGACACCAGAGAGATCATCCAAATTTGGTGGTCCGATATGAGCAACAGAAGCACCGGCATCAACATGACTAAAATCATTTACTTGCGGAGAGAGATCTGTGGTGGTTCGAGGTGGTTACAGTGGAATAGGTGACGGAAATAGGAGTGGTGCGCGGAGGAGGATGGTTGGTGATCTGGGGCTGGTGGTTTTAGGGAGGAGACGGCGATGGGGTGGGGGTGGAGTTGGGTATTGTTGTGGCTGATGAGGAAGATGGTCGTGATGGACGATGGGGGTGGTTTTGCGGTGGAATTTGGGTGGCAGTTTGCGGAGGTTTGGGGTGGCAGTGGGCGGCTGAGATGGAGAGAGAAGAAGATGAAGGGGTTGGGGAAGATGGACGATGGTGGTGATCGTGTCGGAGCAGATTTAGAGGTGGTGAAGAAGCTTATGAAAGAAAAGTTAAAAATTAGGTCATTTCAGGTAAATATTTTACCCAAATTGAGACTGTTATTTTCCCATTAATTAATATGCATCAATTCTTACAGATCATTTTTTCAGAAGAATGTACCACTTCCAACAAAGATGTTCCAATATGAGCATTACAAAAATTAGAAATAATACTATTAATATAGGCACTAAAGTTTTAAAAAAATAATGATAATACCAAAAATTAAGCAAAAAGTACTGTAGGTGAAGGCTACTGGGGTAGAAACTAATCAACACTAAGCCAAAGGATCAAAATAAAGCTCCTCAACTAGGAAGCAGACTTGTCAACTACCATAGGCTAGTCAACTTTATGAGTTGATTCAGTATATTGTTATATTAAGCAGGAAAATGACAACAGGCCATTCTACATTATGAGTAAATTCAAGTGTAAGCTGAAGAACAATGTCATCCTTTGCACTCAGAACGCGAGCATACCACATTATGTTTGTCTAAATACAAACAAATTAACACATGCATCAGAGGAAACATGAAAGACAGGATTATATCCCAACAAAGAAAAAAAATGCCAAGTCAGTTCTTGTTCTACACAAGCCTTGGTTGACAATGTCATCAGTACACATGCTGTAAATAGTTGATCTGCAACCAAACTGGCAGACTCTTACCATTATTTAAAAATGATCATAAAAAAGAGGAAACCTGGGGCCCTCCTGCAGAGTTGCTACTTATAAGTTATAACTAAGGTATTGCATTGGCATTCAGCTACTTAAACCAGACGTGTGATGAGCAGACACACAATGAGCAACAACCTGCCCCCAACAGGGCAGTGGAGATGGGTGTAGTTGCACCAAACTTCAGAGCCCTTGTACTGGAAAAAATTAAGACGTAAAGGGAACTGATGGCAAGTTTTAAAATAACTATGTAAACAATTTTGGAGGGAAATGTAACGGAGTAATTGTTAATGCACAAGAACATCTAATTATTACAGTTTTTACTTAGAAAGTTTTCAAGTCTAGCAAATGTCTCTCTACTGAAACTGCAGAGCTGAACCCTCTTCTCCGAGCCAGCAACATTACTTCAGGGTGAAGTACCCTCTTCCTGAAAGCAGAGAGGGAGAGGGCCAAGTGCATCAAGAGTTGCCAAACTCCACAAATCACCTGTACATTCTATCCTTCCAGCTTTTATCCGACGAGTTTACAGAAAGAGCATAAAAAATAAAGCTCTTTGAATGAAGAAACCTAAAAGAGTGACCAATAACCCCATTTCTTTCAGACATTAATACACGGTTATGTAAGACAATCGGACCATCACAAAGAAGTAAAAGGATAACGAAACCCATCTTTTACTTCAATGAAGCAAAAGAAAAGTCGAAAAGAAAAAGGGAAAAGAGAAACAGATGGTGAGAGAAACGGGGGAAACGACATGGATTAGGAGGAAGAGGAACTTTAGGCCTTAAAACGGCGCCTAACATATATGCATACCCTTGCTTCCAGCCTTCTATATTCTCCTGGACTGATGCTGAAGCAGAACATGTTCTGGCAAAGAGAAGCCAGAAAGTAACCTTGAGAACTACGGATGTACAACTGCACTTGCTATTATGAAATCTTACCATCTCAGCTAACAGCTTACAGATTCGGGATTTATATGTCCGCTGCTTCCACCACGAGTATTGAATCCAGTAACAGGCATGGACCGCTGAGCAAAATTCAACAACAGCTTCCTTTGGTGCTCATTTGTATGTGGAAGACTAGCACGTAAAAGTTCCACGGGCATTTCTCTGCTTACGGCTCTTGCAGCCTCTGGACCAATAATTTCAGCGTCTGGCTGGGACTGTGCTAGTATCGATTGCATGATACTGTCATACTTGCTCAAACAATACTTTGTAAGTAAACCAAAAAAAGCATCAAAAGATGCCTGCCAAAGGGCAGGATTAGGCATGCTGAAGCTGTTAGCAGCCTGAGAATCAGTTAATAGATGAGCTGCCCTTTCAAGAACAGATTTTAGAATAATGGAGGCTCCATCTCCAGCAGGGCTTCCAAGAGGGCGAAGAGGTGGCTGTTCCGAGGAACACACAACAGCAGCAAGACAAGCACTGAGTGAATTGAGGTCCATGTCACTGACACATTTAGAGCCTATTTTTGCAAGATCAGTGATGGTCTCAACTGCTTCTAGATCAGGTGGAAGACCGCCAAACAAAAACCTCAAATGGCGGAAAATTGCCATACAGACTATTCTGACAAGATCGCCACCAGGTAGAAGAAGCTGAAGATACCTTGACATGAGCTTTCGTCCCTTGGGAAGAGACACCAACCATAGAAATACAATGTCATCTTTAGGGGTAAGCCCCCCAACAGAAGTGCCACTTTTGCCAAGCGGGTCAACTAGTTGAAGTGAGGCAGCCATGCCTTCCAGAAGAATCTGTCGCTTCCGCCTGAGCTGAGCACCACCATCTTGGGACTGACTAAACTGAAGGAGCCTGTCAATGTCATCTACCTCAGTGAGAAGATAGAAACCATCTTCTATTGTGATTCTAGCTGCAAGCATTGGCTCCTGTTCCAAGGGTCTCTCAGATACCTTCTGTTCAGCACTCCCGTCAATACAAACAAAGCCTGGTGGATCAACTTCAAGAAGTGGACGAGGCCTGCGGATGGAAGAAAATGACACCCGTCCATGAGCATCAACATGGAGACGAGGCTGTGAGTCTGAGCTATTACGCGACCGAGAAGACTGTTCCTTATTTGGACAGAAACGATGGTTTGACCTCGACTCAGCTGCTTTCTTTGCAAGGCAGGCCTGGTGATAGTAATCATCTACATATGGATCATTACCATGTGCTGCAGAATGCTGCATTTTCAGTATGCTCTCTATTTCATCACCAGACATGTACTTAGATCGGAACTGTGGCACATTACTTTCACTTTTGTGGCTAGCAGCATCAGAGCCTTGTTTAGAAAAGCGCACATTTTGTCTAGCCTTGTGTGACGGCTTAGATCGTGGATCTCTAAAATCTGTCAATCCATATTTTCCTAGATGAGATGGTGAAGGAAAGGAACTAAACAATTGGGATCTTAGTGCTGAAAAATGAGCTAAAGAAGGCTGAACTGAAAGATGATGTCTCTGCTGTTGCAACTGCTGTGGGGACAGTAACTGGGGAGATAGTAAGCCATTTTGATGAGGAAATTGATGCTGTAAGACGCTATCTAAGAGACCAGAATGGTCCCCATGGATGAGTCCCGCATGGCTGGTCCACTGGTTCTGCAACCTAGTATTAAGAGAAAGACCAGTAGGGTTCAATTGTGGCATATTTCCACCACCATAGTGGAGCCCATGAGGCAAGCCTGTCAAATGCATATTAGAGTTCGACAAGGAAGAGAGATTAACATTAGAATAGGGAGACTGAGGTCCATCGGAAAGAGATGACATGTTTTGTCGCGAAAGGCTGTGTGGTGAGGGTTGAGATCTACCACCAGGAGGAGGAAAAGAAGTGAAAGCTGATTTTGGTAGTAAAATGGGTTCACTTAAGTGGTGCTGAAGTTGTTGGGGTTGTGGGGGTTGCTCGGGGTATGATGATGTTCTATACAATGGTTTGGACTCTGCCAGATGCACTGCAGAGATATGTGGCTGTGAAGACCATTTTTTGCTTTCCTGGTAACATTCAGTGTCAGATAAATGCTGATCAAACCAATCATGAAAG
Source organism: Anisodus acutangulus (assembly GCA_029783415.1). Classification (NCBI taxonomy): domain Eukaryota; kingdom Viridiplantae; phylum Streptophyta; class Magnoliopsida; order Solanales; family Solanaceae; genus Anisodus; species Anisodus acutangulus. The sequence goes on from CM056492.1 coordinate 39,852,189, forward strand.
TCTGCTTCTTTCACCCATTCAGCTGCAGATGAACCTGCACATAACTACTCAGTTAAAGAGACCTCATGAAAGCCACTACAAGAATGATTACAGACCTCATGAAAGCCACTACAAGAATGATTACAAGGCCCTAGATAATCTAGTATACAACCCAAAGACAAAGAGGTCACCAAACAAGTTATCCCTCCAGAAACAGAACTCTTACAGGTAACCCTGTAGTAGATGAACATGCAAACAAGAAGATGTGAGGCATGCATGATACACGATTCATTCGTGTCTCAAATAGTGAAGAGAAAACAGGAAACAGCGTCTAAAGAAAGAAGATGGAAGATGATAGTCAAGCCCAAGTTAACAGCTCCTGTTTCACCTCTAAATGCTCAAAATTCTATACATTTATTCTCACACGCGCACAGTGCAAGGACCCATACATGGATAAATCCCAAAGCTTATATGCTGCTAGATCCTATAATACGCCCTCCATTTCTTTCTTCGATAAGGGGAAAATGGAGGGTGTATTATAAGATCTAGCAGCATATAAGCTTGGGACTGGCGCATGTCTCTGTCCCTATTCTGTGAGCTTGTGAGAATAAATGTACTCCATTTCATTTTATTTTATATGATGGCATTGGATTGAAACGGAGTTCAAGAACAATAGACTTTTGGCACATAAGCTATATGTGCAAGTACATATTAGTATTTGTTATTCTCAACATACTATTCCACTCTCATTAGAGCATGTCATAAAGAGAAAAATGAAAATGCTAAGATTAAAGAGTTTCAAATACAAAAACATGTTAATCTTTACAGTACTGGCCAAAAAGGAGAAATGTCATGTGAAATGGAACGGAAGGAGAATGTAAGTATCCAACATATAATACTAAACTAGGCATAAAAGAAGACAAACGAAACTCAAGTTCAAGTTTGTCAAATTTGAATTAATTCAGAGAGGACTCCCATGAAAATTAAACATTAGTCTTGTACTCACTGAAAACTAATATGCCATGTAATGTCCATCTCCCTAAAGACATCTCTAAAAGCACATCTTGGTATAACATAGTAAAAAAACTGCAACTTGAGACTAAGAACTGGTAAGTAAAAATTGGGAATTACGTTCTGAATGTGGCAATCCAGATGACATATTTTATTGACAGAATGCAAGTCAAACAGCAGAATTTGAACCTCATAGATACAGAATATCACATCAGTAAGTGATCAACAAACTGCCTAAAAGGAGGCACGAGATGGAAGAGGGGTTGGAAAGCACGCCACAAGAAAACATGCTCGTCAAAGCAATATAGGGGCAGATCCCAGCAAGTGGAAGGAAATGTGGAAAGGGAAAAAAACAAGCTAAAAATAGGGGAAACAGAAGATTGAATTTTGAGACGTTGATCTCAATTCAACAAACACAATAGATATGGCTATAACGTCTATGTACCTAATACTTTACATCTCACCATCTAAGCAAATCACCTACTAGGACATATACATATAAATGAAGATAATGAATCATTTCATGAAGTTCTTCAAGCTCTCCATTCTAGCAGCAGCCCAAAAGGCACATGCCGGGATAGAATTCCCTAGTAATCATCCAGAAACACTGAAGCTATATAGCATTATTTGCACCACAGTCTCAAATGATTTCTAATGGTAATAGCAAGGACAATGGATTGCCAATTTTTAGAAACAAAACAAAAAAAAAAAAAGGGGGGGGGGGGGGGGGGACCAAATAAGACATCTACCATGCACATAAATATTCAGTCCCCAAAAACGAGAATAATCGATGACCTTAATAATCAAGCACGAAGATGCAACAGACTTGTATTATCTATAAGACTACAACTTGTTCCTATCAAGGTCTGAAATCAAGTTCCTCTATATGATATCTGAAAGATCAAGAGATCTAGGACTAGTGCCACAATTGTCTAAGTTTGAGGTGCCTATGTATGTCACAGATATTCACAAATCTAGGACTAGTGGCGCAAATGTGCACGGGCAGATAGAACAATGAAGGGGCATGTTACTATTTCAAAGTAACCTCAGGCAAGTTACACAAGTAAAGTTATATTTCAGGCAATATAGAAACTAGTCTAAGGGATTTATCAAATATTCAGATACCAACGTCAGGAAAGGACTAAAGATGAATCAATATGTGCACTTACTTTCCCTTGAAAAAGAACTTGATCCACGGTCACCAATAACACCAGGATGCCTTGGTCCAGTGACATTTCTGTTCAACTGGAGAAAAGGAAAGAAAAGTATTCAGATTGATCCAGTACAAGTAGAAATTCGCTGCGGTATAGATGATGTAAAAAGTCACCACCACAGTAAGCGCTTTAGATGTTTTTTCACTACAAAATAAGTTGTCTGGCATCTTATCTGTAGGAATCAATTACTTCAAGATATACTGCCTCACGGAAAAAGACAGGAAACAGAAAAGACTCATGCTACTAGAAAGGTACATGGTTAGAAAGTAAAAGTGTCCAAGCCAAACAGCTCGCAACATCAGGTAACAAATCAATATTGCCACTTAAAAAGGTACTGCATCAGCTGACCTTCGAAAATGTCGTTGCTAGATCATCTATATCTGATAAAGAGCCAAAGACTGATCCCTGAAAATAAAGCACTGAATTAGAAGCAGTAAAAAGGAAACGTTGTCAATGCCTGCGATTTATCGAGGCAATCAGCAAATATAGCATACTTACAACACCAAGGAGAAGTTCATAACATAAATCGTAACGAAGATGTTTGGATATTACTCAACTAAATTTACAGGTTATCAGCAGTCCAGCACCAACTGACGAACCATTTATTCCAAATAACATAAAGTGGAGCACATGGAGTTTAGAAGAGAGAGAGAGAGGGGGGGGGAAAGCAAAGCTAATCTAAGCAATACCCAAATCTATTTATCAAAGAAGAGAATATGTCTAATGATCTTTCCTGACAACTTCTACGGCCCTGTTTGATGGTGCTGAGATTCATAAATTCTCAGGGCTTGGCAAATTGAACAGTTCACAGAATTAACAAACGAAATTAATAAAAGGGCAATCTTTTTCCTGAAAGTATAGCTTTTTTTAAAATAGGTAACAGTTTCCCTAAAAGTATAGCTGAAGTCCAACTTCTAAGAAACTGGTTCTATTCCGCTAAACAAAATCAAGCTTTACTAAGAGAAACGATACAATCTAGTCACCAATGAACATATCTAACATAAACCAAATGACCCATCTCCTTTTGCCGCCCTTAAACAATGCTACTACCATTTGCCAAAACCAGCACAAACTTTCACTTATCTTAAAGCTCTTCAAAATCCTGCTACTACTAATCAATGTCTCAAATGACCCATCTCCTTAAGCAACCCTTAAATATTTCTGCTATCATTTGCCAGAACCAGCACAAACCTTCACTTATCTTAAAACTCTTCAAAAGTTTGCTACTACTAATCAGTGTCTCAATCAATACAAGTACCTAGTGCCACACAGACCTTAAGCTGCAATCACTAATGAATCACAAACTCTTCAAAATCTTGCTATTAATCTATGTCTCGACCAATACGAGTACCTAGCACCACAACAAGCCTAAGCTGCAATTACTAGTAAATCACTTAATGACTGCAATCTGCACTGATTGAGCCCATATTTCCTTTCCCTTTCTTTTTTTGGATAAGTATATTTCCTTTACCTCAATAGAGGCATGAAAAACACCTTAAGTTTGGTTAAAAGATTTTAAAAGATTCCCACCATAATAAGCAGATGAAAGATAAGACTGACGGATGATTTAATTTCCTATTCCATCGTAAGATTGCTTCTAGATTAGCAATCTCCACAAATTTCAATATTTTATTCAAGCACGATACTTAACTAACAAAGGCACAAATCAGTGAAGATGCCTCGCATCTGTTTGATGAGTGAACACTACACCCTCGTGGCAGCTATAGCATTTTAAAGAAAACTCATAATAAGGTATCACACTTTGCAAAATTAGATCATTGCCTGGATAAGCCCATGGCCAAAACCCAGTAGCCACTTAAGAGTTATGGTGAGCTGCAGAGCTGGGGCAGGCTCATCATTGTAGATAAGGGGGGAGTAACGTTTAAGGTTAGAATGGGGGAGCGTTTTAGGTGCTAAAGTGAGAAAGCAACAAAAGAAAGGATCAGGGTGAAGCGGAACTATAAAACATCCTTTCTATTTGGTGACTCCGTTACCAAAACAACTAAACTCCCTCGTTTCGTACAAGATCCAAACTGAAAGTGCTGATCACAAACACGTTAACTGAAAAAAAGGATCAATTGTATAAAATGCTTAGCAAAACATTTGTATAATCATGTGTCAAATGCACAATAACTTTTAACCAATTTCCCCAATTTCATGGCCTGCAGCATTATATTTTCTAAATGTAAATAATCTCCATGTGTCGGTAGCATAGATGATATGATGGATTTTATAAGTTAAACAGGTCCTCAAACTTTCAGTCCACAATAGGAGAACATGTTGATTGGAATCCCAAGCCTCAGCAGCAAATATTTCATGTAAGGTCCAATGGAAGTAAAAGCAGATTGTACCTCGTTTTTCTCAAATAAATGATACTCCTGTATCTCGTCGTCACCTCTGACAGCCAGATCACTATTGTCTTTTTCATCCTCTAAACCGCCCAATTCAACCTCCTCTGTTATATCTCGCCCAAAAAATGCATACTGTGATGCATCAAAGAGGGCACCATCTGCAAAAAACAACAACAACAACAACATACCCAGTTATAAGCAGTCAACTCTACCACATACCTTACACAGTTTCAAAAATAGAAATCTTGACCTTCTTTCCCATACTAATAACACAAGGAAAACAAGGAAAACAAAGGGAAAACAGGGAAAATCAAGAAAAGTTAGAATGTAAAGTAAGGTATTGAAGAAGAACAACATCAAGTACTACTACAACTCCATGCCGAACTAGTCAGGATCCAGTATATGAATTCCCTATATCCATTCCACTTTAATTTGGCCCATCTCATTCAAATGAATGAAAGCACATTTCAAACTCCCAAATTCCACCGCCCCGCTCCACAAAACAAAGAACGTACAAATCATTTTTTTATAACCGTGGTGTCCACGCTAGCTTGCACGGAGGGGTGAAGACAAAGGGGTGCAAGGGGGATCAATTGAACCCCCTTCGTAGAAAAATTATACTATGTAGACAGGGTAAAAAAAAAAATTTGCATATATAAAACAATGCTTGTGTGCACCTCGATTAATTACACTTGGTACCTGCCACCTCCCACCAACAACAGGTATCAGGTAACTCTATCCCCAAGGGCAGGACAATGGAAGAAATCACCTAGTGTTTTATCTCGAATTTGAACCTGAGACCTCATGATTCTCAACCCACTTCGTGGACCACTAAGCCACACCATTAGATGCAAAAGAACGTACAAATCAATACACCTCAATCCTAAACTAGTTGAGTCTGCCACATAAACCCTCTTTCTACTACGCTCTATTAGCCATTTGATCCCAACACTGATAAAACAACGAGTCAAAGCAAATTTTACCACCAAAAAAAACATAAACTGAAATCCTACACCTCAATCTCAAACTAGTTCGGGTAAATAAATGTTTTTTATATAAAAAAAAAGCATCAGAATCGATCTACAGATTCAAGAATGCAGTGAGGTACCTGAGATGGAGCTAGAAGAGCTGGTCAAGTCTTTGAAATCTCTACTATTGGATCTCTCCATAACAACAGCAACAACAACCAAAAGTTCTACAAAATTGGCAACAAACCGATCAAATATAACCCCATGAATTACACCGACAAAGAACGAGAAAAAGGTCCGAATAAACCCCCCTCCCCCTTTTCCTTAAAAACCTGAGAGATCTTTAGGGTTTTCAAGGAAACAGACGAAAAAGGGAGAAAAACATAGCGTATTACATAGTCTACGTGTTTTTGGTGTGTGTGGGGGGTGGCGTGGGGAAGTGATGGATAGGTATGAAGAGGGAATAAGAATTGCTAGTGTTTTTGTTTTTATTGAATTGAAAGTGTGAGTGCAGAGATAGAAAGAGAGAGAGAGAGAGAAAGGGGTTTTAATTATTTAGCTTTGTTTAATCATTTTAAATATGGTAATTTGGCATTATATTAGTACAGCTATGATTATGATGAGTGTGGTAGGTCAATTACACAAACCTTCACTCCAAGTTTTCTTCTATTTCCCACACATATGTTTCTCTCACCATTCTCAAAATTATTATGAGATTCTCCAAGTTCAGTTACCATGAGGTCATAAATCATATTCGTAATTGGGATGACTTCAAATTTAATGACCAAACTATTAGTATATTAGGATTAATACATTAACAACCCTAAATTATTTACTAGTTGCAATTTTTGGGGACGGATTTATATCCAGACGCGCACATGATCATATTTATGATCTCACGGACTCAATAGTCCTCACATTATTACTTTTACAATTCGGCTCAATAATCTCACATCTTTATATCAACTCGGACTCACATAGTCCTTACAATATCTCAGCATAGGACTCACACGGTCCTAATACTCATATCTCAACTCCATAACAACAACATATCACATAAGGAACAGATAAAGAGATAGCATAGTAAAGATATATTAATGCAAAAACAGAACTTCAACAAAACAGATATAGAGATAAAACATATTTCTCTATCATATAACAATTAACAAGTCTACGGTCATCGCAAGATATATATATATATATATATATATATATATATATATATATATATATATATATATATATATTATGTTCAATTCATAAAAACACATATATAATATACGAAGCTACAATCTAATATTTCAAGTATTTTTTCTTTATACCTGATAGTTGTATATAAGCTTGTCACAATATATATTCGCTATCCACCACATATTAAGTCACATATTACACATAGGTTGGGAAAAATAAGTCTATTGAGGTCAAAATCTTAACTTACTTTGTCCAAAAAGAACTTTCAACCCTTCTTGACTCTATACCCCGCCCGAACACGTGCAAACAACTCTACTCTGGCCAAAAGAATGATTACTAACATTAAATGAAGCTAAAGAATCGAATTCCATAATTTAATATGTGGTCTAGATCAAAGCCAACAAAAGCGAGATCCGAACCCCGGAGTCATAATTCAAAATTGATTTCAAAATTGAATTGCTCGTAATCTAACGATTCCAAATCTATAACTATTTTTTAGTTCAATGTCAAATCTGTTAAACAAAGCAATATACATGTGATATACACTGAATATACATCAGTGTATATCACATATATATCACTGATGTAAGCAATGCAGCAGTTGGGCCACCAGCCAGTGCAGCCCAGCAGTGGGCTCTCAGCAATGCTCAGCCCATTCTCGGCCACTGTAATGCAATGCCCAGCAGTGGGCTCAGCCCATCTCGGCCAAAATAAGTACAAAACAATATTGTATACATGGTATATATATTTGTAGTATATGGTAGTGTAAAAGTTACCTTAATTAGTGTTATACACATACCATAATTGTATAGTTAGAATTATGGTAGAATAAGGATTTAGAAGTAGAATAGGAAAAGGATTTTCCTATTATGGAAATATGTAACTTGTATATATATCTATTCAATCAATAAAAATAATCAAGGGGATTATTTCTTTCATGGTATCAAGAGACTAGGTCTACACAAAAGTTTTCTCTCAACTTTTGCCTTGTGGCCGAGAACCCCCCCCCCCTCGGGTTTTCTCTCCAAAATTTTGTCTTCCGCTCTCAAAAACCTCTCTTAAATTTAACCTCATTCCTTGTTCTTTCAAATATGTCTAAGAACAATTTTCACCCTGCCCTCACGGTTTCCAATATCAAGCTAAGTGTCCCTATTGTCCTTGAGATGGAAAACGTTCAATATGCAACGTGGGCGGAGTTGTTTAAAATTCACGCTATATCTTATCAAGTTCTTCATCACATCATTCCTCCCGCTAGACCCCTTCCTGCAGAGGATCCGGAGTTATGGATTACACTTGATGCTACCGTTCTTCGGTGGATATACGTCACTATTTCAGTGGACCTTCTACAGACGATTATGGAGACCGATACCACGGCTATGGCTGCATGGAATAGATTGCGTGACATATTCCAAGACAACCAACATTCTCGTATCGTCACACTCGAGCAGGAATTCTCTCTCATTCGAATGGACGTATTTCCGAACGTTTCTGCATATTGCAAGAAACTAAAGGAGTTGGCGGATCAACTCCGTAATGTTGGCGCACCAGTAACAAATAATCGTCTAGTTCTACAGTTGGTTGCCGGTCTTTCGGAGGCCTATAATGGTGTTGGAACTCTCCTTCGCCAAAGCAACCCTCTTCCCGACTTTCATCAAGCCCGCTCCATGCTGACGTTGGAAGAAGCCGGTTTGGCTAAAAAGGCGGCTACCGGAGCAAGCCCCGTTGTCATGGTGGCATCCTCTCCTAGTTCTTCGGGTTTTGTTAATAATTCGGGCCAAAACTATAATAATGGTGGCGGCAAGAATAATCGCAAAAATAACAAAAACCGCGGGGGCAAACGAGGCGGTTCTGGTGGCGGTTCCGGTGATCAACAAGCAGGCGGTGGATCCCATCCAGGGTACAGTGGGCCACCACCACCGTGGGCCCAGTAGTGGGGCCATTGGCAGTGGAACCTGCACCCTCCAACGGCAGTTTCCAGCGGCCAGTGGGCTGGCCAACAGTCCAGGCCCAATACCCAGCATTGGCGGCCCATCGCGATGGCCCAAAGAACGGCACCCACAACAAGCGATTCTGACCCGGTTCAAAGACGGCCAGGAGTTCTTGGGCCCAGACCTCCGCAAGCCCACCATGCAGCAGGCCCCACTCAGACCGATATTGAGGCCGCGATGCACACGTTGGGATTGTCTCAACCAGACCCAAATTGGTACATGGACACCGGGGTCACTACTCACATGACTTCCGAATCAGGTACTCTCTCATCTTATTCCAATTTGAGCACCCCTCGGGGGATAATTGTTGATAATGGCAGTTCTATTCCAATTCTAGGGTATGGTCATAAAACATTGTCTCCTCCCAATCCACCACTCCTCTTGAAAAATACTTTACATGCTCCTAAATTGATTAAAAATTTAGTGTCTGTCAGAAAGTTCACAAATGACAATTACATTTACATTGAATTTGATCCTTTCGGTTTCTTTGTGAAGGATTTCAAGGCGGAGTCATCTCATGAGGTGTGATAGTAGGGGATCTGTATCCTATCATGCCCGATTTCATCCATCGAGTCGGCCTTGCCATCGCCTTGCGACCATCTCTCCTTCCATGTGGCATGCTCGTCTGGGTCATCTGGGATCTTCTATTTTATCAGCTTTAGATAAAAATAGCTTTATTTCTTGTAAGGGTACGAATCGTACTCCAATTTGTCAGTCTTGTTCATTAGAAAAAATTGTTAAGTTGCCATTTGTAGACTCCAAGTCTCGTACTTTTATGCCATTTGACATTATTCATAGCGACTTATAGACATCTCATGTTCTTAGTTCAATGGGTCATCGATATTATGTTCTCTTTTTAGATGATTATTCTAGATTTTTGTGGACGTTTCCAATTGCGAATAAATCACAAGTGGTTTCCGTCTTCATAAAATTTAGAGCGTTCATTCGCACTCAATTCGAAAGAGAAATAAAAAATATTCAATGTGATAATGGGAAAGAGTATGACAATAGGGAGTTTCGAGAATTTTGTGCTACTCATGGGATAAATTTTCGTTTTTCATGTCCTCATACATCTTCACAAAATGGGAAAGCCGAACGCAAAATTCGTTCCATAAATAACATTGTCCGAACTCTCCTAATACATGCCTCCATACCTCCATATTTTTAGCATCATGCTCTACAAATGGCCACTTACCTTCTGAGCATAATTCCATCTAAAGGTCTGACATATTCTTCCCCCCTCACAATCCTATTTAATAAGAATCCTTCTTATTCTCACATTCGGATTTTGGGGTGCTTGTGTTATCCGTTATTCCCATCCATCACAATTAACAAATTTCAGGCTCGGTCTACCCCGTGTGTGCTTTTGGGTTATCCGTCGAATCATCGTGGTTATAAGTGTTTTGATTTATCCTCCAAGAAAATCATAATCAATCGCCATGTCATTTTTGATGAAACTCAATTCCCATTTACGAAAGTTCATACTCCCGAACCTAAGTCATATAATTTTTTGGATGACCAAATATCCCCGTATATTATTCGGCATTTTTCGGACATCTCCCGTACCCAAAATCCTCCAAATGCCCATCGCCTGCTGGCCCCACAAGATCTGCTTACGCCAATATTCCAGCCACTGGAACAGTTCTAGCTATTGGGCCAGTCCAGCCCAATTCTGGAACTGGTCCAGAAGCAGAGTCCAGTTTTTACCGTTTTGGGCCAGCAGGCCCACTGCCTGCTGGCCAGTCCGTCCCGAGCCCAGAAAATTCCCAAAATTCCCTCAATTCTTCCTCGAGTCATAGACCGGTCACTCGTAGTCAGCGGGGTATTTTTACACCTAAAAGACATTTTAATTTACATTCGGATGTCTCTAAATCCCCCTTGCCCCGCAATCCTGTGTCCGCATTAAATGACCCTAATTGGAAAATTGTTATGACTGATGAATATAATGCTCTTATTGATAATAAGACGTGGGAGTTGGTGCCCCGTCCATATGGTATTAATGTTATCTGGTCTATGTGGATTTTTGCTCATAAGGAGAATTCAAATGGGTCATTTGCTAGACATAAGGCACGACTGGTTGGTGATGGTAAGACTCAACAGGTTGAAATTGATTATGGTGAGGCGTTTAGTCCGGTGGTCAAACCGGCTACCATTCGCACTGTGCTTAGCTTGGCTCTTTCAAAGACTTGGCCAATTCATCAGTTGGATGTCAAGAATGCTTTTCTACATGGTGATCTCAAGGAAACAGTCTATATGCATCAGCCATTGGGTTTCAGGGATCCCAACCGCCCTCATCATGTCTGTTTGTTGAAGAAATCACTATATGGGCTTAAGCAGTCTCCACGGGCCTGGTATACACGATTTGCTAATTTTATTTCGACTATTGGGTTCACTCACAGCAGGTCAGATAATTCCTTGTTCATCTACCGTCGTGGTTCGTCATTGGCCTATATTCTGTTGTATGTGGATGATATCATCTTGACTGCCTCCTCCGATGCTTTGCGCCAGTCTATCATGGCTATGCTCAGTTCTGAATTTGCTATGAAGGACTTAGGGCTGTTGAGTTATTTTTTGGGGATTGCCGTCAAGCGTCATTTAGGTGGCTTGTTTCTGTCTCAACGGAAGTATGCTGCTGAAATCATCGAGAGGGCTGGGATGTCATCCTGTAAGTCCACTTTAACACCGATTGATGCAAACCCAAAGCTGAGTGCCGCAGCAGGTGCACCATACGAGGACCCGACCTGCTATCGCAGTCTTACAGGGGCCCTCCAGTATCTTACCTTTACCAGACCGGATATTACATATGCGGTTCAGCAGGTGTGTTTATTCATGTATGATCCCAGGGTTGAGCACATGAATGCAATCAAACGCATCATTCGGTATCTTCAGGGGACACTGGACTATGGGTTGCACTTGTATCCTTCGTCTATATCCACACTTGTCTCTTACACGGATGCTGATTGGGGTGGTTGTCCCGACACCAGACGGTCGACTTCTGGCTACTGTATGTTCTTTGGCAATAACTTGGTCTCATGGTCGGCAAAACGTCAAGCAACTCTGTCACGCTCCAGTGCAGAGGCAGAATATCGAGGGGTCGCAAATGTGGTCTCCGAGTCATGTTGGCTACGTAATTTACTTTTGGAGCTTCATTGTCCCATTCAGAAGGCAACCTTGGTATATTGCGATAACATTAGTGTCATCTACCTTTCAGGTAACCCAGTTCAACACCAGCGCACCAAGCATATCGAAATGGACATTCACTTTGTCCGTGAAAAGGTTGCAAAGGGTCAAGTTCGCGTATGCCATGTCCCGTCTCGTTATCAAATTGCAAGCATCTTTACAAAGGGTCTACCATTGGTTCTCTTTGAAGATTTTAGGGACGATCTCGGCGTTAAAACCGCCCGCTATGATCATGGGGTGTGTTAAACAAAGCAATATACATGTGATATACATCAATATACATCGGTGTATATCACATATATATCAACGATGTAAGCAAGGCGGTGAGCCACCAGCCAGTGCAGCCCAACAGTGGGCTCTCATCAATGCTCAGCCCATTCTCGGCCACTGTAATGCAATGCCCAGCAGTGGGCTCAGCCCATCTCGGCCAAAATAAGTACAAAACAATATTGTATATATGGTATATATATTTGTAGTATATGGTAGTGTAAAAGTTACCTTAATTAGTGTTATACATATACCATAATTGTATAGTTAGAATTATGGTAGAATAAGAATTTAGAAGTAGAATAGGAAAATGATTTTCCTATTATGAAAATATGTAACTTGTATATATAACTATTCAATCAATAAAAATAATCAAGGAGATTATTTCTTTCAAAATCGACTTTTAAATCATCAATGGGGGACTTCAATTTTACACTTCAAACTCAAAGATCAAAGGCTTAAATCTCATGGAAAATCATGTGATGTAATCAATTTTGAATTTAGATCTCTTACCCCAACACAATTAATTTGTTCTCGTTAAAAAATCGCACAAAGTCGTGCTCCAAAATCTCCAAAAAAATTAAAATAAAATAAATCCTGAAATAAGCTTTTTATACTCTCACATAACACTTTTTGCGATACGCGATCTGAAGTGATCTGGATTCCCCTCCTTCATGATCGTGCCCAATCCCTTACAAACGCGAAGGATTGAATCATCAGCATGAAAGAAAAAAAAATGGTGCTGGCAATTTTGACCTGTCGCGGAGTCTTAAACTTATAATTATTAGTAAGTTCTTACAATTCCTGATATCTTACCCCATAGCCCATAGAATATTTTTCTTACGTCACCGTCATAATTGTGACTTCATTGACCGCCATCGAAACAATATCATTATTTAAATATAATGTATTAACCCGTTTTTAAAATGTACAATCATTTATGTAATTAGTTTCATATCATTTAGAGTACATTTGGTCTTGATTAGGGTCTAATATGTATGAAAATTTCTAGAGACTCATTGTTATATATCTTTGAGTCTTTCACACCCTTTATTCCAAGCTCTTGGAATTTAAATCGTACATACAATATCTTTGGCTTGTTAAAAGCACTAAGTTTCGTATAAGCTTACAACATTCTTTTTCCATCATATTATAAGGGTGTAGTAAATCTTAATTTAACTACCCACTTAGGGGTCGTTTGGTAGGGTGCGTAAGAATAGAGATGAATAGGATTTATTAGTAATGTTGATATTAATAATACTGATATTAGTTATTAAAGGAATATGTTCCCTTTCTTATATTCATCAATAATGTACAATATATATAGCAGTACAAGAATATTTAAACTAGGTAACTAATCAACCTAATTACAATAGGAAATATAATTCTACCTAAAATATGAGACCTAATTACAAAAGGAATACAATTCTACCTAAAATAAGAGATATACAATTAATGAAAGAATATTCGGGAAATATTCTATTACACCCCCGCAGTCAAAGCGGGAGGTTCACCAACACCGAGACTGGCTCGAATATCATCAAATAATATGCGCAAAAGTCCTTTGGTGAAGATGTTGGCAATCTAATAACTGGAAGGAACATGAAGGACACAAACTTGACCACGAGACACTTTTTCACGAACGAAATGAATGTTCATCTCAATTTGTTTAGTGCGCTGATGTTGGACGGGATTACCTGAAAGATATATCGCACTAATATTATCGCAGTAGACCAGTGTTGCTTTTTGAATCGTGCAGTGAAGCTCAAGTAGAAGGTTACGAATCCAACAAGACTCAGAGACGACGTTAGCGACACCTCTGTACTCTGCTTTGACACTGGACCGGGATAGTGAAGGTTGCCTTTTGGAAGACCAAGACAATAGGTTATCTCCGAGGAAAATGCAGTAACCATACGTGGAGCGTCGGGTGTCAGGACATTCATCCCAGTCAGCATCAGAATAAGCAGTGAGACTAGTGAGCGAGGACCTGCATAGACGTAATCCAAAGTGAAGTGTACCTTGGACGTATTGTAAAATACGTTTGAGAGCATGTATGTGTGCTTCCGTTGGATTGTGCATATGTAGGCAGATTTGTTGCACGGCATAGGATATGTTAAGTCTCATGAATGTGAGGTACTGTAGGGCCCTATCCAGGCTACGATAGTGAGTCAAGTCTCAATATGGGGGGGCCAGAATCAGCGCTGACCTTGAAATTGGTGTATACTGGCAAGTGGGATGGTTTGCAAGAAGCCATGCCTGCACGGTCAAGGATCTCTTCGGCGTACTTCTTCTGACACAGAAATAGGCCGCCAGAATGTCGAGTGACAGAGATTCCCAAGAAATAACTCAGGGCCCCCAGATCCTTCATAGCAAACTCAGAGGAAAGAAGAGACATAATGGACCGGCGAAGAGCATCAGATGATGTGGTAAGGATGATGTCATCAATATATAATAATAGGTAAGCCATGTTTGTACCATTGTTGTAGATGAACAGGGAATGATCGAATTTGCTGTGTGAAAAATTGATAGAGGAGACATAATCGGCGAACCGCTGGTACCATGCTCGAGGAGCCTGTTTTAGTCCATAGAGCGATTTCCGCAACAGACACACATAATTCGGATGAATAAGATCCCTGAAACCCATAGGCTGATGCATATATACCGTTTCATGAAGATCCTCATGTGAGAAGGCACTCTTGACATCAAGCTAATAAATGGGCCAAGATTTGGGTAGAGCAATACTGAGGACAGTTTGGATGGTTGCAGGCTTTACGACTGGGCTGAACGTTTCATCACAGTCCACTCTAGAGCTGGCCAGTGGGTCGGGACAGCCCGGTCCCCGCCCCGAACCCGAGTAGTAAAAAAAATAATTCGGTATCGGGACTTGAACCGGGATGGGACAATGTCTCATCCCGGCCCGCCCCAGTCCCGCTAGTCCCGACCCGATCCCGAGCCCGCCCCGATCCCGACTTGATCCCGCCCGTAACTCCCCTTTTGCAAAAATAATCGTTGCACCAACAACCATTTTACATTTTGGTCATTATGCAACGACCATTTTGGCATCCCCCCTCCCCCAACCCCCCTACCCCTTAATATTTATTTTTAACCCATAAGTTATTATATTTATACTTTAAACCAAATTTTCAACTATAAATAACTCATTTTCTCTTCACCTTTCTCACAAATCTTCCTACAATATCTCAATTTATCTCTCTACAAGTCTACATTGTTTACTAAATATTTAATTTTATTTATTCATTTGGGAATTGAGAGTGAAGTTCGCAACTAGCTTGAGGATCTTCCATCGAGCAAAGTTTCAATTTTTAACCTCTCGATTACACGTCGGCGTTTGGTACATTCGTTCCTTCATTAAATTATTATTGTCTGTTTATTTTATTTAGCGCACTTAATTTTATTTACTTTAATTATTTATTAGTGTAATTATAAATTTATAATGGAAGGATTTAAACGTATGCTAACGGGTAGGGGTCAGGCTTTTTCTAGTAGAGGCAACAAGGGCAAGGGTACTTCTTCTAGTCATCATATTCCTACACAGGATGATTTTGTTGATACTGAACATTTTCCTATAATACCATTAGATTTAGACGATGAGCTATTTTCTGGAACTCAAGAAGACTTTAATTTAGACGATGATCTAGATGATACACCCACTAATGTTGATGACAACACACCCACTAGTGCACATTCAACTGAAATGCCTCTTATTCCCCCTAGTATGAGACGAGGTCCAGCAAAACGACCATTAAAATCAGATGCATGGATATTTTTGATAGGGACGTAGAGAATCAAGTAGCTAGATGTAAAATCTGTAAAGATGTTTTAAAATTTAAAACTGGAAAAGATCACGGTGGGACGGGGGTTTAATGAGACATGTAGTAAGGGCTCATCCAGCTAGGTATGCCCAATACCAGGCTTCAAAACTGGGTGCGCAAACGCCCGCTCCATCGGGACAAAGTTCACATACTGATACTATCCCGGACCAAGTACATGGTCAAATTAACCCTATGACGGGGGGAATTGTAGGCCCTAAATACAATAAACATAGAGATAGGGAAGCACTATCAAAATTAGTTGTTGTGGAGGGTTTGCCCTTTTTATTTCCTTCATCTCCCGGTTTTATTCATTACATTAGACATATATATAATCCTGCTTTTAACGGTTTTCCTAGATCAACTGTTAAGAGAGATGTATTTAAATTCGCACATGAATATCAACAATATTTACGTTATTCATTATATCATTTTAATGGCAAAGTATCTATCACGTCTGATATAGGTCGTAGTACTAACAACCATGATTATTTAACAGTAACTTGTCATTGGATAGATTATAAATGGTCTATGCAAAAACGTATATTAGCCTATAGATATATAGATGATAGGCACACTGGTACTTTTATTGCAGAAAATATTTATCAAGTGTGTCATTATTATGGAATAACCGATAAAATTATGACTATTACATTAGATAACGCTTCTTCTAACAATTACGTTATTACAATTTTAAAAAATAGTTTAACTCCATCTTTTTCAAATCATTTTCATATAAAATGTGTGTGTCATACATATAACTTAATTGTAAAGGATGGTCTATCACTTTTTGAAGACATTCTTAGTAAAATACAATTTGCTATAAACTTTATTTTTAAAAGTAATAGAATACAAAGAAGAAAAGAATATAAAAAAACATGTCACGATTGCCAACTACCTTATAGAAAAATTTCAGAAGAAGTACCCACTAAGTGAAATTCTTTATACGAGCAACTACTTGTTGCTTATGACTATAGAAAACCTATAACTTTATTTTTTAACTCTCATAATCAAAATCCAGCTGATATGGTTGTAGATAGCGATTGGGTAAAAATTTCCGAACTTATTGTATTTTTAGAGAAATTCAAGCAACAAAAGAATTTTTCGGTGTATATTATCCTACTATTTCAATTATGTTGTTTTATATAACTCTAATATTTTTATTACTTAGTGAATATATGGAAAAACCAGCTTATATGGCAGCTACTAAAAAAATATTTTATTCCTATTCCCACTATTTATATTATTGGTGTTGTATTAAATCCGACTATTAAAATAGACGGTACTAAATCACTTATTGAAACTATTTACGATTGTATAGAAGTACTACCACCTCCAAGTCTAAAAAAATCCAAATCACCCACAACCTATTGAACAAACTAAAGAAGAAGTGTTGTCTAGCGTAGAAGACCAATGCAAAAAAATATATAGGTTTTACCAACAAGAAAGTGCTAGTAACCTACCGACTTCCATACCATCTTCTTCATCTTCAACACAACCTCACAAAAGACATGTTGTTTCTGCGGCTAGTATTGAAAGCCTCAGAAATAGAATGTCTTGGTATCTTGCTACTAACCAAATTAGCGAGTTTGATATTTTTGTTTTGCAGAGTGCATGCAGTACCAAGCAGTTCTCAATGAAGAAGGACGTGAAGACTTGCTGAAATACTGGAGGGGGAATGAGAAGACCTTTCCGATACTTTCAATGATGGCCCGAGATATTTTGAACATTCAAGCATCATCAACTACGTCTGAAAGCGCTTTTTCTGCCGACAGATATCAAATAAGAGACCACAGACACTCATTAGCCGGAGACAGGTTGGAAATTGCAGTATTATTCAGAGATTGGCTACGAGCGGAGCGTAGAAGGTGCGGTCAATCGGAGATCAACGAATAAGAAGACGAAAACTACAACAAAATCTTATCCGAAGGTGGTGGAAGCGTCGTGGATCAATTTGACCAACAAATACCAATTCCAACCGAAGAACCACAGGAAATTATCAAGAAACTAGAACAGGTTTTTTTCAGAATGTAATTTTTTTAATTGCAAATTTATTATGTAATTTGCAACTTTTGGACAACACCACAAAGTTGCAATTTCGACAATTGTATTTGTATTACAAAAAAATCATATATCTATTAAATAATATAAGAGGCACAAAAACAGCCTTGGAATGTTTTTATTATACTATCTTGTCTTGTTTAATTATTGAGTTTTTTTATACATATGTTATTTTAAAAAAAAAAGGAAAAACCGCCGGAACCCGATCCCGCCCCCAACCCGATCCCGTCCCGACCCGATTCCGATGGGATCGGGGCGGGACTTCGGTAAATCCCGCCAAACCCGATCCCTCCAAATTTCGATCCCGCTCTTCATCGGCCCCGCCGCTCTAACCCGACTCCCGCTGCATCTGAGCCCGCCCATCGCCAGACTAGTCCACTCCCACCTATTGAGACATGCCATCACCTATAAGACGAGCCTTGTACCTCTCAAAAGAACCATCAGATTTCTTTTTATGTCTAAAAATCTACATAGAACGAATAATGTTAGCATCAGGTGGATGGGGTACTAGGTCCCATATCTTATTATCAATAAGAGTATTATATTCGTCAATCATTGCGGCATTCCAATTAGGACCAGACAAGGCATCCTTCGAATTTCGAGGGATAGGGAAAGGGACAACTGAAACTGATAGGTTAAATAACCGTTTAGGTTTATGAATTCCATGTATGGCATGGGTTTTCATGGTCCGAGAGCATGTCTCGGGAAGCGGGATGGGATGGGGGTGTGCCACGGGACTGCCGAGAAGAGGAGGAAGGGCAGGGGTGGAGGGACCGGCTGGCCAATGCTTGGTTTGCCGAAAGGTGGCTGCGGAATCACCATCAGATGGGATGTTCTGGTCTACTGTCGGCAGAATCGGGTAGGCAGTGTGTCCCGGACTGTCCGAGATGGGGGCTGGTTCCAGGGTCAAGGACATCGGACTATGTAAATGATGAATTAGAAGAGGGTTTATGCCATCATCTAGGAAGTCGTAGGAATGTCGAGGTGGTGAGTTTAGGGAGGCAAAGGGGAATCGAGACTTGTCAAATAGGACATGACGTAAAATAATAATTTTACGGCTTGACAAATCATAGCATGAGTAACCACGATGATTAGCGGGGTAACCCAGAAATACACACAGGGAAGACCGAGGTTGGAGTTTGTGAGTGGTCGGATAGAGGGGATAACAGAGACAGCCAAAGATACACAAGTGTTGGTAGGAGGGATTCCTACGAAACAGAACTTGAGTGGGCGACCGTTGAGCTAGAGACTTGTTTGAGATTATGTTTAGGAGATAGGTGGCCATGGAGAGTGTGTAATGCCAGAATTGATGGGGAATTAAGGCGTGAACAAGTAGGGCACGAATTAGGTTGTTTATGGTTCAAATTTTTTGTTCGGCCTTACCATTTTGGGAGGAGGTTTGAGGGCAGGAAAAATGAAAGGTAAGACCGTTATTGGAGCAAAACTGTTTGAATTGATTATTATTTAATTCACCGCCATTGTCACATTCAAAATATTTAATGCTCTTTTCAAATTGTGGTTTTACGAGAGCACTAAATAAGGAAAAAATGGGGTAGACCTGGGATTTATTTCCAATTGGAAGAGTCCATAGAAAGTTGGAATAATCGTCCAAAAATAACACATAATATCGATGGCATACTTAAAATATGGGACGTCCACAAATCACTATGTATGATATCGAAAGGTTGTAAAGTACAATTTATGGATGCAAAAAATGGTAATTTAACATGTTTTCCAAAAACGCAGGATTCACATATAGGAGTCCTAGAAATACGGTTGCAATTAATAAAATTATTTTTTCTAAGGGAGCGTAAAATAGAATCTTTCGGATGTCCTAATCTAAAGTTTCATATGGAAGACGAAAGAGAAACAAATGTTGATGGAACTGAGGCTGTATTATTGATGGAGTTTGAAATAGGGTAGAGATCTCCAGTGCTATCACATCTCATTATTCGTCTCCATGTCGTAAAATCTTTCACAGAATTACCAAAAGTATCAAAGTCAAGGGAAACATTATTATCAGTTGTGAAACATCGCACATAGATTAGATTCTTAATGCGTTTAGGGGCAAATAGGATATTTTTTAAGATTAGTAGTGGATGTGGTGGGGATAAGGATGAATGATCAAAACCATAAATGGGAATGCCTTGTCCACTACCAATAATAATATTCTGATTTAAATTATTCAAATTGGAATAAGACGAGAGAGTACCTTGTGATGCCGTCATGTGAGATGTGGCATCTGTGTCCATATACCAATTTTCATCTGGAGAGTTGAGTGACATTGTGTTCATAGCTGCCTTAATGTTAGTCGGTGTATAAGTTGAGGGCGGGGGGGCCTGTGCTGTGTAGGCCTGTTGGGGACGTGGGCCAAGTATGCCCGGATGGGCCTATCGGTTTTGAGGTGGAGTCCACGAGGATGTCGAATACGGGCTAGAAGGATAGACATGTGGCCCATGAAGGGTAGGAAGCCCATGGCGGAGGTTGCTGCCACTGTCGTGGTCACTGCTGGTTGTTTTCTGCAGGTGGGGACTGCCCCTTCCCACAGCCGTTGTTGCCGGAATTCCTTTCGCCACGACCCTTGCCGGACTTCCTACTCCAGCGACTGTTGCGGGTGGATGCGGGCTGTTGTGGGTCCTCGGACTGGCGGTTCTAGTTGCAGGAGTTGGAGGCCCTGTCATCGATGGAGGGCCCGACGGTGGTGGTGAGGGTGATATCGGCAATGCTGACCTGAGTGGTGCTGCCTTTGATTTTTTGGGTTTCCTCAAGAATAAGCTTCGAACGAGCCTCATAAAATTGAGGTAACGACGTGCATTGCTGAAGGATGGTGGCAACGCCATCATAGGATTCGTTCAAGCCTTCAATAAGTTGCATGACTAATTATTGATTAGTGACTGGTCCGCCGACGTTAGAGAGTTGGTCGGTAAGCATCTTGAGTTTTTGACAATATACAGGCATATTTGGGAAATCGTCCTGATGAACGTCCTTGAACTGATTTTCAAGGTATAACGCTTGTTGAGTTTTATTGTCATGGAAAATACTTTCCAAACGTGCGGGTAGTGGCATCAGTCTCAATGATGGTGTGCAACAGATCAGTAGAGATTGTGTCGTATATTTACTGGATGATGGTTGTGTCCAAACGAGACTAGAGTGCATCATCAAAAGTCAAAGTCGAGGGTAGGTCTGTGGAGTTCAGTGTAGGAGGGATGATGTGGTCGATAACTTTGTAAACACGATAATGGATCTTAAAAAGCTCCGCCCACGAGGAGTATTGCCCCTTTTCCATCTCAAGGGTGAGAGGGATAAAGTTTTTGATGTTGTTTACTGCAAGTGTAGGATGGAATTTAGTTTTGTCAGCCATGGAAGATGAAATTTAGGAGGAGAAGGGAGAGAGAATGGCTAAAAAAAATACTAGGGTTCTGTGGGGGTGGCGGCCGAGAGCTATGGTCGGCGGCGGTGAAGGTATTTTTAGGATACTGATACCATAAAAGAATATGTTCACTTCCTTGTATTCATCAATAATGTACAATATATATCTATACATATATATATATATATATATATATATATATATATAGTAGTACAAGAATATTTAAACTAGGTAACTAATCAACCTAATTACAGTATAAAATATAATTCTACCTAAAATAGGAGGCCTAATTACAATAGGAATACAATTTTACCTAAAATAAGAGATATACAATTAATAAAAGAATATTCGGGAAATATTCTATTAGTTATGCTTGCATAAATTATGCTGGGATTATTTCTTATCCATTGTTTGATTTGGTGTATTAAAACATTGTATGATTTTAAAAAACATTATTTGTTTACAAAAATATCCTCCACATTCTCCATATAATAAATTATGAAATAATCAAATAACAAATTTTATTAATAATTCAATGTATCCGATTGTAAAAATATTTCACGATGTTTGTGTTATATCACAAAACATTTATCATCAAACTTACAAAATATTTAATGTGTCCGGTTCTAAAAAAAAAGTAAATTTATAGCACAAAAATTCAAGGTATCCAGTTGTAAAAATATTTCACTTTATTTGTGTTATATCACAAAAAAATTATCATCAAATAACAAAAAAATTAATGTATCCAGTTGTAAAAAAGTAGAGTAAATTTATAGCATAAAAAATTCAATATATCCCAATGTTATGTAACAATATAATTTGATGATTTGGTTTAAGTTTGGTTTAAAAAAATACCCTCCATAAATATCTTTCATGGGCAATTGTATCTTTAATCATGCTTATGCATAATTAAAACTCATCGCATTACTAATACCATGATTTACTAGGTATTAGGTATGCATAGGGTAATATAAAATATGATGTATTAGTTATACATGGGATGAAAAAATGTAGCAAACAAGATATTAATAATACACAAAGTTAATGCATGCATTATCTTCTCTAATGCACTCTACCAAACGACCCTTTAGCACACTTATAAATTGTTGCCGAGCCTTTTTTGGAAATTCTGTCTCCCACAAGCTCACTAATGTCAAGATGATACTTACTCCACTTAAACAAGCTTAACTTTGTCATTCCATGCCAATTGACTTTTTGAGATAATCCATGTTGCTCCTATGACCTCCAAAGTTATTTCATTAATTGACATATATTCGTACCCATCATGAGTATTGATGTTAGTCGGGTCGTCTTGGTCATTTCAAAATCATTTGAATCTTGGGGTGTACATCATTCATCAACGACATGTTTTAAATTCTCCCCAACTTGTGCTCTTGTGCTTTTTACTACTGGCTCCCGTGACACGACCATGACTACAACAAGTCATGTCATTTATTTGCCCCTTAGGTAAATTGTAGGGCTAATCATTTGATTTTCCTATGAGTCAAAAGAAAGCTTATTCCAAATTTAGTTGATTTTCACCTTCCGACCCAATAGGTCTTCATCAGCTCTCATTATCCGTTCGTGGAAATTTTAGGACACTAAGCTTCCTTATCCACCTCGGGAGTATTGCACTTCCTTAAAGTATGCTTACATGTCCTTAATGCCGGTATAACTTTATTCCTTTGACTTACCTTTATTCACATCTTCTACTAAGTCTCTTCTTGAGGCGGGATAACATTATAATCCGGCTATTGTTTTTCATGACATACTGTTTATTTTATGCGATACTTAATTTTCGCCTATAGGATAAAATACATCACTCTATCTATTCTAAGTGTAGCATATGCGAAATAATAAAGAATAGTAACGTAAATGACACAACACTTTTATGTGAAAACCACTCGGCTCACAAGGGTAGTAAAAATCATGACTTACACCTCTGTGGGATTTATCCCCAACTCCACTATAACGATGAGCCTCCGTAAATTCAAGTTTCAAACCCTGTAAGTTAGGAAGGACACTCTAATTCCTATCCTACTAATCAACCTCTGACTAGCAAGCAACCTTCAAGTTAAACTTTAACTTAAAGTTGAATTTGACAACGTTTTATACCTATACTATTTGCTTCTATGAAAACAGATAAAGTTATGACACGATAAACAAAACCTAATACAAGATTCTAGACTTAAGAACTGGAAAACATTATTCAGTAG
Organism: Anisodus acutangulus; assembly: GCA_029783415.1. Classification (NCBI taxonomy): domain Eukaryota; kingdom Viridiplantae; phylum Streptophyta; class Magnoliopsida; order Solanales; family Solanaceae; genus Anisodus; species Anisodus acutangulus. The sequence continues at coordinate 39,875,815 of CM056492.1, forward strand.
AACAACTCCTTCAATCTTCTTCGTTATATCAGGGTCGCAACTCTAGAATAAGAACTCTCAATGATATCAATTATCGCTCAATATTTTGTATTCTCTCTATGTGAGTGTGTAATGTTCTTCATGGTAGGACTTGGTATATATAGAAATTATCTTCATTAATAGCGTCTGACCTAAATCCTGTTTGATATGGTCCATCAAGGTAGAATAGGGTTTGAGGTTGATTAGAATTCTTACACCTTCTTGTATATTTAGTTTTCTTGTAGGACCATAAAATATCTTGATAAATATGGTGCGAGATCCTGATGAGTATTGCAAAGAATACTGCTGCCTTGCACGCCAAACCTTTTCCATAAAGAGCACAAATCCTAGTTGCTGCAGGATTTGTTTGAAATATGTTGTTGGACCTGGTTCAACCACCTGGTACTCTAGCCTCTAAATTTTTTGATGGTTCTGAGCTGGAACATGTTCATACTTGTTCCATCAATCTTCTCTCGTACATGCAGCATCTAGCTTTGACCTACTTCTAAGATATTGGATAGAACATATTGACAGACTTGTTTCATTTATCATGGGTTGCTTTGTGTCTGTCTTTATTCACTTGATATTCGAGCTGCATATGTTGTCTGATAGAATGAGTGCATGGATCTGGTTCATTCAACCATTGCACATGCTGATCCTTTGAGGTAGATAAAACTTGCATGTTTAACCTTTATACATTAAGCTGCTCTCTCGGGGTTGTTCATCTCTCCTTCTTTTGTATCGTCTGTATATGTTTATGTGATGTAACAACTTCATGGACCTGCTTCATTCGCCTTGCGCAATCTATTTGTCAATTATAAAAATTAGTCATTCTTGCGAAGCCAACACCAGTGTCTCCTCATTTCAAGACACATAACTTTGTTTCACTACATAATTTATTCTTTAATCTCATTGCTAGGCTATCGACACCTCATAAACTATTTTGCTAGTAGTTGATGTCATCAATTGAGTCCTGAGACTTATGCTCATCGCTTACATAATCGGCACATAAAAATTCAATAAAAATGGAAGTTTACTTCTTGCTTTAAGTTTTATCGCATAATCTAGATTAAGAAAGAATAGAAAATATCTTATAATGTATTGTTAGTCTCTTAATGAGTAGTCAACAACACACACATAAGTTAGACTCTACAAGGCACGACTCTATAGACGCCTTAAAATTCATTAAATTTAGAGCTCTGATACCAAATTTGTCACGCATCAATTTGGGTACACAACGTGATTGACACTCGATATCGACATCTGCCACTGAGTAAACCATTATCATATAATATCTACCTAAATCATGTTCACATATATCTCGTTATGTTCAATTAATTAAGAATAATTAACATCAATAACATTTTAACCTTCATAAAGATAAAAAAAATTAAATAAAGCATATGAGTCATGATTCACAAAAATCATTCGAGTATCTATAAACCCAAAATACAACTCGATACTATCTATAGATCCTCTACAATGCTTAAGAATGAATAAAAATAGTGTTATGGACTTAGACCAACTTTACATAAAAATAAAAATGTAACATTGTGTACCCACGGTCCAAAAGTGGGCTCATCATAAGTAACTAAAAAGTAGGACCCTAGCTCGTACGCAAACTGTCTTACGTCAGAGTGATAACTGAAAATATGACAACATAAAAATGTTGCATGGGTATTGGGATTATGAACATGCATCATAGGCAAACCACCTCAGGGTAGATAAGCGTTATAAAAATCTAAATATGCATGTCAAGTTTAATAAATAATTCAATAAGTTGAAATACTCAATGTAAAGGTAAATAAGTCATTTTTTGTGACTATCCAACCCCTTAATCCTAGAAAATATGGCTAATTTTGTTATTTGAAACTTTGTACAAGTCATATTGATTATTTAAGACTTGTTTTAGTGATTTTAATTATGAGCCAAGGGGTTTGGATAGCCAAAACAAGATCTGGATTATGAAAGATTTTCTTTTTACGAGTGCGAGTGTCGCACTAAAGAGGAAAAAGTTGATCAACACCGTAGAGGTGAAGGACCACGTGCAGTCTGGCGCTATCATGCTCAAAAGATGCATTTACACTGAGGCCAGGTCGGGCATGGTGGCGCAATCACACTCCATTAGCTTTATTGTGATGTTATCACTCTGCTTAGGTGTGTTTGCACTAAAGGATTTTACATGTGTTGGGCGCGATTATGCTAAACCCTATTTCAAGTATAAATGAAGCATAATTGGAATGTTAAACCTATTTCACCATTATTGGGGTTTGGGAGCTCGAGATAGCTTGATTCAAAGAGATAGTCTTTTTTTACAATCTTGGGTAAGTGATCAAAACTTGTCCTTGGTTAACTATTGTGATTACTCGCTCAATTTTATGCTTAAATCGGAGATTCAGAGGTAGAAATTGGGGTTTTCACCTTATGTTTAAGAGAGTAAAAACTAAGTATTTGAGGGTTGATTTGAAGTCAGATTTGAAAACTAATGATTGATCGGACTTGTAGGGTTATGGATAACTCAAAAATGTTATTGATTTTGAATTTCTTTCCACGGGGGTCGGTTTGACTTTTTTGTTGACTTCGACTTTGACCTATAGTCTAAAATAGCAAGATGATCGAGTATCATTGGACTAGTCTAACCCCGCAAAATATTATTTAAAATATATTTGAGATCGTGTGATCAATTTAGGATGAGAAAAAATAGTTTGAGAGGGTTGGAGTGTCTTGTGCCAAGATAAGTTAAAGCTTTGACCTTAACGAGAGAATTTTTCCCAAATTGACGTGTTTGCAATATACTACATATATGGGGTAACATATATAGAGGGTAATGAGCGCATATGGGTACCAGGGTTACATGTTGGGGGTACTATATCATAGAATGCCTATGTTATATGTATTACTTGTTACATTATTATTTGAGCATACATTCATGCTAGATATAATGTTATAGGCATCGTTTGCATGCTTGTAATGCCCCAAACTATGGCCTAGATGAAATACGACACTCGATGCCTGACTGCATGTGACCGAGCGAACCATATGGCTTGCTGAATCAACATGGACATCAAAAGCATGCAATAATACTAATTTAAAATATGTAAACTGAATACTAAAATATAGTCTGAAAAAGTATTGTGGAAATATCTGAAAACATAGTAAGTCTGAAAATTAATACTAACTGACTGACATGACATGGTAAACTAGTCTAGTCTACGAAACCTCTGAAATGTGAGTCTGAGTACAAAACTATTTTACCAGGACAAAGCCCTGACCTACCTTTACTACAAAGCATAACATGTAAAATAACTGTATGACGCCCCAAAGGAAATGAGGCTCACCAATAGTTGATACTGAGGAAAATCCTAATAAGAAGATCTGTCATTCTAAAACTCAGTACATGCATCGTGAAGTGCAGGCCCCGGACAAAAGAGACGTAAGTACATTTGTATTTTACTGTATGTAAAGAAAATGAAAGAATAAGCAGTCACATGAAATAATAGGAACATGAAACTGAAACTAAACAATGAACATGATCATGATCTGACATGAGTATAATAACATGTGTAAAATCAATATAATTGTATATCTGTTAATCTGTATATCTATATATCTGTGGGGAGAGCATTAGTATAACCGACATGAAACCAACATGCTGGAACGTGGCATCTGATCTCTGTTCGATCAGCTAAGTCATCTCGTACCTTATCGGGTACGAGACATAAATATGACATGAGTGGTTCCAATAATCGCAATGTGTAACATGAAGGAATCGTCCTAACTGGGCGGATCGATCCTTATCTTACGCTGGCAAATGTAGTTTCAGGCTTTCTAAGCCTTCTCGGTAATCTGTTCAACTCCCAAAACATGTACTTGAATATAGTTGGTTTTTAAGCCCATGAATTTCATGAAAATAACTTGTAAAAATAGGATTCGTGATTATAATTTAGCACGTAAATAAATATATAATATAACTTGTGTAAAATATGAAAACATGTATAATTTCATGGAATTGAGAAGTAATGGTACATGACTTGTATTTAAGAACTCATGGAATTCAAAACATGTTTTCATGGATTACGGACAGGTTCATGACAATCATAATGACTTATCATGAATTCAATTGACGAATTGTAATAGAGACATGCTATACAATATTACATGTAATTAGGTTTATCATGATAATAGAATAGAAATCCTAAGTTATGGAATTTCATGGTTTCATGGAAAAATGAAGTTTGGGGAAGAACAATGATTTTACCACACGTGGATAGAAGCTCTTACATACCTCAATTCCGGCCTTTAAGCATACTACAGCGTTCTTCGCCCCTTTTGACTTTAATTAATAAGTCTGAGAAGCAGCAAGTTCTCCTACTCTATACGCGTATCACGGATCTGCTCTTCCTTGTTACCTTAAATCTCATTAAAGCATTCCAACATAAGCTTCATGCTTCAAACAATCACTATGTACCCAATTGAAGTTTGTATGATCAAAGTATTCACCAAATTCACAGCTATTGTTCATAGCTCAAACTATACTGCTCCATACATCCAAATCAGAACACCGTTCACATTTAAGACCTATATATTATGACCACTCAGTTAAAATTTGGGCTCAATCCAATGGTTAAATTATCAGAAAATGCCAAAGGGGGCTGACTAGTCGGACGGAAAATCTACAACAAAAATTACTAGAGTTTTATGTTTGATGGAGTGCATCTAAATCAATCATATTTCATAATTATACCAACCATTAAATGTATAAAATATAATAGTAACTCCATATTAATCCATTAATGATTGAGGGGCTTACCTTTTTGAAGAAAATCCAAAGCTTCATTCCAAATTCGACCTTGAATGGATTTTCTAAAATCTAGCGATTTCAAATAATAATTCGGTGTTAATCTAGTATTTAATTAATATAATTGACATAGGGATTGGAATAAGAACTTACCTTAGGTGTTTGATAGCAGCTCTGGTCGAAAATCCTTACCTAAAACGTTTTAGGGTTGTATTTATAGGTTATCATAAAAGGCTAGGGCTTTAAAACCTAATCCTACAAGAATTAGGACTTTCATTTTACACGTCCTCAGTAAATTGGTTATAACTTTTCGTATAGACCTCTGTTTGGTCTGATATTTATATGGATGGAAAGGTATCCTAAAGGGATATAACTTTCATAAAGGAAGTTTTTCCATATTCCTTATATAGTGATTTGTAAACTCGGTTTAAGTGAGGCATGCTGCAAACTCACTTGAAAACATGCTCCTTAAAGTAGCTTCCGACTCTAATTTTTCCTATGACCCTTCTTATGCTTTGACTAGTTTTCAAAACACTTCATATAATCTTCATCTTAGTTTCAGCATATTCCTATTGTATGGTTTAAACCATATCTCAAAGGTACGAGGTGTTATAATATATTCCATTGGGATCATTCGTCCTCGAATAATGGTTCATGGTTAGGAGTATAACTAACTCTGGAATTTTATAAAAATTTCGGCAGGGTTTCCTATGTAAATAGGACTATCCAAACATTTTTCAAACACATGCCAGCTAACCAGAGCACAACACAAGCCTCACAGGGATCTTAATACATATGACATGACATAACATGGTAACTGAAATATGGACGTGACTAACATGAATACTGAGTTGGCATGAATATGTGAATACTATCTTTTATGAATACCGATCTGACATAAACACATGGATATTGGATTGAATTAATACATAAATACTATACATGAGATTTGGAAAAGAATTTGTAGGCATGAGTGACATGAGTACTGGAACATGAGCATGAACATGACATGATTACATGGATGCAGGGAGTATGAAATGGAACATGAATACTATACTGACATAAATAAATAAATACTGGCTCACATGGATACATGAGTGTTGAACTACATGAGATATGAAACATGAAATCTGAATGTCAAAAAAATGAATATTACAACATGAGATCTGAATGCCGAGCGGAGATGGGACCTGAACATTGAACTGACATGAGGTCTGAATACTTGATGTAATTACCCTAGACATTTTCTGCTTTTCCATCAATAAGTACAGATATTTGGGCTTCATGTCCTCTTTGGCTTCCCATGTAGCCTCATTCACATTTTGGTTCCTTTACAATACTTTCGCTGGAGCAAATTTCTTAGTCCTCAAATTGAAAACTCGACGATCTTTCGTAGAATCCTATATGATCTAACATATTCAGGACTAACTTCCCTTTCTCCTCAAATCACACAATGCCTTTCATAGGCAAAACTTCCTTGAAACACTCAATTATTAACATGAAATTCTAAATCATTGTGCTGCACATTCGCATAGGACTCTTATGACTCTTACCTATTTCCAAATGTTCCTGAATTAATTCAACTTTTTCAACAACCCAATAGACTAAGTCTAGCCTTAGCAATTCTGTTTTTCCAACTTCATACCAAACAATAGGTGATATACACCTTCGCCCATACAAGGTTTCAAACGGTGTCATCATGATATTGACGTGATATATATAGTTAGAAACAACTCAATGAAATTCAAATGATCATCTCAATTTCCTTTAAAGTCTAAGACACATGCGCTCAACATATCTTCGAGCGTCTGAATAGTGTGATATGCCTGACATCTGAATATATGACTTGGCATTATCTTCTGCTGAATTGGTTTTCACTTGCTACCAATTTGGAAATTTAGCCATGAAATTTGACTTCATTCTACTTCATGTCATTCCACCAATAAACCTTCTCAAGGTCATGATACATTTTCGTGGAGCTTGGGTAGATAGAGTATCTAAAATTGTGTGCCTCTTCCATAGTCCTCTCTTTGCATCTATCTACTTCCGAGATGTAAAGTGTTTTTCCTTCGTACCATAGAGTACCATCATCTCCCCCTTGTTTGGAAGCCATGGATTAATGTCTGCGAATCTCTTCCTTTAGCTATAATAGATAGGGATCATACAACTTTTCCCCTCTTTTTCTCAACGACTAAGAAGTATTTGGCTCTATTTTGTACAACAACTCTACCATCTTCGTGGTCCAAAAGTTGTACTCCTAGATTTGCTAAACAATAAACTTCTTTCATTATGATTCTGTAATGACTCGTTCCGTCATTACTGGCCTTTCACTTACTTTTTCCAAAGTGCCCTCCGATAACTTCTTATCTGTGCTTTTGGTGGAAATAGAGGATTATAAGTCCTTAAGTATGTTTTTATTGGAAACTATTTTACTAGTAGTTGACTTTTATGTTGCTGTGTATGGACCAGAATTCTGATAATTTTATTATGTCTGGAAGGTAATTTGAGTCCTGGGAGCGTGGTCAGTTTGGTTCCCAAGGACTTGAGGGCATTTTTTTATCTCGGTTTAGTTTTCATATTGTGGACGTTGGGAGGTTGACTTAGTCAACGGGACCTCGTATGATGATTTTGAGTGCGCGAATGATTTCGTAGCATGTTTTTATGTTACGCTGCATATTTGGTTTGTGTCCAGAGGTCCAGGTGAGTTTTGAGTGTTTGGTTAAAATCCGGGAAAACCAAATTTTCTAGTGTTGAGGTAACTAGTTTCCTTCTTCGTATTCACGAGGAAGGTCTCGCATTCGCGAAGAAGAGAGACTAGGTGGGGCCATGTTTGCAAGGTGAGGCTCGTGTTCGCGTAGGTTGGTCAGGATCTGGGTCGGGTTAGGGTTGTTCATCGCGTTCGTGATGGTCTTAGACTGGGTAGGCTTGCATTCGCGGTGCCTTCTCGCGATTATGAGGAAGGCCTATTCAGAATTAGAACTTAAAATCCCAACTTCGGGATTTGACTTCATATTCTTATATTTTCCATTTAGAAGCTCAGTTTTAGGAGACTTGAAGAGACTTTTGCAAGATTTATCATTTGGGTAAGATTTCAAACACCTTTTCATGATTATTCTATTGTTTAATAAGATTTTCCATGCTTAGTTTCTTTCTTTTAAGGGAGGTAACATAGAGATTTGAAACCCTAAGCTTGAAATTAGTTTTTCTTCGATTAAACATGAATTAGTGATTGGATTTTGACTATTTTTTATGTGTAGACTCTATGAGTCATGGGTAAACTAAATTTCCTATTTTGCCTTTCATGGCTTGGAATTCTTTTTTGGGTGACTTTTTGGGTTCGATTTTAAAGTATGTTAATATGGGTATCATTCGGTTTGTATGACTTCCTAGAATAATATTTTGATCTTATTGAACCTGATTTTTTTATGAAATGACTATTTTTCCCCTCGAGGTTGGAAATGGTTTTTTAAACTAACTTTTCTACTTAGAATTACCCTAAGACTATTATGGATATCCTTCGAATCTTGTGTTAACGTAAAATTCATAATTGATAGACTTTGCATATTCTGAGGCATTTCGGAAGAAGAAACCTCGAGTTGGATAGTTAGTGGCACTTGTTCATCCTTCCAGGTAGGTTACATCTTACCTTTTGGTTAGATTTCAGTTAGCGAAACATATGTATAGTTAGATACTGTTGGAGAAAGCATGTAAGCCTTCGGGTATAAAGTTGAGATCGATTACTTAGGTTGTATACTATTGACTATTTATGACTTGTTGTCTCTTTGTGATTGCTGGACTTGTACGTAGTTGCCATACCGTACTTGTGATATATTTGTATGTCATTCATCTTGGTATTATCATGGATAGAGAAATAGACTTAACTTGATACTGATATTGTGATATGTGTCCATGTGTGGCACGATTGGGATTTGATTATGATTTACACTCGAGATTGATACATGCATATCTTTCATACGCATTCTACATGGATCCTTATTGTGAACTGTGATTTGACATTAATAATGGTAAGAGGGAAAGTGAAACATATGAGGCTTCCTATTATGGTATTTTCTACGTGCTTATTTTGCATGGCCTCTCTTACATATATACTTGTGTTTATCAATATGGTCTGAAGGGAAAGTGTTTTAGACGTGGAATTGTACTGATTTGGGAATAATATCAGACTGTAATTGATTTACGGATGTTGTTATATTATTCATCTCATGATTAGTGCTGAATTTGACATTCATACATGCATTCATACTCATTTTCATGATATATTGATGTTATCTGTGATTGGCGTGATGATGATAAATGAGAAGGAAATAACAGTGATTTTTATTACATATTGATAGCGTAGCCATTCTATGTTGAGTGATACGGGATGGTTAGCAGGGTGTTCGGTGGGAAGACTCATCTCTAGGCTGAGTGATACAGAACGATTAGTAGATGGACTTCGCGGGCCCCCATGGATTATGACTATTGAGACGATATACTCTGGCCGGAGCATTTATGTACGATAGGAGGTTACATTGGCCAGTGCATAACATTACATTGCACCACATACACATTCATATTACATTCACTCATATATCTGATTTTGGTTGTTATTTTCATTGTATTGCATTATATGGTTCATCCTTGATTTATTAATTGTTACCTCATTTGAGATGGCGTTTACTTGTTAATCCCTTATTTAGAAGTTTGATCGTTTGAGGACTTGAGACTTTGCCTAGGTTATAACTGTGGACTATTGAGATCTAGGGTAATTCACCTTACTACAAGTCTTTTATATAGGTGTGCTTAGTAACTACCTCATTTCTATATCTGTTGGATTCTGACTGGATATTCTATACTTGGGCTGATTATTTTTGGATTGTGATATTACTTGTTCTTGATTACGAGCATGTCTATTCTTCAATTTCTTTCTTATATATATGTTAGCTAACTATTGTCGGCCTATGATACCTACCAGTACATAGTGTTTGTGCTAATACTACTCTTGCTACACCCTTTTCGGGGTGTAGAATTGTTGCAGGATCATGAGTGATGTTCGATTAGCTTTCCAGGATCTCATGGAGTTTATCTATACTTTCTGTTTGATTCTCACTCTAAACAGAAGTGGTATTCAGGTTGTGGTTGTACTTTATTCCTGTTGTATACTTAGAAGCTCTTGTACTATTCAGACCAGATCCCTTGGGTAGTGTTGTATTCCGCACTTGATATTTATGATGTGAATTGGACTACTATTTATTTCTCTTTATTTACTCTATTGTGTTGAATTGATGATTAAGGGAAGGGTTCACCTACCGAGGTGGGAAAAGGTAAGTGCCCACACGACATAGTAATTTGGTTCATGACAAGTTGATATCAGAGCCCTAGGTTACCCGGTCTATAAGTACAAGAGCAATGTCAAGTAGAGTCCTACTTATGGGCGTGTTAAGTGCCATACTTATAATTGGGAGGCTATAGGACATTTAGGAAATTTCAAACTCTTTCATTCCTTTGTGCTACTTCATTCGAATTAGTATCTAGTCGATTCCAATTGGTATCTGAATTTCCTTATCTTAATCACCCACAGAAGGTGGAAGCTAATCCTTAAATCCATACGTGAGCGGATGTCTATAACGTGTTGTGGTATGGTATGAGATGTGTTATCCTAATTTAGATGCGTGACCAAGTTTGGTTTCTAGCGATGGCTTGAGGATTCAGTTGTGTGGGGTTGTGGTTAGACTCGATCATTATAGGGGTTCCCTTGAGAATTGGGAGAGATGGTACAGAAGGTCACATGATCTCCATGTTTTCAGCGTTGTGTTGCTCGGAAGTGGAAAAAGTGCAATTATGGCTTGATAAGAGTGATTTGTTCGATGATATTGTTGGTTGGGAAAAGTTTCAACATCGTCAACGTATTATGATAGTTTACGTGACATGGGTGTACCAATGGCAGGTCTATGATTCATCAGTGGTATGGTATTAGATGTTGTTATGCGGGGATGAGTATAAGTTTGGTAAGGATCCTCATATTTGACAAAAGTATAGTGACCGTGTGTAAAAAAGAGGAGCAATTGAGAATAATGACATTAAGGACAACTTTGCTGAAAATGTGTAGCGAAGTAATATTTCTTAGGGTATTTTAGTATGAGTACTTTTTGTGTTAATGGGAATGAGGTATAAGGAAGAGGATTTGGATAGACTAATTTGTTATTAGGAAGGGAAAAAATGGTATCTGACATGTTTATCAGGATAAGGTTTCCATTGGTGCAAAAGTGGATTTTGTCTTCGATCGTGAAAAGTTAAGTTGGACTTCAATGTGACTATGTGGTAGTGGTTTTGGGTTCTTTTAGGAAAGTGGTTATCAGTTCTATATTGGAAAGCAAGGCTAATTGTGATGAGTGGAGGCTTAAGATATTGGGCAGTTGTGATCTTGATCCTTCAGTAAGGGTATGTTCACCGGGTCTTCGTGTTTAGGGGAATGATAAAGGTAGCATGGGATCAAGATCTAGTTGATTTGAGAGTTATCTTGCGGTAATACATGGTAGAATCGACATAAGGGTTTAGTGTTGTGTTGGTATGTTTGGTTAAGCAATGGGTCAATGGGAGCCAATGGTTGACGAGTAAGAATGACTTTAGTGTTGGACAAGTGCGAGGATTTAGTACTCAAAGAGCTATCGGGTATTGCATCTAATATTGGATTAGTGTTGAGGGCCTTATACCTATTGTGTAAGTTTCGACTAGTTCCTGCTACTACTGGTGTGCTACTCGGTTGAGTGATCGGATGAGTGCAAATGGTTAGAGGTGTTCTGGTTGGATAATTAGGACGTTTGGAGTGGTAAATCAATGATGAGGTTTGAATTAATTCGAGTTGTGGAGAACATTTCGGAAATTGAGTTAAGGGAATTTAAGCTAGGACACCTTGGTAGGGATACACGGACATTAGTAGGACTGTGTATGTGACATGGTGGATTTAGAAGGTATTCAGTTTTAGAGTTGGGTAGGTTCGAGAGATGGTTAGATGATAATGATGATGGTTATTTGATTGGAATTAGGGAATTGAATAGTCAAGAAAAAATATAGTTGATCGAGAATTGGTAAAAATAAGGTACATCTTAGGGAATATTTGGGTCAGTATAGATTATGGTGATGTTGTCTTGCATGTTTCAAATGAGGTGTGATTGTTGAGTACGCTTAAAGAAGGAAGTCTATAGAAATTGACTAAGTGATATAATGGACTAAGTGATATGATGAAGTTCAGTGGGGTTTCGGGATCAACGACTAGTGAGAAGCAAATTTCAGGTAGCCGACATATTAAGGCTTGTGGAAGTGGCTTATATGGTGCACTGTTGGGAAGTTTTGTAACACTCTTCAGTGGATGAGTTAGTGTGGTTTAAGGGAAAAGAATTGTGGAAATACCTATTATGTAGAGGCTAGACTTATACTTTTGAGATGAGACCATATTCGTGATAGTACGTTATGTTGCAAGTAATATTGACTGGACAGCTTGGGGGAGCACTTTTGGATATTAAGGTCTTGGGAGTAGTTGCGTGAGATTTAGAGCGGTAGTTGTATGTTTTGATACTTTTGGAATTGTTATGGGCATGTCGAGGTGTTACAATGAGAGATTCGATGGTCAATGGGATGTTATATGAGGCTACAGGTTTTGCATATTGGGTAGAAGTTGAGAAAGATGAAGATTAAGATCATAAGGTATAGTTGTTCGGTACTAAGTTGACAACTTGGATATGATTCAGCTTTTAAAGTTGAAGGTGACTGGCATGATTGATTACGCATCAGGAAGAGATCAGAATTGGCCACCACCGATGTGTGGTGGGATTGTGAGTGGATTCGAAAGGTTAAGGTCAGTTCGAGTGACTATTGGTAGTATTCACAGGTTGCGCTTTCATTTTAGGTTAGAGTTGTTCGATTAGAGCTTGATGGGCTATGTTTATATTTCCAATAGGAGTTATGAATTCTCAGTAAATCACCTTCACAGATTTGATGAGTTCAGTTCAGATTTGAGGTATGATAGGTTTACTGAGAGCATCTACACGGGCAGATGTAATGGGTTACGTCGGTACTTGGTAATGATTTAAGGAGGTACTATGGTTGCAAGAGGTTGTTAGAGTGATCAGGTGGTGTCCTACGGACTTGGCTTGGCGGGGTATTCAGGGGTAGGCTTCCTGTATTGTGGTTAGAAGGTTTAAGAAGACTGGAACTAGCTAACTCAGCTATGAGTAAGATCAGTTTGATGGAATTGCTTAGAGTTGCTCCAATAAAGCAAGAATTCTTTTCTGGAAAGAGTAAGTCATGGTTTCGGACTTGTGTTTATGTGTTTCTAAGAAATCTTAGTGGGAAGGACGGTTGTAGAAGGGGGAAAAAAGGTTAGCTGAATCAGAATATTTTACCGATTCAGTATGTTTGTGTCTATATCTAAAGGTTGGTGTTGTTTTGGGGAATATTGTGAGACATTTCGATCGTGTTAAGAGGTATGGTTATATCAAATCAAATAATTCTAGAAAAAGTAATTCTTATATTTAAGAATCGGTGGTGAGAGGAATTCGAGTATTAAAATATGTAAATTAGGCCTTTTAGGCAAGTTAAAGAAAGTTTTAACTGATAAGGCGAGAGAGTAGTGATTTTGGCACACTTCGTGCCGTAGAGGCTTCCGTATCATTATAATAAAGGTTCATTGGTTACCGTCAGCTTTCATACTCTCTTTCTTCATTCGAGGATGAACAATTGTTAAATTGGTATGTGATGTAACGACATATTCCGTTGTTACTGGTCTTTCGCTTACTTTTCCTAAAATACCCTCCGAATACTTCTTATTTGTGCTTTTGGTGGAAATTGAGGATTAGAAGTCCATAAGTATGTTTTGATTGGAAACTGTTTGATTGGTAGTTGACTTTTATGTTGTTGTGTCCATACCAAAATTCTGATAATTCTGTTAGGTCCGGAAGGTGATTTTAGTCCTAGAAGCATGGTCAGTTCAGTTCCCGAGGACTTGAGGGCATTTCTGTCTCTATGTTTTGGCCATTGGGGGCAGACTTGGTCAACGGGACCCCATATGACAATTTCAAGTGTGCAGATGAGTTTGTAGCGTATTTTTATGTTAGGTTGTGTATTTGGTTTGTGTCCGGGGAGTTTCGGTGAGTTTCGAGTGTTTGGTTAAAATCTGGGGAAACCAGATTTTCTGGTATTCAGGTAATTGGTTTCCTTCTTTGCGTTCGCAAGGAAGGTCTCACATTCGCGAAGAAGAGAGACCAGGTAGGGCCGTATTCCCGAGGTGAGGCTCGCGTTCGCTTAGGCCGGTCAGGATCTGGGCCGAGTCAGGGTTGTCCATCGCATTCGTGACTATCCTGTCGTGTTCACCATGGTCTTGGACCAGGTAGGCTTGCGTTCGTGGGGCATTCTCGCGATCGCAATAAAGGTATGTTCAGAATCAGAACTAAAATCCCAACTTCGGGATTCGATTTCATATTCTCATATTTTCTACTTAGAAGCTCGATTTTGGGAGACTTGAAGAGACTTTTGCAAGATTTATCATTTGGGTAAGATTTCAAACACCTTTTCATGATTATTCCATTGTTTCATAAGATTTTTCATGCTTAGTTTCTTTCTTTTAAGGGAGGTAAAATGGAGATTTGAAACCTTAGGCTTGAAGTTGGTTTTTCTTCGATTAAACATGAATTAGTGGTTGGATTTCGACTATTTTTGGTATATAGACTCTATGAGTCATGGGTAGACTAATTTTGAACTAAATTTCCTATTTTCCCTTTCGTGGCTCGGAATCTTTTTTTGGGTGACTTTTTGGGTTTGATTTTAAAGTATGTCAATATGGATACCATTTGATTCGTATGACTTCCTAGAATAATATTTTGACCTTATTGAACAAGACTTTCCTACAAAATGACTATTTTGCCCCTCAAGGTTAGAAATGGGATTTTTATACTAACTTTTCTACTTGGAATTCTCCTAAGACTATTATGGATATCCTTCAAATTCTGTGTTAATATAAAAAATTTAATTGTTAGACTTTGCTTATTCTGAGGCATTTCAGAAGAAGAAAGCTCGAGTTGGATAGTTCGTGATGCATGTTCGCCCTTCCAAGTAGGTTTTGACTTACCTTCTAGTTAGACTTTGGTTAGCGAAGCGTGTGTATAGTTAGATAATGTTGGAGAAAGCATGTAAGCTTTCGGGTATGAAGTTGGTATTAATTACTTAGGTTGGATATTGTTGACTGTTTGTGACTTGTTCTCTCTTTGTGATTGCTGGACTTGTTCATGGTTGTCATATCGTACTTGTGATATATTTGTCTGTCATTCATCTTGGTATTATCATGGATAGAGAAACATACTTGACTTGATACTGATATTTTGATATGTGTTCATGTGTGGCACGATTGGAATTTGATTATGATTTACACTTGAGATTGATACATGCATATCTTTCATACACATTCCACATGGATCCTTGTTGTGAACTGTGATTTGACATTAATAATGGTAAGAGGGAAAGTGAAACATATGAGGCTTCCTATTATGGTGTTTGCTACGTGCTTATTTCACATGGCCTCTCTGACATATATAATTGTGGTTACCAATGTGGTCTGAAGGGAAAGTGTTTCAGACTTGGCATTATACTGATTTGGGAATAATATCAGATTGATAATTGATTTACGGATGCTGTTATTTTATTCATCTCATGATTAGTGTTGAATTTGGCATTCATACATGCATTCATACTCATTTCCATGATATATTGATGCTATCTTTTATTGGCGTGACAGTGATAAATAAGAAGGAAACAACAATGATTCTTATTACATATTTATTGTGTAGCCATTCTATGTTGAGTGATACCGGATGGCTAGCAGGGTGTTCGATGGGAAGACTCGTCTCTAGGCTGAGTTATACGGAATGACTGGTACGTGGACTTCGCGGGTCCCCCATGAGTTATGACTGTTGAGACGATGATATATTTCTCCCGGAGCATTTATGTACGACAGGAGGTTACATTGGCCAGTGCATTGCATCACATACACATTCATATTACATCCACTCATATCTCTGTTTCTAGTTGTTGTTTTCATTGTATTACGTGATATGGTTCAGCCTTGATTCCTTAATTGTTACCTCATTTGAGATGGTGTTTACTTGTTAATCCCTTAGTTAGAAGTTTGATCGTTTGAGGACTTGAGATTCTGCCTAGGTTATGACTGTAAACTACTGAGATCTAGGGTAATTCACCTTACTGCAAGTCTTATATGGGTGTGCTTAGTAACTACCTCATTTTCATATCTGTTGGATTCTGACTGGATATTCTATAATTGGGTTGATTATTTTTGGACAGTGATATTACTTGTACTTGATTGCGAGCCTATCTATTCTTCAGTTTCATTTTTATATATATGTTAGCTAACTATTGTGGGCCTATTATACCTACCAGTACATAGTGTTTGTACTGATACTACTCTTGCTACACATTTTTCGGGGTGTAGAATTATTGCAGGATCATGAGTGAGGTTCGATTAGCTTTCCAGGATCTCATGGAGTTCATCTATACTTTCTTTTTTATTCTCACTCTAAACGGAAGTGCTATTCATGTTTTGTTGTACTTTATTCCTATTGTATACTTAGAAGCTCTTGTACTATTCAGACTAGGTCTCTTGATTAGTGTTGTATTCCGCACTTGATATTAATGATATGAATTAGACTTTTATTTATTCCGCTTTATTTACTCTATTGTATTGAATTGATGATTAAGGGAAGGGTTCGCTTATCGAGGTGGGAAAAGGTAGGTGTCCGCATGACATAGTAATTTTGGTCATGACAGATTCACATGTCTGCCTCAACATGAGCTAAGCTACCCATACTTGATTTCTTTCTAATATACCTCCTGAAATACTTATAGTACTAGTGTGCGCTAAGTCTTTGACCAACACCCTGAACAATAGAGTCTCGTGTGATGGCACTACCTTTATGACACATAACTAGGCATGATCTTATAACTTTTCTGTGATCACTTAATTGATAATAACTGATCTTGACACAAGTTAATCGACGATCATTCTACTCACTTCATGTTTCTTGTACATATGAGGCACAACCTTATGGAGACTATCTCATTATTCCCTCATTACTGAACTGAGGTTCTTCATATCGTATGCTAACCCTTCGGGTCTTCAAATATTCAACGTCACTCATTGATAATTTACACATCTCTCTCTTGGACCAAATGTTAAGATCTTATATTTGGGGATCCTTCTCTCTTGTTGGGATCCAACCAACTTTCCTCATCTTCTGCAGTTCTACGCACTTTATGTCATTGACGGCTCATCTTTTGACTCACTTCTGAGTGTTCCTTACTAGGAAACACTAAATTATGAACTAGGAACTAATTTATTCTTAACTGGCATATTCTGTCTTAATGACTTAACTTTGCTCCTACTATCAGTCTTAAGGAAAACCCCTTTCTGGATAACTCTTAAAGACCATGCTTCTGTAATTTTCTCTCTTACTGCTTAGCTAGTTTTCTTCTGCCACTGTCACTGTACTCCATGTTTATCTTAAACTCTTGGGTTCTAACACGCATTCGGTGTATTCAAACTGCTACTCACTCGCCATTGTTAACCTAACTAAGGAAATCAAATCGTACCTCTACTAGCTCTGCTGAAATTGCTAATTTATTGTATCTACTGAAAACTTACTTACTATTATCTACCAACCACCTGCTAGCATCATGTTCTTTGATTCTGACCTGAATACTAAAGTGAAGCGTAAGATTATTTCTAACTTCCCTCATCATCCGACCCTATTATACGGTCATATACTATATTTTCTATACTATAGACATGGATCACACTTGGAAAATTTCATCAATCCTAAATGAAAAACTGAAATACCTAACCCAGAACTTTCTATACACTTCAAAATCTTATCAGACTATACACATCCGAGTAAACACTTAATCCCATAACCTAATAGTGAACTACAATATCTTCTTATCTCATAGTAATATATATTTCTTGTAGTAACTTACTAACATCATACTCTCTTGTTCTGATCTGTATAAACTTGCACAAATAAAATTTTATTCCCTGAAGTCCAATATTGTCTGTTCTTGGTTCTCATGTCTTGCATTGTCTCTTCTTAGTCATGTGCATAGGTCATACGAAAACACATTCTAAAATACCACGTCATTTTGCCTCCTAGGTATTTTGCCCGTAGGCTATTTTCTGCTCAAAACTATTTTGAGTCGTTTATGCCTGCTATGGATAACTTCATAACATGTTATCCCGTAGGGTCTTAAATTTTAGCTACATCCTCACACTTGTAACTCCATGGTCCAAGAATTCAAATAACCATATTTTGTAAGGTATAGAACATATGTATACTATCATGCAGAAACTTGTCCTTAAAATGGTACTAACCCGGACTTGAAAAAGGTGAAGATCTCGCTATAGTCATTGTTACTTACACTTTCTTTTAGCACCCATAGGCATCACTATATACTCACAAGTCATAAGAATCTCAATACATTAAAAATTGGAAATGTGATAACTACATAACTGAACATTGGCGTACTGAATAACTATAATCCTGTGAACTGAAATATTGTATAACTGGTAACTGAGGTTAACTGATAACCATAAATCATGATAACTGCTAACCATAAATCATGATAACTGCTTTTGCATTTTCTGTTAAGGGTTATACTCTAGTCTGTAGTAACTATGCACTTTGTCCCACTTCCAATATCATCTCAGGTCCCATTTATTACCAACATGTACATCATAATTGACACCCCAATGGGTTATTATTATCACTTGGACCATGAATTTCCTTCTCATCGCTTATGCATTTGATACGTTTGGAATTTGATGGAAAGAGAATGTTATTTACGGCTCTAAGCTTCATGGCATGAGTTAAAAGAATTCTTGAAAGTACTGCTCTAATTACACGATCTAGAGTATGAAAGAAGTGAGACAATCCTATATATCTTGGTGGTCAACCGTTTATATGTGTGGCGCGCACACATATATAAAAGTGATCTCACTAGACACGGTTTTGTAGACTCTCTAAGACACTTGAACCTAGGCTCTGATACCAAGTTTTTTAATGCCCCAAACAATGGCCTAGGCCAAACACGAACTCGGTGCCTAACTGCATATGACCGAACGAACCACATAGCTTGCTGCATCAACATGGGTATCAAAAACATCCAAAAATACTAATTTAAAACATGTAAACTGAATACTAAAATATAATATGAAAATGTATTGCAGAAATAACTGAAAACATAGTAAGTCTGAAAACCAATACTGACATGACATGCTAAACTAGTCTAGTTTATGAAACCTCTGAAACGTGAGTCTGACTGCAAAACTATTTTACAGGACAAGGCCTTAGCCTACTTTTACTATAAAGCATAACATGTAAAATAACTGACTGACACCCCGAAGAAAATGGGGCTCACCAATAGTTGATACTGAGGCAAATCCTAATAAGCAGATCCATCATCCTGAAACTCTGTACATGCACCATGAAGTGCAGGCCCCGGGCAAAAGGGACGTAAGTACATTTGAATTGTAACGTATGTAAAGCAACTGAAAGAATAAGCATGCACATGAAACAATATGAATATGAATCTGAAACTGAACAATGAACATGAACTTGATATGACATGAGTATAATAACATGTGTAAAATCTGTATATCTGTAAATATATAAATCTGTGTATTTGTATATATGTGGCGAGAGCATTAGTATAACCGACATGAAACCACCATGCTAAATGTGGCGTCCGATCTCTGTCTGATCAGCTAAGCCATCTCGTACCTTGCCGGGATACGAGATATCAACATGACATGAGTGGTTCTAATAACCCGCAATGTGTAACATGAAGGAATCATCCTAACTGGGCGGATCGATCCTTATCCTACGATGGTGAACATAGTTTCAGGCTTTCTAAGCCTTCTCGGTAATCTGTTCAACTCCCAAAAC
Organism: Anisodus acutangulus; assembly: GCA_029783415.1. Classification (NCBI taxonomy): domain Eukaryota; kingdom Viridiplantae; phylum Streptophyta; class Magnoliopsida; order Solanales; family Solanaceae; genus Anisodus; species Anisodus acutangulus. The sequence continues at coordinate 39,895,633 of CM056492.1, forward strand.
ATGTACTTGAATATAGTTGACTTGTAAGCCTATGAATTTCATGAAAATAACTTGTAAAACATGATTCATGATTATAATTTAGCACTTAAATAAATATATAATATAACTTGTGTAAAACATGTATAATTTCATGGAATTAAGAAGTAATGGTACATGACTTGTATTTAAGAACTCATGGAATTCAAAACATGTGTTCATGGATCGCGGACTGCTTCATGAGAATCATAATGACCTATCATGAATTCAATTGATGAATTGTAATCGAGACATGCTATATAATATTACATATAATTAGGGTTATCATGATAATAGAATAAAAACCCTAAGTTATGGAATTTCATGATTTCATGGAAAAACGCGGTGTGGGGAAGAACAATGATGTTCCCACGTGTGGATAGAAGCTCTACATAACTCAATTCCGGCCTTTAAGTGTACTACAACATTCTTCACCCCTTTCGACTTTAATTAATAAGTCTGAGAAGCAGCAAGTTCTCCTACTCTATACGCGTATCACGAACCTGCTCTTCCTGTTACCTTAAATCCCGTTAAAACATTCCAACGTAAGCTTCATTCTTCAAACAATCACTATGTACCCAATTGAAGTTTGTATGATCAAAGTATTTACCAAATTTGCAGCTACTGTTCATTTAGTCTATCATACTAGTAGGTGCAGTACTGCTTTATTGTCCATGTCATTTGATTTCTGCTGCTATGTGTTCTTTAGTGTACTTTATTTATCTTATTTACTTGCATTAGTTACTGCTTCTTTTTTCAGAATGCGCTATCATGGCTTATTCACTTTTGTTACCAGCATTTTCATACTGCTTTAAATTTCTTGTATGGGTCTGACCGTTTCCCTTGCTTTGCTCGTGCTTATACTTTGTCTTGAGCCAAGGGTCTTTTGAAAATAGCCTCTCTACCTACCAAGGTATAGGTAAGGCCTGCTTACACTCTACCCTCCTCAGACCACACGTTGTGGGATTTCACTAGGTATGTTGTTGTTGTTGTTGCAGCTACTGTTCATAGCTCAAACCACACTACTTCGGATATAAAAATCAGATCGTCACCGTTCACATTTAAGAACTATATATTTTTACCACTCAGTTAAAATTTACGCTTTATCCAACGGTTAATTATCAAAAAACGTCAAAGGAAGCAGGTTGGTCAGAGGGGAAATCTACACAAAATTACTCGGGTTTTGCGTTTGATGGAGTGCATCTAAATCAATCCTATTTCATGATTATACCAACCATTAAATGTCTAGGATATAATAATAACTCCATATAATCCATTAATGATTGAGGGACTTACCTTTTTGAATAAATCCCAAGCTTCATTCAAAATTCGACCTTCAATAGATTTTTTAAAATCTAGCAATTCCAAATAATGATTCAGTGTTAATCTAGTGTTAACTTAATATAATTGACATAGGAATTTGAGTAAGAACCCACCTTAGGTGTTCGGTAGCAGCTCTGGTTGAAAATCCTTACATAAAACGTTTTAGTGTTGTATTTATAGGTTATCATAAAAGGCTATGGCTTTAAAACCTAATCCTACAAGAATCGGAATTTCCATTTTATACGTCCTCAGTAAATAGAACATAATTTTTCGTACAGACCTCCATTTGATCTAGGCCTTATATTGATGGAAGTGAATTTTAAAGGGCTACAACTTTCATGAAGGAAGGTTTTCCAAATTCCTAATAGATTTATCCGTAAACTCGGTTCAAGTGAGGCCTGCTGCAAACTCACTTGAAAACATGCTCCTTAGAGTAGCTTTTGACTCTAATTTTTCCTAAGACCCTTCTTGTGCCTTGATTAGTTTTCAAAACACTTAATACACTCCTCATATTATTTCCATCATGTTCCCATTGTATGGTTCAAATCATAGCCCGAAGGTACGAGGTGTTACAATGCTAAAGTAACAATATGAGCTATGCACATCTAGATTACATGTTTAGCTATTGTCATGCACGGTACATATGCGTATAATTTTCGTATTAGTTTTTAACACATAGATGTGGTTGAGACATGTGAGTTGCCCATGCAAATGATGAAATTTGATTTATCTGTGTGGCATGTGGATATTGATCCTGAGTTACTATACTTTTCTGGACATCCCAGATAGTGTGCGCGCAAATCTGTTGGGAGCACCGATTATGGATAAAAATGAAATTTTTATCATGTGCATTTTATTATGACTCGTGTTCATGCATATCATATTATATATATGCCAGACTCATACTAATAATATTGTGTTCGTGCATCTTATTACATGTTGATTATATTGTTTATTTGTTAAGTTTATATGTTATTCATACAGATTGATTAAGTATTTCGAGCCAATCCAGCCACTACTTTATTGTGAACACCGTTGGCCCTCTGTCGACAAATCCAATCGAACATCCTTCAGTGAAATTCACAATTTTCATAGAAAGTTCAAATGACGAACGATTTGAAGTATTAGAAACTAAACTTCAAGGGCTACTATTTTTGTGTTCAAACCATAGCCAAATTTATTATATACTAAAGGTTAAATTTTGAAATTAGGCCTTGTCTCATTTTTGGATTTTTACCCCTTATCAGTTCTAACTTGCTCCAAACTACTTCCCCCTACTTCCAAACATCTACATAGCTTTCAAACAAATGTAATTTAGTTATTCCATGCCTTTTGAATTTGTCAAACACGCTTATGCACAACTTTGAGCATAAACGGGGATGTCATACTTAGAGAAAAAAATTCTGGATGCTATAATTTTATATCATATTTGATTACATATAGTTGTTTTGCTCATAAACAGTATATTCAGAAGTTATGCAGGAATATATCAATTATCTTACGCAGGAAATAATGTGGAATAAGAATGCTGGTAGTATTAATATATGAATTAAAAATATACTTAAATGAAAAAACTAACCCTTATAATATAAAAAATTACTTTTTTTTGGTAAGCAAAATTTTATTGATACGAAATTGCTAATTACAATGCCAAGGAGGAGCTGGCCACCTACTTCTCAAAATCAAGATACCCACAGCTACTGAATATAAAAAATTACTTTGTTTGAAAAGTAAATACATATTTTAAATTATACATTATATTTCTAATATGTAATATATTAAGCTAAATGTTCAACAAGAAATAATTTTAATATCAAAGTTCTTGCATTACTAATTCTATCATTACTAATATCACCATCATATCCCTACATAAGTTGTATGTAGACCAACCCTTACACTAAACAAGAAATAAACTAGTGCTAAGATTTAGCAGACGGTATAACATAGAATTCAAGAAGAAAAGAGATGTATGGTACGAGGTAAATTCAACTAAAGGACCTTTTTTGTGTGGAGTTGAAGACTAGCTCACTTGTTAAACCTCCCTTTCAGAAGTGAATCCAAAATTTAAATATTATGTGTTCAATTCTAAAATTCTACTATAATTCATTTCATTTATTGGCTGAAAGTTTATTTTTTGCTAATTGAGTAAATTATTAAATATATATCCCAAGGTTCGAGCCAAAATTACTATTTCCAAATGAACCCACAAGTTAAGGTCCCTACCTCATTAGTAGCATAGCGTCCCCTTCCCTTTTTTCCATAGCCACTCCCTCCCCAATGTACATAAAACAAATAGGGGCTCATTTGTTAATTTATAATCTAGAAATGCTTAACAATATTCCAATGTTATTGGGTGAGGATGCGCAGTTAGGAGGTGTGAGAGATTAACGGTCGCAGGAGTTGGAAGAGATAGACCGAAGAAGAACTGGGGGACGTGATTAGACAAGACATGACACAACTTTACCTGACTAAGGACATGACACAACTTTACCTGACTAAGGACATGACCATAAATAGAAAGATATGGAGGTCGAAGATTAAAATAGAAGGTTAGTAGGTAGTTGAGTTTTGTCGCGATGTGTGTAAGTACGGTGGCAGGCAAGCCTTTCCATCTCCTCTTCTCCTTTTCTTAGTAGTAGTATTTAGGCATAGCATATATCATTATTCCTATTTGTGTATAGTTATTTGTTCTATATCTTGATATTTTTTGTTGTCTTGCAATCGTGCATTGACTATGTTTTTTGTGCCGAAGGTCTATCGGAAACCTCTCTGCTCCACAAAGGTAGTAAAGTTTACATACATCTTATCCTCTCTAGACCCCACTTTTAAAATTACACTAGATATGTTGTTGTTGCGGTAAGTTGAAGTAGGAAGAGGACGCTTCCATAATTATAAATACAAGAGAAACTTGATTAAAAAAAAAAACAAATGCAAGAGGAGTAATCCGTTCAATTATGAAAAAGTGCGTTGCTTAAGGGAGTCTTCTATCTGCAGGTAAACTTTATTCCTTTGGACAAATCAAACCTTTTGTGCTGAGTAAAAGGAAATCCACGTGATGTTCATCGCCAGATCCAAGAAGAACTTGAATGAGCATATATGATGGAATAAAGATTACCCTGAAAGTACATATTCCTTGAGATTGCTAAACCAACTAGCTAATTAGTAACTACACATGGAGAATAGTGAGCAAGAAAAAAGAGGAATACCGAGAGCGAAAGAGGAGGAAATTTGCAGCATCTTCTGCATTTGTATTCAAACTAATATGTATCATTACGCCTCAATCTCAAAGTAGACCACATGAATTCTATATAACTATGCAGCTCATTATATGTTACGATGATTCCTTCTAATTTGACTATCTTTATGCTTGCTGGTCGTAACCCTTCCCAGATATATCGAGGCATGCACCAGCTACACTTCCACATATATATATAAGGATGTAGAAACATATATTCGTATAGTTCTCAGTCATCGTCACAAGAGTAAGAGTAGTGAGTGCAGCGGTACTCCCCACACATGGACTTGAAATCTTGGATTTCCTCTATGTAAAATGTGTTTCTTTGAGGCAGTACACTCGAATGCAGCTCTCAATACTTCTGCTGGTGAAAGCCTCAGAAAAGCCAATGCTTCTTTCTGCGCACTCTAGCAGGTGCCGCTGTTGCACATCAAGTTAAGAAGATAATCAATATATCAGCAACCAATGATAGTCGAGGCAAATTCTTAAGGAAGAATGGAAGCAGAATTGACAGAGGCGGGTAGAATATGGATTCAATTGGTTCAACTGAACCTACCATTATGACACAGAACATTAAAGAAATATGTGAAAAATCACTACGATTTCGACAGATATTCAATAGTGTTATAGATTTAGTGGTAAAAAAAAAAGATTGAACCCTTTGAGTTTAAATTTTTCTGCCTCGGAGAACAGCACTGATGTACCTCCAATTTCGTATAGAGAATTGTAGTGCACTTCACTCCAGAAACTCAGCCACAATTCTAAAAAATAAAGAACAAGTTGTTAAAAGTACGAAGATATAAAGATGAAGAAAAATCAACACCCAAGACAAATTGAGAATGCAATTAGAGTATAAAGCAGTTCAATTTTTATATTAATTGACGGCACACATGAATATGCTCGACTACTACATCGTTCTTCCATGGTAAGAATTGGAATAATGCATTTGAACTTGAACCTAGCCAAGGTTACTTAAACATTTTAATTAGTTTTTTTCTAGATCATCATAAACAGAAATCTGTCTATTTAAAGAGAATCAGCTCAAGAACATACTCAAACATGATCTACATTTGAATTTCCGCTGGAGAATGCATACAGTTACTATAGTACATCAAAAAAACTATCAAGCACAAAACATCTTCCGATGTTTAGTTTATTTGCATAGGATTATGTCTCTTGGTAGTAACAGCTAGGTAGCTATCTATGTAAGTATGTGCACTCGTACGCATACGAACTTATGCATGCATGTGTGGGTGTCTATGTGTGTGTATAACAGACGAGATGTATGTACCTCTAGAAGGCTGTATGTCCTTGGGAAGGATCTCAATATAGCCATTTTCGCGAAAAGAAGTGACCAAACATATTTTTACTCCATACTGCAATAAAAATCAAACAGAAACAAAGAGTTACAACGTCAGCACGGTGGCCCACCCGAAAAAGGAAACAAAAATAAAACGACATAGATAGGAAAGCATAAGCAGCACAAAAAAGGAGAAACGGGTAAAGAGGTTCTCAGAAATCAAGAGTCTACAAATCCTTAGGTGGAAAATGTCCAAATCTACCTAGTGATTCAGAGGCTTATAAAACTTGAAAAGATATAGGTCCCTGATCATGTAAACCTTTTCTTTTCGAACCTTCTATGTTCTCCAAAATTTACTGTAACTTTTGCTGCATGAATAAACAAGTTGGCCTTTGCCAAATCCTGCATCCACACAAGGTGGGATTTTAGGAAAGAAATAACTAGCAGACGTAGTTCTTACTGGCCGCTTTATACTTGATCCCATGACAATGTTCTATGTTTGTATAAAGGGGATAAGGAGAGAGAAGATATATTCAAGACTTGATTGTGGACATTACACAACAAGGGCTCCTTATGTAAGGAGTCCTAATCTAATAAAAGTAGGGAAATAATTACTCTACAACTAGAGATGGCGGGTTGGGTCAAACTGTGTTGGGTCAAAACGGGTTAATTCAATAAATGGGTCAAAACCCAACCCAACCCAGATATACTTGGGTCAAAATGGGTTTGATCAAGTTGGGTTAAAAAGTAGGTTATAACCCAACCGCCCAACTTAACCCAAACACTCCCTCACTTGTACTCGTGGACACTAATTTAAGAGCCGAAACAAGCTAACAAAAGCAAACCAATGCCCTGCAATACTACACCACCAGAGAAAAGGCCCCTTCTTCTCTTGCCTATTGTTATTAATCAATAAAGCTATGATATCTCAAATTATTCACACCCCTTCCTTTAGTCCATTGTCTGTGTCCAGATATATATACATCTGGACACAGAGTACACTTTGGGATAAAATAACTACCACATGTGTCATTATATTTGGATTCTACGATCAAATATATAGTGTCTTAGTGCAAGGCATCAATAATGAACGACATAATGATCCAAATCCATACAGATAAGGTGGACAAATATTTCAATGAACTTATCCCTGTTCTAATGAAATAAGACAAATTCTAATCCAAATCAGGAAAATAATGAAAGCCTTTAATTAATCCAATTCCATCAGAAAAGAAAATAACATTAGTCCACAAATAAAATAATAGTTCCGCTCAATAATAGAGCATGCATTGCAATTCAGTTTAAATTTGAGCTTTAACAATAAGACGTTCGAGAATAAATAAAAAGGTAATAATTAGAGATAAACAGAACATACAAATTGGTTAGGCTACAGATAGAGAGCTTGAGAAAGTGGCCCAATATTGTAAACCCGCTGGGTTGGATATTTTAACCCAATGTGACCCAATATTTTCATGGGCCATTTTAGGTTAACCCACCAGCTCAATAATTAATAACCCAACTTTTTTAAATTCAAGTGGGTTGGGCTGGTTGGACGGGTTGGGCTTATCTTTGCCACCTCTACCTACAACTAAGTAGAGAATATCCTAGAATATCATATAATATTTTCTACAATGTTCTCTTAATCAAATATAATAAATCTAGACATATTGATCTAGAAACATCTACCATTAAAACTACATTTATTTTCTTGATTCAACATTTTAGATTGGGAATTAATTTCTTCGGAGTACTATCCTTTCACCATGAAGGGAAGACAGATTATAGATGCAAAATCTTGTTATAATAACCTACTAAGGATCTCGAATTGCGGTTGTCCTTTTTTTTTTGGACAAATTAAAAGTTCTCTAAAACTAAAGGTTCTTTAAATGCCACACTTACCCCTACATTACACAATCTCTAACCAAACTCAAAAACTCCTACAACATCATAGTTAATATAAGTGTAACAAATCTAAGCTTTAATTCCAAAATGGTTGGTATCGGCAACATGGGTCCTTTGCTTTCTTTGTGTTTACTCTTCACAAATTATGACAGATTGTAGCCCTCATTTAGTGAACAAGGTCGTCACCTATGTAGACCACCTCCAATTTTCAAGATTGAAAATATGATGATTGAATGTTTCTAAAGGAGATGAAATAAATCTAAAACACTTAAAAAGGAATTCTTAGTCACAACTTTGTTCACTATATGAGATATTTCAGTTTCTATTAAGCGTGGCCAGTGGGCCGGGTCGGTCCGATCCTGCCCCGACCCCGATCCCCCTAAAAAAACATTTGACGGTGTCGGGACTCGAAACCGGAACGGGACATGAGTTCGTCCCGCCCGGGCCCGTCCCGCCCCGATCCCAGCCCCCCCTCCCCCTTTGCAAAACTAACCGTTGCAACAACGGCCAAATTTAAATTTGGCCGTTGTGCAACGGTCCAAACGGCTATTTTTGCCCCACCCCCACCCCATAAACCCCCCTACCCCCTTAATATTTATTTTTAACCCCGAATTTAATATATTTACACTTTAACCCAATTTTTCAACTATAAATACTTCATTTTCTCTCACAAATCTTCCTACAATCTCTCAATCTATCTCTCTACAAGTTTACAATTACATTGCCTACTAAATATTTTATTTTATTTGCTCATTTGTATAATTGTATCAAAGTTCAAAAATTGGGACTGAAGTTGGCAACTAGCTTGAGGATCATCCATCGAGCAAAGTTTCAATTTTCAACCTCGATTACACGTCGACGTTACGTCGGCGTTTGGTACCTTCGTTCCTTCTTTAAATTATTATCGTTACTTTATTTTAATTATCGCACTTAATTTCATTATTTTTAATTATTTATTTGCATAATTAAATTGAAGGATTAAGACGTATGATTAAGGGTAAGGGTAAGGGTGCTTCCTCTAGTAGGGATAACAAGGGCAGGGGTACTTCTAGTCATCATATTTCTAGACAAGATGATTTGATTGATTACACTCGTATAGATGAAACTAATATTTTTAATGATATACCATTAGATGATGAGATATATTCTGCAACTGAACCAAACTTTAATTTAGAAGATAATCTAGATGACACACCCACTAGTGCACCTCAACAACCTCAACCTCAGACTGAGTCTCAGCCTCAAACTGAAACTGGAACGCCTCGTATTCCCCCTAGTATGAGACAAGGCCCACACAACGAAAATTAAAATCAACTGCATGAGATTTTTTTGATAGGGACCAAGAGAATCAAGTAGTTAGATGTAAAATTTGTAAAAACGTTTATAAATTTAAAATGGGAAAAGGTTAGGGTGGGACGGGAGGTTTATTGAGACATGTACAAGACTTTGACAAAGCTAAATGGGATGAATATGAGGCTACAAAGTCGGGTGCGCCAATGCGCTCTCCGTCGAGACAAGGTTCACATAGTGTCCCGGATCAAGTACATGATCAAATTAACCCGACAACGGTGGGAATTGTAGATTCTAAATACGATAAACACAGAGATAGGGAAGCAGTAGCAAAATTAGTTGTGGTGGAGGGTTTGCCTTTTTCGTTTCCTTCCTCTCCTGGTTTCATTCATTACATTAGAGAAATGTATAATCCTGATTTTAACGATTTTCCTAAATCAACTGTTAGGAGAGACGTTTTTAAATTTGCAAATGAATATCAACAATATTTACATTATGCATTATATCATTTTCCTGGCAAAGTATCTATCACTTCTGATATAGGCTGTAGTACTAACGTCAATGATTATTTAACTGTAACATGTCATTTGATAGATCATAATTGGTCTATGCAAAAACGTATTTTAGCATATAGATATATGAAAAACCCATCTTATAAGACACCTATTAAAAAATATTTATCAAATTAAAAAAATATTTTTTTCCTATTCCCACTATTTATATTATTGATGATGTATTAAATCCGACTATTAAAATAGACGATTGTAAAACACTTATTGAAACTATTTATGATTGTATAGCAGTACTTCCACCTCCAACTCCAAAAAACCCAAATGAACAACCACCTAAGGAACCAACTAAAGAAGAAATTTTGTCTAGCATACACGATGAATGCAAAAAAGTATATATGCAGTACCAACAAGAAAGTGCTAGAAACCAACCGGCTTCTATACCATCTTCTTCTTCTTCTTCAATACAACCTTATAAAAGACATGATGTTTCTGCGGCTAGTATTGAAAGCCTTAGAAATAGAATGTTTAGTGGTACCACCGCTAATCAAGTCAGCGAGTTTGATGTTTTTGTTTTACAGGGTGTTGTACCGTACCAAATAGTTCTCAATGAAGAAGGATGTGAAGACTTGCTTAAATACTGGAGGAAAAATGAGAAGACATTTTCGATACTAGCAAAGATGGCCCGAGATGTGTTCAACATTCAAGCGTCATCAACAGCGTCTGAAAGCACTTTTTCTGTAAGAAGATTTCAAATAGGAGAGCACGGAGAGCACAAACACTCATTAGCGGGAGACAACTTGGAGATTGCAGTTTTATTCAGAGATTGGATACGAGCGGAGCGTAGAAGGTGCGGTCAACCAGAGATCAACGAAGAAGACAATTTAAACTACAACGAAATCTTGTCCGAGGGAACTGGAAGCGACGTCGACCAATTTGACCAACAAATTCCAATTCCAACCGAATAACCACAAAACATTGGGAAGAAATTAGAAAAGGTGTTTATAACTATGTAATTTTTTTAATTGCAATTTCACTATGCGATTTGCAACTTTTGAACAACACCACAAAATTGCAATTTTGAAATTTTATTACAAAAAAATCATATTTCTATTAAATAATATAAGAAGCACAAAAACAGCCTTGAGATGTTTTTATTACACTATCTTGTTCAATTATTTAAGTGTTTATATTCACAACTTTTTAGAAATTAAGTTTCTAAAAAAAAAAAGGAAACCCGACCCCGACCCTACCCCGCCAATACCGGTCCCCTTTTCCGGCGGATGAGGGACGGGACGAGACATCGGCCTGTCCCGCCGGGTCCCGTCCCGCCGGGACACGCCCCACCCCGAACCCGGCCCACTAGCCACCCCCAGTTTTTATGAACATTTTTCAAGACCGTATGGTAGGTAAGCATAATAATTCCTGAACAAATTCAATCAAATTTCTTAAAAATAGAAAATTGAAGTACTTAATGCAAAACATAATAAGAAAAGACTCTAAAAACATCATCAATACTAATTACTTGAAATAGGAAAAATAGTCATAAACATATCATAGGCTCATTACAAAATACTTGTGCACCTTATATATGACATGCACAATAACCATACTACATAAAGCTAACCTAGTGCTTTAACTCTTCAACATGTTTCTCCCATTAAGATTGCCACATGTCACAAATTTGTCCATCATATTAATGTTATCTTCAATACACATAAGAAATCTCAGATTAAGAATCATTGTAGTAAAATTATAAAAGTGAATCAAAACACTTATCACTTGATTTGACTTCTCTTCCCAACAAAGAATTATAAGATTTGGTACTAAATTTCACATACTTAAATATTATATCGAAGATCAAACACAACAACAACAATCAATCATGTTCATATTTTCAAACTTACCCCAATATTTATCAAACTTACCTTTCATCCTCCCAGCCATATCACACAAAACAAGGTCATCACTTCAAGAATAGTATTACGAAGTTTTAAAAACTTATGGAAGAAAGAATTAGAACTAACCTATGACCCTCGTGAAATTTTCAATATGGCTTGATAAAAAATGCTAAGGACCTTTATAAAAACTTCCAAATTCTTCCAATCATCCTAGATGGGTGCCCACCCATTCCACTAATTTCTCTATAACATTTCTCGTCTTGAATATAAATTCTTAAAAATGCTTTTCAAATTTGGCATTGTATATAGAGTTCCACCTCTCAATAAATAGACTTAAATACCACGAGTGTCTTTCTTGGTCTTCTCAACAAATGACTTAAAAGAAGTAAATATCGCAGGAGATGACTTGACTTGTTTTACAACATTCTGTACACCTAAAATTCACTCAATTTTGTTCATCTAACTCATCTTTTACAATCATATTCAGAATATAGGCATTACATCTAACATGTAAGAATTCATTTCCCAAGATTACTCCTTCCTAATCCTCAATTCTTACTTTCAAATGCTTAATGTCAACATCGTTGGCAGTTTCACAATCCAAGGTTAGTGTGAGCACGTTCTCATTTCCTCAGAATCTAACAAACATGCTTTACTGTCTCGCCCTTGTTATCTAGAGTTCCAAAAAAGTTAAGAATGTTCTTTTGTACAACAACATACCCAGTGAAATCCCACAACGTGGGTCTGGGGGTAGAGTGTACGCAGACCTTACCTCTACCTTAGTAGGTAGAGCGACTGTTTCCGAAAGATCATCGGCTCAAGACAAGCATAAGCACAAGCACAAGCAAAGCAAGCGAAACGGTCAGATCCGGACAAGAAATTTAAAACAGTATGAAAAGTAGTATGAAAATGATGGCAACAAAAGCGGATAAACTATGATAGCGCATTCTGGAAAAAAAGCAGTAACTAACGTAGATAAATAAGATAAACAAAGTACACTAAAGAACACATAGCAGAAGAAACCAAACGACATGGGACTATAAAGCAATATTGCGCCTACTAGTATGATAGGCTAAGCAGGCCTACACTAATAACACTACAACTACCAGTTTGTAAGCGTAAGTAGGACTACGCTCAACTATCTACTACCCTTCTACCCTAATTCATGTCCTCCACAACCCCCCTATCTAAGGTCATGTCCTTAGTAAGTTGCATCTGCGTCATATCCCGTCTAATCACCTCTCCCAAATACTTCTTCGACCTACCTCTACCCCTCCTGAACCCGTCCATAGCCAACCTCTTACACCTCCGCACTAGGGCATCTGTTTTTTTCCTCTGCACATGCCCGAACCATTTCAACCTCGCTTCCCGCATTTTATCCTCCACCGAGGCCACTCTCACTCTGTCTCGGATATCATCATTTCTAATCTTATCCCTCCTTGTATGCCAACACATCCATCTCAGCATCCTCATCTCCGCAACTTTCATCTTTTGGATGTGCGAAGTCTTGACTGGTCAACACTCCACATCATACAACATAGTCGGTCTAACCACCACCCTACAGAACTTGTCTTTAAGTTTTGGTGGCACATTTTTATTGCACAAGACTCCAGATGCGAGCCTCCATTTCATCAACTCTGCCTCAATACGATGTGTAACATCATCATCAATCTCTCAATTCCCTTGGATAATAGACCTGAGGTACTTGAAGCTTTTTTTCTTTGGAATGACCTGAGTACCAAGCCTCACCTCCACGCCTGTCTCATGGTCGCTCCCGGTCGCTCCCGTTACTGAACTTGCTCCAAGTATTCTGTCTTGGTCCTACTCAGCCTGAACATTTTAGACTCCAGAGTCTGTCTCCAAACCTTCAGCTTAGCGTTCACTCCGTTGCGAGTCTCATCAATCAGGACTATAGCGTCTGCGAATAACATACACCACGGCACCTCCCCATGGATTCGTTGCGTCAGTCCATCCATCACCAAGACAAATAAGAATGTTCTTTTGTAAATTACATTACTCATCAACCCAATGAGTACTGACAACTATACAAGTCAAGTTTTGGAATGATGTCCATATATCACTAGAAAGACATACATGTTGGCTCATGATAAGTTTTTCTTTAATTTTCAAAAAATGTCTTGCGAAAGTCGCACAAAAAGATGAATCAAAACTAGGAAAAGCTTTAGCTAATTAATCTCACAAGTCCTCCCCCTCAACCATTCCAAACGGCTTCTCATGAATAATAACAAATTCAACAATACCATCCACAACATATACCATCATTTCAATAGAAGAATTAGTATCAGTTTTTTGTGCCTCTCCTTTAAAATGTGGTTTAAGATCAATTCTTGTTTGCTTCTTGTCAATAGATCTAAAGGGAAATCTGTTACACCACCCTCCACATATACCACTATTTTTGAATTTGTTGTTACCAACAACAACCATTTAGATTTGTCAACGTGGAGGATTTACATGATTAAAAGCATAAAGCTTTGCCTAATTTCGATATATCTCCTTGTATGACTGTTTCAGCACATTGTTTGAAAAATTATGAAGAGAAGAAAGAAAGCTTATAAATCTTATTACGCACCAATTTGTATGTCTTACTAATGATACATGGACAACAACAACAACAACATACCCAGTAAAATCACACTGTGAAGTCTGGGGAGGGTAGAGTGTACACAGACCTTACCTCCACCTTGGTAGGTAGAGCGGCTTACTAATGATACATGGACATCATAGCAAAACTTGACTTATATTATTTATTACTTGCTCACTAGATTGATGATGGATGAAATTTACAAGAAAAAAATCTTAACTTTTTTCAAACTTCAAATTACAAGGGTGAAACAATTGCTAAGGGAATTGAGGCATGTTTGTTATATTGAGAACTTATTCACGTTGATTTTGATAGCGTAACTGCTATTATGTTACCATTGAACATTTGAAAGTAAGGATTGAGGACCAAAGAAGAGTAATATTGGGAAATATGTTCTTACATATTAGATGTAATGCTCATTCTAAATTAAATGCAAAAGACATGTCGTGAACAAATTGAGAATACTTTAAAATATATCAAGTCATCTCCTGCAAAATTTACTTCTTTTAAGTCATTTGTTGAGAAGGTCAAGTGAAAAACTTATGATCTTTTAAGTCTAGATACAACTGAAAAAATGGAATAGCATTTTCAAGTATGTATGTTGATGACCAGAAATACCAGAAGTATTGCAGAGAAACTAGTGGAACGGGATGGCATCTGTCTTCAGGTGCGTGCTTGGAAGAATCTAAAAGGTTTTCTCCGGTTACTGGAAATTTTCTATCAAGTCACTTTGAATTTTTCAAGAAGTCCAGATGCTACTTTTAATTCTTTCTTCAACAAGTTTTTTGATCTTCGTGATAATATTCTCCACTATTCTCAAAGTATTGATCTTGTTTTGGGTGACATGGCAGAAAGGATAAAAGGAAAGTTTGATAAATGGTGCGGTAAGTTTGAGAATATGAAAATGCAATTGTTTGTTGCTGTTGTGCTGGATCCTCGATATAAGATGACGTATGTGAAGTTTATTTTTAACAAATCTTATGATTATGTTAGGACGAGAGAAATTGGATCAAGTGACAAGTGTTTTGACTCGCTTGTAAATCACTACAATGATCATTTATCTGAGACTTTCACTGAGAATATTGGAGATGAAATTAACATGATAGACAAAATTGGGAGAAACATTAGGAAGAGGAATGAAATGTAGAAAGACAATCTGATCTTGATAAATACTTGATGGATTATGTAGAGAACATGAGAAGACCAACAATTTGAACATCTTGGCTTGGTAGAAAGTTTCAATTAATAGATATCCAATTGTTTCAAAATGGCAAGAGATGTAACATCTATTCTGATTTCTAGATCTTGGCTTGGTGGAAAGTTTCGGTTAATAGATATCCAATTGTTTCAATATGTCAAGAGATGTACCATCTATTCTGAGACTTATTGTTGCATCTTAGTCGGTATTTAGTACTAGAGGACGAATTCTTGATTCTTACCAGAGTATCTTATCGACAAAGACGGTAGAAACTCTTATTTGTACTCACCAATGGATACAGTCAACTTTGAAAGGATGCAAGCTTCAGGACATTTTAGAGAAAGTTCAAAAGATAGAGAAAGTTGAAGCATGTAACTTGACATTTAATTCTTTACAATGTTTTGCTTTTATATTGGTTAACACCTAATATGTTAATAGTTTTCTTTCAGAATATCCGAGCATACCTTTGAGCATTGATTTGTAGCATAGTTCCACATGGGATTTAGTTCTCACACATTTGACTAGTCTCTCACTGCTTTGCTCCGATACCATACCAGCAACTTAATTCCACTCCTAGTTTAGAAAACTATTGAAATTCACTTTGGCTCATCTAATAGTATCCATCCTTGTCGAAAGTTTAAACAGGCAACTTACTGAATTCCTTTTCGCTCATCTAAGAGTATTTCGTTCTTACCAGAAAGCTACATTTTCGCTCATCTAAGAGTATTTCGTTCTTACCAGAAAGCTACATTTTCGCTCATCTAACAGGATTTCCTCTGAAAGTTCAAAGTCCATATTTTTAATAGGGAACATCCAAAAACTTAAAACCCACCAAAACAAGCTATAGTTATTTGATGTCAGACAGGTATCACACATCTCACTTATTATAGAGCATGTTTTTAGTTCTACGAAGATGTCTTACAATGATCTACACCTGCTTACACCTGTATTGAGTTATGCCACTAAAGCAAGTTGAGAAAGAAAAGAGAATCTCTCACTTACTCTATCTGCAGCTGCTTGGAGAGTGATGTGATCTCCCCATTCCCCCAACCTGGCTTGAACAAGAAATACCTAGTTAATGGACTGTCAGGCTTCTTCAGGTAAGTCTATAGATAGAAACCAGATTTCACCTCTTCATCTTCTTCAGGTAGCTTTTGTATTTCATGGGAACATAACTTTCGTAAAACTTTCTGAAATGCTTTAGCTGAAACATATTAGAAACCAGATAAGCACATATAGGATAAATAGAATTAACAATTAAATGTGATTTGGAGTCACTAAGGATCAAGTCAATGGGGCACCATTTCAAGCCATTAGGTCAACCTCATAAACTAACAAGTCTTAAGAATATTTTCCGAATTGTAATGAAAAAACAAAATGGTTTTTCATTATTCTACTATTGTGTATAAGTAGCAATCCTTCGGAAGAGGAGCTCAAGGAAAACCTCATACTGACCACACAATCTTGTCACAAATAATTGCTCTGAGACTAATTGACTTAACAACTTGCAAGTCACTGGACAATTGTCCAATTTGTATAGTTGTTTGATGTAATAGCAGCAGAGAATTTCACCAATTTCCTGAATTTATACGTCTAAAGACTAAAATTAAGTATTCATGTTCATACTGAAAAGGAAGAAAAGTTGGGTCTTATCCTAGAAAGAATGTCGAAAACCAAACAGGTACATGCAGTGCGGTAAGACAACGATACAAAGTAGCAGCTAAATCTGGATTTAATAGGGTTGAAATTGTTCCTATTCCCTAATCATAGATTAACAAAGGTTGAAATCCTATTTTTTGGGATTGAAAAGTGAATCATAAGTTGATTTTTATGACTTTTCAAACCTCATTGTTGATGATACCCTCAAGCTTATGAGTGTTATCAAAGGAGAAAAGCATGCATCCTAGGTGAAAGGAGCAGAAAAGAACCAAAAGAGCAAAAAACATTATCCTCAGAAAGAGGCTGAAAATTATACTTCATTTTACCATGAATAACTCAAGGACCATTCAAAGATGAAAATTAAGGATTGAGGATATGATATGAACAAAATGGACATTAAGAACTACACTAACACAGACATCACAAATATCATTTTCGTCATTCTCGAAAACTTTCTTATGTCTCACCTCCTCTTGATTTCTTAAACAAACTTGATTCCGCATTAATCCATCACAAATATCCATTTAACAAGATCGCTTACTAGCTTAAGACACTCCAAGAACTTTCTTGGTCACTCCTTGCAACCCCCAAATTCAATCTCTTTGACTATCAAAAAATTTCAGGCTTTCTTCATCAGACAACTTTTATATTTCACTATACTCCCATCATTTAGCCAAAATCTAGCCATTAGTATCAATATTTCATCTTGTCCCCCACTTGTTATTATGTCACATGGGTCGTTCCTCACTCTTGAATTCTCTACTTGGCCAAACTTTAGGTTACCCATTTGACCAGCATAATGGGGCAGGTCATATCTACAGAATTGAGGAATGCTTTATGTCTTTTAAAAAAATTGAGGGCTTTGTTTTAGGGAATTTGTTTTTTCTTTTAATAAGGATTTATTCAAAGTTACAAGTGCGGATTTTAAGAGCCAGTACTCATGTTTAACAAAGTAGACATTGCCACTTCTTTTTTCCAACTTCTCCTTTTCTGTTTGAGTTTGGGATTTTATTCCAGTTGCTTTGGTTTCTTGGCTGTCCATTGTTAGCATCTGCAAAATGAGCCATGCTTCCTGCTGAGTTAAAACTACAGTAGCATTAAAGCATGCCTCTTTTTGCATAAACTAAGGAACTCAATTTAATCGAAGTTCCGACACTAAATTGATTCAAATACCTTTGATATTGCTATAGGTTTGCTCCAATCCCTACTTTTTGTTAACCTCACACTTTTTGACATGGACTGGATTAAGAAAACACTTTATTTGCTTCTACTAAACCAAGTTCTTGAACCCCAATAATGATACTTTATTACCTGTTGTTTCACCTCTTCCTTGACTACATCTCAACCTTTCTTTTTTGGTATTACTATCACACACAAACTCCGTAAAGAATCTTACAAATCTCAAAACTTCCTTGTAGATTTGGTACAATCTTGTTTTATAACAGATAATGAGATGAAAAGAAAATTTATTGAAAACTTAATGCACCCGTACCTGTTTGACAACCTCCTTCCTCACATGCTTATGATACTCTGGATTATGATACAACTGATCTGCAAGGGCTCGAAACTGTACAATAAGTCAAGGAAATAGTCACAAATAGCATACATGTCTGTCAAGTGCAACAATGGCTTGTAGACAAGCAAGTTAAAGGAGACTAACCTGGCAATTCCCATCTCCTTGAATTTGAAATTCAGCAAGGCCATACGCTGCCAACCTGAATGATAGATAACATTAACTAGACGCATTAACAAGAAACGTATTCCTGACGGTACCAAAATAGTATGGAAATAAAAAGTAACATCCTTCCTCTTTTAATAGCGCTCTCTTACTGTGGAGTTTCAAACATGATTAAGGTTATAAAACTTGTGGCTTTTTCCATAAGTTATGATAAGTACTTTTAACTATCCCCTGGAGAACGATATATTGTAGAGAACCACCCTACAAACTGTACAAGCAAAGGGCATCAACTTTTCAGTTTACAACTATTTGATGATACACCTGTTTAAATTCTATGAAACCAAAGAAAATTGGAAATCTTCAATTAGAGCCCCCGAGGTCATACAGACTAAAGGATGGGTGAGACAATTAATCTTCAAGCAAAGTTGAAGTAATGTATTACAGACTAAAGAAAGAGTAATAGGCCAGGGCTACGAATTTGATGAATGTCAAGCTGAAGGGCTATGATACAACAAGTCAACCTGCCAGAGAGCCTCCCATGGTCAAGTGTGGCATGATTAGGATCAGGTATCTGCCCAATAACCCTTGGAGTGTGCTGCAAAGACAGTAAGATTATAAGTGGAATATGATGGTCGGTAGCATATGATTGTTCCATTAGAATCACTGCTCACATCAATGCAACTCTGTACAAAAACTCATTATAACATATTTCTATAGATGATGGATGAAACTCTAAATTTACAAAACAAGAAAATTCTTGATAACTTAGGGGTCGTTTGGTTGCCAGTTAGAGAGGAGTTATCCATGTATTAAAACTAGAATAACTTATACATTGTTTGGTTACAAAAATGGTAAAATAATCCCAAAATAGAATCTAGCATAAGTTATACATTGTTTGGTTGGTTGGTTGTTTTCTCTTTTCCACATAAAAGATAACATTTCTCTTACAATGTTTGGTTCATGTTTTCCTTTTCCACATAAGTAATACATCTATAAGTTATGAGGAGTCTATGTATGTATTATTTTATGCAGGGTAGAAGATAGAATAACTAATTCACGGATAACTAAACCATGTATAACTAATCCCTACTTACATTACTAATACATGTATAACTAATCGATGCATTACTAATATTTGCATAACTCTAACCAGCAACCAAACGACCCCTTACAACATGACAATATTGAAACTATGTCACAGTTTACAAGAAAAACAAAAGAAGACTACTTCATATACATTGAAAAATTTCTTCTTCTTATAAGTCCCACTACAGAGAATAATAACAAACAAAATCTGTACCGGGATTGAGTCCAAATGAGAGAGTCTCTTGCCAAGATTTCCCCCATACCTCGAAGCATTTTCTTCTTCTTCAGCCAATATTTTGGCAATGGCATGATCATCCTCAGTACCTTGTGAACTACTATTCAAACTAGACGCAGAACTCGAACTTGCTATTGAATTCCCATAATAATGTTCAGTCATATTACCATCAACAACAATTCCTAGCAACCAACAATTCCCATATTAAATTAGAAACCAAGAAAAGGGAAATCTTGTATTCTTAACGAGCAGTGGCGGCCGAACCAGAATTTTCACTCTCAAGGGGCTTGAAAAAAATATCATTCTAAACATAAAAAATAATTTTGTCCCTGGAATCAACCCTGGACACTGGAGAATATACCAAGAATGTATCTAATTTTGGATCTCGAAACTCTTTAGCACTTTTGTTTTAATTAAATTAGAGACCCAAAATCAAGAACCAAAAATGATCATACCTTTTGGCCTGAAAGCACAGTGAAGAGAAGAAGCAAAAAGGGTAATTTAATTACAAAAAAAAGGGAAGTAATAATGGGATTTGATTGCAAAGGAAAGCGAAGAGTTAGTTGGGGAAGTTTATAGGTTGTGAGTCTCGTGAGTTATGACGTCGGAACAATTGGATTAGACGTCATTTTCTCACCCCCGACATGGTGACGACAAACAAAGAGATAAATTTTGGTAAACAAAACACACAGATAGATATGTTAAACTTGGTTGTTACCTCTTCAAACTAAAATTTGTCCATCATTCAAAAGAAGGCAGTGCAGGCAAACTCGCGAATTCAGGAATTTACGAGGGTGCCCTTATATTTCACCTCACATTTTGTGTGTAAGTTCATTTAAGGGTGCCCTTATATTTCACCTCACATTTTGTGTGTAAGTTCATTTAATTCAATTTAGCCGAAATACCATTGTACTTGTCCTTAGGGTGTCAACGTTTTCTAAAAACGGATTGAATCGTATCGTATCGAACTGATTTTTAAGTTTTTTTAAATAAAATTGAAAGTTTCAATATAAATTTATAACTGTATCAAAAATTAGATTAAGTTTTTTTATTTTATAGAAATTATCAAAAAAATACCGAATCGAACCGAACTGAATAAATATATATGTAGAAAATATATTTTATGTATTAAATTTAACATACAGAGCAGTAACTTTTTTTACCTTGAGCCTTGCCTTGAGTTGAATTTAAACGGATAGGGCTACGATTAAAATCTAAATCTACTCTACCCTATCAAAACAATATACAAAAGGTCTCAAATATTACTCTATTTTAAGGTATACCAATTTATGGGCGGATCTTTTCATCATCCATTGACCCTAAAGAGGGTAGGAATATAGACGGTAATATACTATCAAATAACAAACATGTAGCATGGAAGCGATTATTATTGGGTAAAAATTCATTTTTAAATTTATGAGTGTATAATCTTTATCCAATATTAACATCATATTTACAGAGACTACACTTATCAAAATTATAATTAGAAACATATAGTCTAAAAAATATACCTCTTGCAGAATTTTAGATCACCGGAAATACTCGACCCACTCTGGCACTTGACTCCCTTCTTTCTCCACTTAATTTACGGGATTAATGGCCTAGGTGTTTGAAATTTTTTTCAACAGACTCTTTCTAAAATACTTTTAGAGATGAAGGTTTGTTGGACTAATATGGTTCTATTCATTGTCAATTTTTGAACATCTCTAATGCATTGAACCTTTTTATTTGAGTCTGGAACAACTGATAGAGTTAGGCATAGTGATACATTGAATAGTTCAATACCTACTAACATTGATCTTAGCTACAAACCTAATGGACTAAGGTGGAATGGTGGAGCTGCAGTTACTCAAAGGCAGCTACAAGAAGAAAGTTACAAATGGGCACACTCTTCTACAAGGACTCAAGCCACATCAAGCACTCAAACCACACTAGGAAACAATTAATAGTGTTTGAAAGTACATGTTAGACTTGCTATTTTGGGGTGCTACTATTTTGTTAACAAACTATGCCATACAATGTTTATTATTGATCATGTATTTGTAGGCGATAGCAGACAGATTTAATGATAAATTCAAGGCTTATGTTTTCATACTTGATATTGTAATTTTCATTACATTTCATGAACAAAACAGGGGCCAACAAAATATTATATTGCAACTTAAAATAACAAAGCCTAGACATATGAACTGCAAAGCCTAAACACCTTAACTATAAATACTACAATCTTAAAGGCATCTTAAATACAAAAGATAAGGAACCAAAACACAAGAACCACAACAGTAGCAACAATACAAAAGCTCGACCTTTCATGTTGTAATATTGTTCTTGGCATATTGGATCAGCCGGATCAATCCATCGAAAATAGTCACATTCATCACCACTTGCATATCGTTGGCAGCCCCAAAA
The DNA here is from genome assembly GCA_029783415.1 of Anisodus acutangulus. Lineage (NCBI taxonomy): Eukaryota > Viridiplantae > Streptophyta > Magnoliopsida > Solanales > Solanaceae > Anisodus > Anisodus acutangulus. The sequence goes on from CM056492.1 coordinate 39,917,975, forward strand.
CCTTCTTCCAGGGTTGATTGGTGTCCTTGACATCTTAAGATCAGCAACAAGTCCACAATACCAAAACCTTCTTCCAGGGTTGATTGGTGTCCTTGACATCTTAAGATCAGCAACAAGTCCACAATACCAAAAACGTACCTTCATGGTGAATAAAATGCAGCGACAAAAAAGGAAATAAACAGATTTAAAACAAAGCTGAAAAAAAGAATAAAGGCATAAAGAAAAATAGGGAAGTGTAATGACTTGTTCAATCATTACGTGCATTTTGACTATTTTACTTCTGTTGATCCAATCCCCGAAGTTATCAAACGATTCTAGTAGTTGTTGAGAAATTAGAACATTAAAGAGTGATAGTGTTGACCTATAGTTGATTTTTGTGTAAATGGACCTTTTTGGAATTCCATCAATTTCGTGAGGTCCGGAGGGTCGCTTATGACTTGGTGGGATAGTTGGTTTGATTCTCAAGGCCCTCAGGAGTGTTCTTGACCATTGGTTGGAAAGTTAGTTTAGGCCATTAGGGGTTGACTCGAAGGATTAGACCTCTAATGGAAATTTCGAGACCGCGAATGAGTCCATAGTGTGCTTTTACATATGTGTACATATCTGGTTTGTGTCGGGAGGTCTCGGGTGATTATCGGATTTCGGGTTAAAATTACATAAGTATGGAATTTTCTAGTTTTCTGATGTTCTCGCTAGGGCGGGCCTCAGTGCGCCCCAACTGATCGAGACCACTGCAGCGGACGGTGATCCGTTGTAGCGAAGGTTTGGGACTTTGCAAGGGACCACAGGATTTTCAGAATGTTTTTAAGTGGTTAAAATCCTACACTTCCTCATTTTGAAAATACTCCTCCAAAGCACCATTGAGGCGATTCCAAGCATCTTTAAGTAATTTCTTCTTCTGGTAATCTTTCTTAACCTTGTTTTACCTTTCTTTAACTTCTTTAATATGATTTAATGATGAAAACAACCTAGAATCTAGTTGGGGAAGATGAGTTCAACCTAGTTAGGGTTTGTTTGATGATTACGCTTTAAAATGGAAATTGATTGATGAGGTTTTACTATTCTAAGCTTGAGGTTCACAAATTAATAGTTGTTAGGCTTGAATATTCCATTTTCTTGATGAAATTGATTGTTGGAAAAACTAGAGTTCATACCCAAAATTAGGGTTTTGCTTGTATGATGAAATTGACCTATTCTTGAGTTGTTTTAGCAAGGGATTAGTAATATTTAACTCCTAGAACCTTGAATTTCATCTTTCACCTCCGAATTGACTGTTTTACCCCTATAAGCCTGTTTTCCCCTTTCTCCCACAGTTGAGTTGGGTTTGACAGATAGTATAATGTTTTGGGTGTTGTTAATTTCCTTCTCTAACATAGACTTCAATAATATTAGACTTTGAGTACGACTGTGATCCTCAGAAGGGAAAGGCTCAAGTGTGACTAGTGTGGCTCCCGCTCGACATCCAGGTAGGTTACGACTTACCTTCTGGTTAGACTTCAGTTAGCAAAACGTATGTGTAGTTAGATTCTGTTGGAGAAAGCATGTACGTCTTCGGCTATGAAGTTGGAATGGATTACTTAGGTTGACTAATTTGTGGACTTATTGTCTCTTGTGATTTATTGACTTGACTGTTTAGTGTTGACCTTGGACTTGCACTTAGTTGTCATATTGTGATTGTGATCTAGTTGTCTCTCATTTATCTTGGTATTATCATGAATAGAGAGAAGGAATTGACTTGATACTGATATTGTGATGTGTGTCCATGTGTGGCACGATTGTGATTTGATTATAATTTACACTTGAGATTGATACATGCATATTATTCATACACATTATAAATGATACGTTGTTGTGAACTGTGACTTGACATTAATAATGATAAGAGGAAAAGTGAAACATCAGAGGCTTCTTATTATAGTGTTTGCTACATGTTTATTTCGTATGACCTCTTTTACATATATAATTGTTGTTATCTATGTGGTCCGAAGGGAAAGTGTTTCGGATGTGGCATTGTATAGATTTGGGAATAAGTTCATATCAGTAGTTGATGTTCAGATGCTGCTATGTTTATTCATCTCATGAGTAGTATTGAATTTGACATTTATACATGCATTCATCCTCATTTCCATGATACATTGACATTACATGTGATTGGCATGATGGTGATTCCGTGATAGATTGACATTACATGTGATTGGCATGATGGTGATAACTGAGAAATAAATAACATTGATTCTTTTGACATATTGAGTGCGTAGCCATTCTATATTGACGGGAACAAGTGTTCTTATGACTTAAGTATTCTTATGATACTTGAAGGGAACAAGTGACTTAGGCCTATGGTATCCAAGAGGAAGCAATTTCGAATTGATGGGATATGCAAATGATGATTATATGAGGGGTACCTGGTTGATAAAAAAGAACCTTAAGTGTGGCACATTTTCTTGGTTCATGCTTAGTATCCCGGGCTACCAAAAAGCAAATCTTCGTAGCCTTATCAACTGTTAAGGCAGAATACGTGGCATCTGCATCCTATTGTGCTCAACTGTTATGGATCAAACAATAGCTAAAAGATTTTGGTATGAATATTGACTGCATTCCCATATTCTGTGATAATACTAGTGCCATTAACATTGCAAAAAACCATGTGCAACATAATAGAACTAAACACATTGACATAAGACATCATTTTTTGGGAGACAATGTTGAAAAAGATCTTATCTCAATCAAGTTCTGTGCTACTGATAAACAAATAGCAAATATTTTCACAAAAGCCCTAGGGAGAGATCACTTTGAGAGAAACATGTTAGAATTGGGGATGATTAAAATAACATAAGTAGCTCCTCATGATTGGGTATAATAGTTGTCACATTTCAAACAAGCTCCAAAATTGAATAAATGTTCTACTCAATCTTGTACATTAAGTTGTATGTCCTATACTTTTATAGTTTCTTGATCTCATAAAGACTAACAGGTTGTTACAACAATTGGCTGGAAACATGTGCATAAAATCGTTCACTGTTAAGGTACATCTTCTCTCTTGTGTGTTACTATGCATTTAGGCCACGAACCATGTTACCCAACCTGTCCTCCCATACCAGGTCAACGCCTATGCTATAAAAGAAAACTAGATCACACAAACACAAGTCTGTATTTACAAATAACCAAGCTTTTCAAAAGTTCCCTCCAAAATAAATGACTTCCCTCTGAATATTTGATCATCAAATCAAACTCTTCCCAAGACAATCTTATCTCTATTTTATTCACATCTCAGATCTTTTCTACTTAAACTAACCCACCTCTGCTTTCTCTATCACATTAAAAACCCTTTTTCACTCTGATCATTCTCCTAAAATGCCCGATTTTTCTCGATCGGGGTTTTCTCATCCAAATCCACACACACTACTTCTACCAATGACACCATGGCTACATGATGTTCTGACAGAAATACATATATTCAGTCATTATCATCTCACATAGAGTATTTCTTAATCTTCTTATGAGTATTATTATATAATTTTATGCTTAATATTATATATTTACTATGTAGAAAAAAATAGTGTGAAGATGAAGAGATTTAGAGCGAAATTAAAGAAAACACAGAAGAAAAAGAATGGAAAAAAGAAAAGCACAAAGTGGGAGACATAATTAGTACATGCGATGATTGAAAATATGTAAAAAAAATCAGAATGAGTAAGGAAGAAAGAAAATATAGAATTAATTCGTTCAAGTGAAATTACGTGGCAGTGAATTGATCTGCGATCAGAACTCCACCGCATGGGTGCCACATGGAAAACAATTCTCTTTATATATTTTGGCCGTCTGCGCCACCTGCGCAATGCGAGGGTAGCGTGGAGCTCCACTAATTTTACCTAGCTGAGTTGAATTTGGTTTTTAAAAGCCTAGACCTTTTGGTACCCTATAAATACATATTTTACATAGTTTTTACATAACTTTGAAATAACTTGTGACCCTGAGTTCAGAACTTTGGACCTAGAAAGAGATTGTGTAATGACCCATTTGGTTGTTATTGTGCTTTTAATCCATTTACCCCCATTGACCCTTCCCCGAGTCCCGTTTGTATGATTTTGACCCGCGAGGATGGGAAACATGGTTCCTGCGGTTAACGGGCGAGTTCTAATAGGATTTGTGGAATCTAGAGTCTTAAAGTGAAAAATTTTTGACCAATAGTTGACTTTTAGGTAAACATGCTCACAATTGAATTTTGACAGTTCCTTTAGGTCCGGAATGAGATTTATGACTTAGTGGAGCCATTGGTTTGGTTCCCGAAGGGTTTGAGTCATTGGTGGAGAAACTAGTTAAGTTAAAGAGTTAGAGTTGACCACAGTCAACATCGGGTCAAGGATGTTTTGAAAGTTCCAACAAGTTTGTGTGATGATTTTGGACTTGTTCACAGATTTTGGTGAGATTCCGAAGAGTTTTAGATGGATTCGGGTTGTGTCGCGCTCGTATTTGATGTTTTTGCCGTAGTTTCTTTTGCCATAAAGGGTACCATACTGATAAAACTACCTTTGTTTTGTATTTCGATTGAACCATTAGATCCGTATCGTAATTACTAAGTCATATAAAAATGAATCATCGCTTTTTGCCTTCGTATGAGGAAGTTATGGTCATTTTAGCGCGGATAGCTGCTGCTATTGCTGGTGTGTACGCTGGGGCAAAAATCTATGTGTATAAAAAAATCAGATTGCATTCAATTCTTATTTTGAGCATATCTTGAGTTCTAGAGCTCCGTTTGATGTGATTTTTGCAGCGTTGTTCTCGTATCAAACGAGAAAGCCGACTAAAAGGCTATTCCATAACCGACTCTTGTTGCCGAGTCGAGGGGGCGTTCAGCCACTTGACTGGTTGGAGAGGGGGCTTGGCTGGTACCAGGCTCTAAAAGAGTTTTCTTCGAGCGAGCGATCTTTCTATCTTTTTGGGTTGCATGCCCAAGGCAATGCTACATGAGATTTTCACCTCATACGACTCCTCGTTCAATTCTTTCGAATTCATTGGATCCTTTTTCGCGTTCGAGAATCCCCCG